>CAXITT010000953.1:19063-61227 GCA_964033795.1 Lymnaea stagnalis
GTCACATACGATTCATCCGATCGCGAAAAAAAAACACATACTTAGAGTCGTTGTGCGCATGTCTGCAAATGTTTCTAAATTGGTACAATCATTTTACAATATTCCTTTTGGGGCAAGGCCCTATATAATTTTTTTCGTATGTTATATAAATATAATTTTTAACAGATCTAATGCATGTGTTGATCAATCAATAGAAGTGCCTGGGCTAAATGTAGAAAATACACGCTTCTCATATGTTCTTTGCATGCTACCTGCTCAAAGATCGAAAAACCTAATTTTTTGTGAATGCACCAGAACAAAACAACTGTCTTTATAAAATTATTTCAAAAATATAATTGAGACTTTATCAAATTTTCTTTCTCTGAGTAGCAATGCAATGCATGTCGGGTTTTCGCTACTTTAAAAATGGGGGACAATTGTGACATACGGTTGATAAGGATTGGTGTAAGGGGCTGTAACTACTTTAGCTGAACATTTTAGGCTACATTTTTTACATTGCAATCTCTAATGGTAGAGATCGAAATGAAGTGCAATGTCACTTGTAAAATAAATCGGAAGCTGAACCATATTTAGTATGAAATACAGCACTGGTAAAACATATTTTGTATTATTTAAATTTGCCTTAATTTTAAAACTTTGTAGTTTTGTTAAAATTACTTATTTTAATCAAGTAAAATGTAAATATTTGTTTTTGAGGTCTATATGTCTTATTGTTCCTTATATCTCTTTCAAATTTACACATTTATTGCAAAAATAAAATTAACACCTCTTGCATATTACTCAATTGTATGTAATAAAATTAAAAAAAAAACCGAGATCCATTGTTTCCCTTGATAAAGAAAATGTCTTTCGTGCTTTAAAATAAATCTCATCAATAATGAAGGATGAATTCATATTACAGAAAAGTTAATAACAATTTAATTAAGATTTTACAATGGTAGTAAGGCATCACCAGCTGTCATTGCAAATTAATTCTTTTTCTTGTAAAAATTACTTTTAAATAATGATTAACAAAGAATATTTAATTATGTACAAAGAAAATAAAAATAATTTACAATGAAAAATATATGAATTTTTTTTTTAAATACATCAATTACTGAAATAACATATTTACTTAATTGAAACGTTTAACGAGTTGCCAGATATCTAACATCAACAACTAACATATTACCTTTAATATTTTAGACACACTGTTTGATATCAAGCCACAGGCGTCTTGGCATTGGTTTTAACACTGGCGTCTGGGCATTTGGTTTTAACACAGGCGTCTGGGCATTTGGTTTTAACACAGGCGTCTGTGCATTTGGTTTTAACACAGGCGTCTGTGCATTTGGTTTTAACACAGGCGTATGGGCATTTGGTTTTAACACAGGCGTCTGGGCATTTGGTTTTAAAACAAATATGAAATGATCACTAATTTTCTGTTTTAATGTGAAAGTGATCAATCCATATGCAGGTGATATTTTAACGAAAATAATTTTTAAAACACTAGAGACGTTTTTATGTGTTTTGTTGAAGCGCATAACTGTACCTTCTTTGAATTCATTCATATACAAAAATCAGTTATTTGATATTTATATATATATAAACCCAGAGAAGTTTAATTTTTTGCTTTGATGTTACCATTGTGTCTTATATAAATTCATTCATACACATACACCATTTTATGATACATAGGCATTGAGAGATGATTACAAAACATTTTTACTTATATCTCTAACATTAACATTGCAACTCTTGAGCCATTTGTGACTTTTAAAAAAGATGTGACCGTTAAATGTTCTAAGATGATTTTAAACTGAAAGAGGTAGTGGCTGTTAAATACACTGTAGCATTCGCATGACTTCAAAATAATGTCAGCCTTAAAATAATTTAAAATTAATCACATTTTAATTTATACATTGTTACTTTAATTTTGTATGTCTGCGGTTAAAATCTTGATACCACTTAGATCATCATGGGTCTAACCCTATGTAAAGACATTTAAAATGGAATAGGTCTAGCGCTCTTCAAACACACTTATTTCGTGAGTCTAACCAGATGTAAAAACACGTAGAACTTCATAGGTCTGATCCGATGCAAACGTGAACAATGTTCCAAAATATCCACGAGTGACATGTTCAGTTTTTTGTCATGGATCTGAGATAATCCACTGATACATTCGCTGCTAGAGGTGGGGCATCTATTGATACTGCACATGTTGACACATTTTTGTTCAATCTTCTCCTTAGCCCTCGACCTACATTAGAGTTGTCGACATATACAAAACAGTTTTCGACAGACAGAAATCAACCTTTGACCGACACACTAAGTTTGACAATCTACGAGCGACTGTGACATTAAGGTTACAACAGGCGTCATCGTTTGCTAACAGTGAGTCTGGGTTTTAGCTTCCCGTCAGTAACAGTGGAAATATGCTTTCAAAGATTTTGTGAACCAGTAAAACCTTTTTTTAAAATTGTAATTCCATGCAATCATTTGGCTTTCTTCAATATCTTCTTCAATATATCTACTATTCTGATTAGAGTCACAGACATCTTCTTCAATATATCTACTATTCTGTTTAGAGTCACAGACATCTTCTTCAAATATATCTACTATTCTGATTAGAGTCACAGACATTTTCTTCAATACAACTACTATTCTGATTAGATTCACAGACATCTTATACAATATATCTACTTTTCTGATTAGAGTCACAGACATCTTCTTCAATATATCTACTATTTTGATTAGAGTCCCAGACATCTTCTTCAATACAACTACTATTCTAATTAGAGTCCCATACTTCTTCTTCAATACATCTACTATTCTGATTAGAGTCCCAGACATCTTCTTTAATACATCTACTATTCTGTTTATTTTCCCAGAAATCTTCTTTAATACATCTACTATTCTTTTTAGTCCCAGAAATCTTGTTCAATACATCTGTTATTTTTATTAGAGTCCCAAACATCTACTTCAATACAAGTAGTTTTATGATAAGAGTCTAATGTGTTCTTCAGTACAACTACATCATGTTGCTCTCATATCTTCTTACAGCTGTTAAACACATATCTAGTAAGACAGAATCAACTTAACACAGGAGCGAAGTAAGATATCAGCGGATGCGGCGTCCCATCTTGGGGGTTACAAAAAACTTTAGTTTAACGTGTTTGTTCCAGAGCATACACTATATATGGCTTATATGTTTGATGGTTTTTGTGTCTGACGACCAAAAGAGGCGAAACAACATATAATTTCTTCCCTGGCTCTGACTTTACAATTTATTTTCTCGTTCTAATAATCATGGACTTCAGACGCCCACCAGTACAATAACTAAAAGTAATGGATGACACTACATGACATAAGCAAGAGATTCCTAACTTTACGTTCTATACCATTCAATAGTTCCAACTTTTTGTTTTAGAAAAACAATAACAAAGACATTCCTATTACATTAAGCCTATTAAGAAAGCAAAAAAAAGTGTATGTCCCTGCATGCAGGGATCGACGGCAAGTTGATTACAGTTTTATATGCGACTAAAAGATCGACCTGTTGAAATAAGCCGATTGAGCAAGAAACATTGGTTAGACATGGTTAAAGGTATAATTATATATATTTAATACAATTTATGTTTTTATTTAAATAAAAAAAAACAATAAAATAAATGACACTAATAATTTAAAGGATCATTTGCATAACTTTTCTTTAAAAAAATAATTACATACATTTGAATAGTAAAAAATAACTAAAATTTACTCACAATATCCCTAATGATATTGAATCAAATATTCGTGAAAGAGAGCAATTTTTTCCTCTTGCTAAGCCTTTATTTGCTTTAAGTGTTATTTTAAAAGAGAAATACAAGGTATGCGAAAGCTTGAATTAATAGACATGACAATAAGACAAGATCGTTTCTGCTAAGAGCCTTTCTTAGCATACAGGACGGATGAAAATATGACCAAAAATAGAGGCGAGTTAAACGCTTCAGTGATCACTATTGTTATATCAGGAAGATGTGATTTTTTTCCAAAACCAAGATTACAGAAGTGCAAAAAAGTATAAAGTTTAACTTTTAAAATAATAACATTTATAATGCCATTGTATTTTATCTACCCTCTAGCCCAATAAAAAACTCAAGACTTTTTGAATTATAAACAAAATGCATAACTAGGAGCTCTAGTTTAAGTTGATTTCCAATCAGAAGTCTATGACTCAAAAGTTTGGGAGTCACTTGTGTCACGAGTCCCCTTTTGCACAGTGACACTTTATTATGTTTTTTTTAAAGGGGTAATTACATTTTATTGCAAACATGCGCACATCTGATAACTGGATACCTTGTTTCTACAACTACAAGGTATGTAAATATCTTTTAAAAAATTGACCATACTTTATTTTAGGTAATACCTTAAATACAGTGGGGGCGTTGGTGTTGAAGACTTGTCATTTTGTCACCTTCTCATTTTGTCACCGTGTCATTTTGTCACCTTCTCATTGTGTCACCGTGTCATTTTGTCGGGTTACACTTATAGGACTTAAAATCATTTCTATTTTTGTTACTATATATATATATATATATATATATATATATATATATATATATCTTATATAGCGTAGCAATCGGGAATTATATTTTGCGCGCTAGTGAACTCATTATTGAACAACGCTCTGGCGTATCTATAAATAGCCTGCGTCTTGCTTGACCCGTTTTGTTTGACCTTTGCTGGCAAATCATATATATATATAGTACTTATGTCATAAATATGTTTTCAAGGGAAATAAATTCTATACTCTATATTTTTAATATAGATATATTAAATGATTTTATGACACCTTATTATTTTTTTAATATTTGACATAAAAATGTATATATACAAATAGTGTTGTAAGAAAACAACAATAATTTTGAATTATCTTGGGTAATTATACTTTTCTAACGCTCTTTTGATCCGTTCAGGAAACTTTGAATATTAAAATTATTAAATAAATATATATACTTATTTATAAAGCTTAACCAAAACAAGCTCTTTTACTGGGTTTGTTTCGTAAATTGGACGTACTCTTGTACTCTGGAAATCGTTCCTTACTTGTAAGGATACAACGTCATAGTAGCGTCTTTCTCCAACACACGCCACCTTCCACACCCCCTAAAGCAAATTCTCTGTGGCCCAATCTCCCTGAACACATATATCATTAGCTAATCTCCGACCTCGAAAATGTATCTGTCTTAAACTTAGAAATATTTTAACTCTTTAAAATATTTCCCCCGAAGAGGGAGTGCCGATGGACTTAGGCGTAGCTAAGAGGGGGGGGCGAATAACAGATAACCCCAAGCACCATATTTTCGAGGTAACCAAAATGGTGTTTGGTGGTATATAATGGATGAAAACAAAAATGTTTTTAAGAGCTTAGCCCACTCCAGAAAAAAGAAATACAATTAAATGCCCCTCATCATTTCTAATTCTTTTATTGACCAATATAAAATAACAAATACATTACATCACTTCTATTTCTTGACACAATCAATATAGTATAACACATTCAATAAAACACTTCTCATTCTTGACTCAATTAACATAGTGCATTTATTATACCACAACTTTTTGGTTTATGCACATTTTTTTATAGTATATTACAAAATCATCTTAATATAATTTTATTGCAAGGACATAAACTAAAAATTCTCTTTCACAAGACTAATTTAAATTATAATTTACTTTATGACAAAACAGTTAGTTTTCAATGTCAAAAGAAAGGCTAATGATGTTGACAATATCCTAAAATATATTCTTGATAACGTCAGAGTCTAAACTCCAGAGAGAAATTATGTGTAACAGTCACAGGAAGCGTCCCACTCATTCATCAAGTTTTTAATGATATCTTACAGTGACTGGAAGCCTCCTGTTTATTCTTGATGTACGCATTTTCCTGACTTGATCAATGACGACTGTGTTGGTTTTTCTCGTGAAATCAGGGACACAAATGAAGTCAAGGAAACTCAACAGTATCTGTGGGATGATTGTGGTGATATGACTTATGTTGTGTCTTTTAAATGAAATATATCTGTAGAGATATGCTCTTTGCACTCTGTCAAAGTGAATGAATTTAATTAAGCCAAATTACCACACACGCATAATAACCGTTTATATATATAGACTGAAACGGCTGAGACTTTGTTAAATGGGCAAATACCTGCAATTATTTATTCGTACAACAGCCTTGCCGGCAAAGGTCAAGCAAAAATAACTTTTTTGGGGAGTCAGCCAGGCTTTTCTTCACATCGGATTTAGTTACCTCCGAAAATTCCCTCATAGGAGTGCCGTTAAACAGGAGCATCGGTGCAAATGTCAAGTCTCACCCTGGTCTACGTAACATTTGTTATAAAGAACTCATCGAGAGCGTCCTGCAGCTCACCCAGTCGGCCCAAAGACTAGTGTTGAGTTTGCGCAAATTAATCTATCAAACAAAATAAAAAATTGAATTTTAAAATGAAACATATTAAAATGTAACATATCTCAAAAAGTGTGTTCAACAACAAACATCTAATAGCTTCATGATTGTTCTTAGATAGGATGCATTGTTTAGATAAATTAATCTCAAATCAGGCAACAAGTGTCACATTTTAAGCGGGACCTTTAAATATCAAAGAAGAGAAAGAAGAAGAGTTGTGTTTCAATAGTCAATCATAGATGTAAACGAGAAAGAGAGGGGGTTGGGGGGGGGGGCATTATCGGCTTTAAATAAAAACAACTGCGTTATACTCATAAGAAAAATAATTATTTCAAATACAAATGATCACTATTAATTAATTAAAGAATTCGTTTTTCTTACGCCGGCGAAGGAAATAATTTGTGTATCATGGACACTATTTGGAAGGTTTGCTTTGCTGCTTGTCATTGGTAAACTTATCATTCATTTTATGTATTGCATCCCTATTGGTAGGGATCGAATGTGAAAGGAAACTCGTGTTTCACAAAACTTCCCCACATACCGTTTCGTTAAGCTTTTTGAATTATAATTAAATTTATTTGATAAACGTTATCTCATTGTTTCCTAAAAACTACATAAGAAAGTAGGTAAATGATACAAATCCGTTTGAAAACAGTTTTTAATTTTTTTATTGGAACTATTTTGTTTTGAAGACTATTTTACAAATTTAAATCATGTCCCAAAAAATCTAAGATATATCTCACTCTATATATAAATATATTAAACAATATATAATTATCTCCCTTTAAAAAAAATTGTTTGCGTATCGTTTTGTATTTTTTTTTTAATATGTAAGAAAAAAAGAATATTTCAATAAAATTGAATGATGCAACAGTAATGCACTGCAGTTGTTAGAACTCTGATTTATTCTATATAGTAATTTTTTTTGGAAAAGCATGTTTAAAAAAAAAAAATGTTGTTATTCAATATTTATATGGACTAGTTCAAATAGTGCTGTCAACTTACATAGTGAGTTTGGAGACATGGAGTTCGATTGTTTTTTTTTTGGTATAGTTTAATTAGTTCTGTAAACTTACACAGCAAGTTTTGAGTTATTGAAATTGATTGTTTCAGTTTAATACATTTTAATACTTAACATTAAATGAACCTTTAAATAATATTGTTTTAATTATGTCGGTCAGGTCTTTTAAATATTGTTAAGTATGTTCATTGTGTATTTTCATTAAACCCATGATTTTTGCTTGAGACTTCAAGACTGACAAGTTGT
Organism: Lymnaea stagnalis; assembly: GCA_964033795.1. NCBI lineage: Eukaryota > Metazoa > Mollusca > Gastropoda > Lymnaeidae > Lymnaea > Lymnaea stagnalis. The sequence goes on from CAXITT010000953.1 coordinate 26,764, forward strand.
GATCAATATCAGGTTATTTCTATTTGTTGTACTAGTTTTAGGAAACATACTTCTGGATTTGCTTAAAAATTGTGTCAAAGTTTATGGAAATGGCAATGTGTAATTTATTTGAAGAACGTTATAGCAGTTTGACCTTTCAAATAAATATTTCATCAAATGAATATTGGGAAATGTTACATTATTTTTACCCGATTTGAAGGAATTATTTGTAAACATTTGATGTTTTCTTTACCAAATTATGCAATTAATATTCGCTTTATTAAAATGATCAGTTTTTAAAACTAATAAAACTGCTCAGACCTAGCTACAAATGTTTTTGTTTTCCTTAATAGTTCAATACATTTCTTTTTATAAAATGCTTTTTTATTTATAATGTTGATGTAACTTCTGTAGTTTTGTTCCTTGCTTAAGGCTTTTGACTTTTTATTTTGTAAAACAAAGGATACTTCCTTCCTGTTAGAAAAAGTGTTTGATTACAAGTATTTTTCCTACATGTTTTTAATATTTTATTTGAATCGTTTGTAAAATAAGCATACACAAGAACATTATTGCAAATTATTTATTCTGACACATCGGACGATAACCATGAATCATTTTTGAATCTGATTTCTGTGACAGTGATGATGTTAAGCTTTCTGATGGCTCGGTAAATGTGATGCGGAATTATAATTTTAATAGTAAGATAGGTGACAGTTGACACTATGGTAAAAAATGCAAAACATTTTTAAACTATAGGGCTTACCCACTATAGCCACACTACAGCTATTAGAGCATAGACATTGGATAACAAAAACACTTATATCAAATTTCTGCTGTTGTTGAGATCCGTGCCCAAGACGTCATTTGCGTGTTTATTCAATATGTGTGCAGGAGTCATTACCCTTTGTTTATTTAATTGTTGGAGGAAGTGCTGAAAGACATGTTTTGTATTAAAATTTTAATTGGTTGAAAAGTTATATTTTTAAATTATCATTTGATGGATAATTATCGTATTTTAATTGCGCAACTATATTTTCAACATTTTAGCCTAATGCTGGATGTTGTTCTCTATTCATTTGTGCATATTATTTTTCTTGGAATCTGTGTGTAAAAGTGTATTTCATGAAACTGTAAGTTGGGTTTTAATCCCTAACTCTAACCCCAAATTTATCTGTAAAAATGCCAAATTGTAGACGAAAAATTAACGAATTTCGAACTTACTGTCAGACACCCAGAGGGCACATCAAAGAAGACGACACATGACGTAACGTTTAAGCACTCCTTTCTAGACACGCATCATTTTAAAATACCCTACAAGAAAATTATTTTCTCTATTTTCATTAATATTTCTAAAATTCATAAATTTCCACACTCTTAGCAAGAATTTTCAAATTATAAAATGTAACTTTAAAAACATAAAATGTAACTTTTATTTTAATCTACGTTAATTATTCACACGAAATCTTGTTCCAATCGGTCATTAAAATATTCCCAGATAATTTCTTTGTTTCGGATTTTGGTATTTAAAGTGGGGGAAAGGGGTGTGGGGAGGGGTCTTCACTCACCAGACATTTCATAACACCCACATTTCAAGCTTAAGTCTTAGTACTGTTAGTCATAGTGACCATGTTGCACTAGTTGTTTCAAAGTTTGTCAATAAAATAAAAAATTAAAATAAAAAAAAAAAATTATTTTTAACTAATCTAATGAGACAGTGAGGTTCAGATAATAATATTCTTGCTCCTGCAGAGAGAAGTTTAAGTTTAATTGTTAAATTTAAAAAAAAAAAACACACAAAAATCTGGTATTGTAATGTCAAATTGTTATTATTCTTTACATTAAATCAAAGCTGTCAAATCAATTAATCCACTCAGTCGTCACTTTGGCATGTCACAATTCAATGAAGATTGTGTCCACTCTCACACAAACAGTAAGAAATGTTAGTACCCCTGACTATAGCATATAAATAATAACACTTTTAAGAAATAAAAATTCATAAAATCTGCCTTGACAAAAACTATAACAAATTGAAATAGGGGTACTCTTTACAAACTTCACTAAAACTTTGTTAGAATTTTGCTTTATGGTTTCTAAAAGGTTTACAGATCTATTTCTAAACCCTTATCACTCAAAGTCAGTATAGTTAAAGTTCATGTAGTAGAGTTTTTAAAATTAGTATAATGCATTTCTATTCCGTTGTTTATTTCTTACTTTTGAAACAGGTTGTCCTTTCTATTTTAAAGGTGAAAACTGTGACTCTGATTTTAATACATGTCTGGACATACCTTGCCTTGATGGTCAACTATGCAAAGATAAGACAGCAGCTGAATAAAGCAACAGTTCAGTAGGCTCGTTATGTGTGATTGTTTCCTTTTAAAGTTTTTTTACAGGTATTCAATAGCATTGTTGAAAATCAACATCTCAAATCAAAAATATTCCATACTCATAAAAAATATGTTTATTTGATGCCTAGCACAAGAATAGTCTGGTATAAATAAAATAGGGTTATACGTAATACTTTTGCAATTAAATAAATAGATAACAAATTGTTTATTCGCTAGGTACAATTAGTGCATTATAAATGGAACAAACACATTGTGCCCTAAACATGTCATTTGTCAAAACGCTTAGAGATCATTTCCATGCACATGTAGAGAAGGATTTAGACTTGACAAAACAAAATAAATAAACAAGATAAATAATGGGCTGGTCCACTGTTCCAGTATTAAACAGAAACTCGTCCCTCTCCCCCATAGACAGCGACGAGGCCATGACAGGCAATTCAGGCTCATACCAGCAAGAAGCCAGTATAGGAGCTGCTCATTCCTGCCCAAGACAATCAGGGACTGGAACCATCTTTCAAAAGGAACAGTTGAGGCGACAACACTAGACACATTTGTGTCTATTGCCTCAAACCTTCAAACCCCTAGTGCATAATTTCCTCATCAACACCAGTAACAGAAACATTGCAAATCCAATCTACATGCATAGGAGCCAAAATGATCAATAAATTGATCGTTGGCCCATTAAGATATAGAAGAAGAAGAAGAAAAACATCAAGTTGCAGACTTAGGTACAAATGGAATTGCTTAAAATGAACCCATTCCTATCAAAACAATTTTTAAATAGTTATTACTGCAAATTTTGCATCTTGTAATTGACATATATTCTTTTCGGAAAAAAAACAAGGTTTTAAATCCAAAAGACAATTTGTTTTATGCATTTCTTCTTTAAATGTCATGTTTAGATGTTATATTACTGTATATAGTCTTCTAATTTCTAAACCACTTATCAGTAGGGCCTATCGATCAGTTTTGATGATTGTGCAGAGTGAACATCCAACATGCCAACATGTTTGTTTAAACACGGAAGTTAGTTACATATACTCCTGTCAAATCTAAACAAAAACTTAACATTGTAATGAAACTTGCCAGCAAGGTAGATTTTTTAAAAGTTATATTTATTCATTTTCAGATTAGTTCAAATATTCAAACTTAATATTTGCTATAAAGATAAATGTAATTCAAATACAACGTCAATAAAATGAATTGTCAAATGAGTTAATGTTCATAGAAAAGGATACTATTTATTTGGTTAAATTTTCATTTACGGTTAAAAATGCCAACATTTTATAATATCTACATATTTTTTGACAAATGCCTACACATATAATGTAAATGGATACATATGATATTAATATCATATTTGAAACCTCTCTTCACATATAATGTAAAGAACACATGTTACATTAAGAAATGGCGTCAGTGGTCTGTCGAGCTTGCTCTCGTCATGCCCTTCCCAAAACAACCCTCCCCAACACAGCATCGGGCTGTGGATCGGCACGTCCAGGATGTGTCTTTGTCAGGACAGCCCCAACTCGAAACTGCCCGACCAGGATCTCCGCCAAAGACACCTGGTCTGTCCGATCCCAGTGCTCACGATCGAATTTCTCAGGAGTCAGGATGGAAAAATTTACGTCCTAATATCTTCTCCCACACATTCCGGGGAAGCTTTAGACGCCACATAAGAGGGATTCTACAGGGGGTTTCCACAACGCCACTAATTTGCAAGTAGCTGGGACGAAACGGTTGCCTTAGAGCAGCTTCTCAGAGCTGCATAGGAAGAATCATCGGCCAGAGGCTACCACCTTCGCCTCTCACATCATATCCATTGAAGGCAACTTGTAATCATGATCCCTACCCTGCAGCTGCCTATTCTTCCAGTTGTAAAATATCACAACTGGCAACCTTGCTGTTTTATGTAAGGCAGGTACCGAGCACATCCATTGTCTTCCCAAGCAGTTGTGTTCCCCTGGTAACATCCAGGGGGTCGGTGGACGACGCCTCCTTATCAACAAGCCACCACAGACTTGTCAACCGGAGCCCCCAGGGGAGGGGTTAAAGAACACATCAAATATTACACCATAATTGGTTGACAATTGTCTTTAAAACAAACAAAAGAAAACCTAAATATTATCACCATATTTATGACAATTGTCTTCACATATAATGTTAAAGAAAGCAATTACATTTATCACCATGTATAACAATTAATGTCTTCACATATATTGCAAATGACACATCTGATATTAATAATGATAATAATAATAATTTGTGGTCTTATATAGCGTGGCTCACCGCGCTGTATATAAAAAATATAAGCAAAAGAAACAGAATGACGACATACAAATAAAAAGCATTTATGAAATATAGAGCGGCGTTTTAACCAAAAAACAAATGTATATTAACACACTCCACCCCAGAACTTTTTCAAGGCAAACCACGGACATCAGCCAGCAGGGTCGTTTATCGTGCAGAGGAGGAAATCAGTCACGGTAATATTGTTTAAACAGATATGTTAGAGTGCACTTTTGAAGGCCTGGATTGCTGGTATATTGGGGATGTATAGTGGCAAAAATTCAATTGTTTGGTGGCGCAAAAAGAGAAAGATCGTTCACCATATGTTTTAGTGTGTGTCTTGGGAACGGACATAATACGAGTATCTGCGGAGGAGCAAAGATGTCGAAATGGTGAATAGACTGAAAGAAGTTCGGTTTGATAGGAAGGGCAGGAATCTGAGAAAAAGTTGTGACAGAGAACAGACAACTTGTAGTCCATTTGTTCCTGTATAGGGAGCCAATAAAGGGGGTCGAGTAGTGGAGTGACGTGATCACGTGTGTTTGCCTTTAGAACTAGCCCAGAAGCTGAGTTTTGAACTTTATGCAGTTTTTCTATGCAATGTTTTGGTGAACTTGACAGAAGAGAGAAGCAATATTCAAGATGAGAGAGAACAAGAGCACAAACTAGAGTTTTTGTAGCGCTAACTGTAAGGTAGTGGCAAATAGAGCTGATCTGAAGGATAGTGGTTTATGCCGAGTGACAAATGTGAGAGATATGTTTATCGAGAGACATATTTTTAGCAAGAATATAACAAAGACTCCTAGCAGAGGCTGTATACAGTATGTCGGAGTTACCTACTTGAAATGAGGTGGGAAGATTTGAGGTAGATGATGAAGTTTGGTTTTGAATGAGGAGCGCTTCCGTTTTGTCATCATTAAGTTCCAACTTGCAAATGTATTCATGACTTGACATCATCAATGCACTCCGCAAAGTCTGGACAGCGGAATCGAAGAGAGAGAGAGATGAGGATGCTTGCATAGCTGTATGTCCTCTGCAAATGACTGGCTCTCAACAGCATGCCTTCAAAGCAAGTGGAGCAGTGGTCTGGTGTACAATGTAAATAAAACCGGTCCTAAAATGGACCCATGTGGCGGTCTTTCACCAAATCAGCACTGCTGGAGAGACAGCCATCGACAGAGACCACCTGCGATCTATCAGAGAGGTAGGACCTAAACCAAGTCAAAACTGGACATGACATTTCAAAGTAATTTTCAAGGGTTTTTAAAAGGATTTCATGGTCAACTGTGTCAAAGGCCGCACGAAGGTCTACCGGGAACAGGATGGAGACATTAACGCTGTCCATTGCGCGCAAGAGATCATTACTGACTCTTAAGAAACCGGTCTCTGTGCTTTAAAAATGTCTTTAGGCCCACTGATTAGAAATGAGAAGAGAATTTTAAAGTAAGTAAGCAAAAATTTTGTTTTTGAAATAGTTTTTCAATTACTTTAGATATAAATGAGACGTTAGATACATGTCTATATTTTTATTGTAATTTCATCCAGACCAGGCTTCTGACGCATTGATTTGATGAAAGTTGATTTACAAAGACGGGGAACAGTGCTAGAATATCAAGCTTTTATATAGTATGTGGGTTATCGTTCGGTGCAAATGATCTAATGACTCAACCAACAGGTGGGTGAGATCGCAAAAAAACATGATGTAGGTTTACATTTGAAAATTACACTTTTGACCTCAAGTTGTGAAACAGGTTTAAAAATATCGAAATGTGAAGTAAGACATGGAAAAGGAGGCAAATCAAGGGATGGTACTTCAAGACGATCAAGCTCAGCGCAAATGCCAGAAATTTGCTTATAAAGAAATTAATGAAAATATCTGGTTGCTGGAGCGAAAGAAACACCGAATGAAGAGCAGTCCATCTGTTACTCCCTCTAAGGTGGCTACAAACATCAAGCAACTGCCTGCTTGTTTTACTCATAGTTATCTTGTACCCATATTTTACCCATATTTGACACCAGTCTTCACATATAATGTAAAGAACACATCAACTTTTACGACCATAAATGTTTGACAATTGTCTTTAAATATAACCAAACATCCATTACATTTTATAACCATATGTCTTCACACATAACGTAAAAGAAACATTAAATTTATCACCATGTATAACACTTAATGTCTTAACATATAGTGTAAAAGAAGACATCAAATATCATAATATTTGACAATTATCTGTATATATAATGTAAAAGAGCACGATGAATACTATCACCAGAATTGACAATTGATTTCACAAATAATATTAAAGAAAATATTTATATTTTCAACCGCTCCTTTAAAAAAAAAAATGATAAAGTTCGTGCTCATAAATACTTTGTGTTTAATGAATACCAAGAGAATAACTACAACACGTGTTAGCCATGCAATAATGGAATAGACCGAAGCTACGAATATGAAAATGATTAAATTAAACACTATATAAAACTTAGACAGGTGTACTTTTTTTTTTTTCAAACAGGCACGTTTTTATTTAAATTGTGTATATGAACAAAGTACGCAAGTCTACCGTAGTACATGGATAAAATTACGCTTTATCAAATATATTGTTTTGAACGTAAAAAAAAATCACATTGTAATACAAAAATGTGGTAAGTACGTTACTGTCTTGAAAGTTCCCAACTTCAAAGATTAAGTGGTTATTTAACCAATTGTTTGCTTATTTTTTAAAATTAATTATAGTTATAATTAGAGTTACAAATATAATTACCACAAACTGTTCAAATTTTTTAACTTAAAAATGCTTTGTAATTTATCCTTTGAATTTATGTTTCAGTAGCTTTGTTGTTTCAAGGGGAAAAAATGTCTTATCTGAAGTCGTAATGCACAGATACTTCGTATTAATAGTTTATTTACAAGCTTTGGCCATTTTTTAAAATTCCGATAGATGCATTGCAAACTTGCTATGATTCGTTATCAATGTAAAGTAACATCATATTTACATATTAAAGATATTTAAAAGAAAAAAAGAATGGCATACTTACTAATGTTAAGAAAACCCAATAATAATCAAGGATGCTTTATTATGTGCATGCAATCGACATACATTTTACATTTAAATTATCAGTTTTAGGAAGTAATCAATCAAAAGTAAATATACACACTTCAGTACAGCTAATTAATGTAAATATCGTTTAAATTTACAATCAAAAAAATAAAAGTACTTACAATACAATAACTGCATTTTTACATATGCTTATATAAACCTGGACTCCTGTCGATCACCTTCATCCATAATTCATTGCTCCTGTGTACAGGCGTAGCGCTTCACAAACAACACAGCTCATCCTGTGAGGAGACGTTCACTCATGCAACTGTCGGTAGCCATTAAGCCATGTGAAGAGACAGAGGTGGAATACAAGTTGTGTTTGTACAACGCCTTTCAAAATCAACATTTCTCTATTTAAATATGTACATAAACATAGCTAAAAAGCATTTCTTTGTTAGATTGATCAATACTAACAGATAGCAAATGGACATGTTCAGCCAGATTGTAGCTCATGAGTGTATGATTTGGTCTTAACTGTTAGTAACCAACACAACGTTTGAATTGAAGCCATTTTTGGTATAACACCGGTATTGTGTAGATAAGAGGATTGACAGCGGTGTTCAGAGGCAGAACAAAATATAACGAAGCAGGCGTACATGTCAGTGCTCGCTTCAAACCCGTTTAAAGACCTTAGCTCGATGACGCAACTAGGAAACCAGCACAGGAAGTTAGAGAGCGATATGAGGAACAGTTGCTTAGCTACCGTGATGTCCTGTTCTCTTCTGACCACGTGGGTAATGTTACTGGTCATATGTTTTCTGGACATTGACAAAAATATAGAAACTTGACCCATAGCTATACATATAAATAAAATGCAGTTTAAGATAATAAAGACGCCAACTGCATACTGCCAACCATGCTGCCTGCTGGTAGTCAGCTGTAAACCAAGACACATGACGTTAGATGAGTAGATCGTCCATTGTTGATTGACGATAGGAATTAAAGCGAAAAGGAACCCAATGACCCAGGATGTGACAACTGATATAATAATAACCCATTTTGTCAGGCTATACTCTCCAAACGGACACCGTATCACCAAGAACCTGTCCAGTGTTATGAGTAAAACAAAGAATGTAGAAGTTTCACTTGACAGTGTTGATAAAAACCCAGCCGTCTTGCACAAAACACTGTGACGCCAATCTGTCTCATGAAGCACATTACTGCCTCGGAAATTAACGTCGACTGAAGCGATAATTAGCAGGTAGACGCCCATGATAAAATCAGAAACACCAAGATTTGTTAAAAAAACTCCATAACTTTTTTTTCAAAACGGCAAGTTCATAAACAGATCTGAATATCAAAACGATGAGGTGTAGGCAAATGGAGATGATGGCGACAAGCCACAGAAGTGAACGTTTCAACACGTCATCAAGAAGAACTTCACATGAAGATATGCCATCAGATTATGTATGACACACAAGCCTAGGTGTTGCTAAGCCAAAAATTTGGGGACAGCAATATATAAAATTATCTGTGTATAAAAATTATTTTATTTATACTACTTTTAGAAATTAAATAAATGATTCTGGTTGAAGTAAAGTTTGATGGATATCGAGACAATTCAAATATATTCTTTTAGAGAAATAGCCACGGATTTTATTAATTTTAGTATTAAATAAATTCAAATACCGCAATGAGATGACTGTTTCTGAAACTTCAAGGTCCAAATCCGAAATATGTGTAAAGGAACTATTCAGTGTTTGCAACTTTTTTAAGCTAAAACTACTAGTGTCTAAACTAGAAATATGTCTATTTGATGTTACATTTAGAAACCTGGAATTGTAAAAAAAATCGTTAGAATTCCGTAACTTTCAAGTCTTAGAATGTTATTGTAACTTAGATTAACATTAAAAATCGTATGATCAGAAAGATAATCGAACATGAGTGCCACATTACTGATATTGCAATTGGGCGCTTGCATGTCCAACAAATTAGGTAATGCGTATGCTTCTTTAATGTTTGACAGATCAATACCCAAAACATTTAGATACCTAATTCGGAAATCAAACATTTCAAAATGATTAATTCCCCGATTTCTGAATAGTTTAACTCCACCCCTAAGGCAGGTGATCCCACGGGGGCATTTGAAGTTACAGTTGAGCTCGTCATCACCAAATGGACAATGGGTTATTCCATCGCACACATGAATGGGGTGAAGAACTGTTTGTACGGAATGAAACTGACATTCAAAATAGAAATCTCTTATGTATACATAAAACTATTCATCTTCCCCATGGACATAGTCCATTATTCCATCACGCACCATATAATTTGAAATGCAATAAGATTTAGAACAGTTGAAAAACGTATCAGGGCATTCAAAGTTTTCACAATTTATTAAGTGGGACATATCAGAACAACCTAGTGGGTGTCAACTGTGACTCCTGATGTAGAGACGCCTATGGGCCCATGTGAAGTTTAAAAATGGAGTAAAATTAATGCTGAAATGCGGGTTTGACTTTAAAACATTGTTTAAATTACAATTCACAATTTCGTGAATACGGTTTTCATCCAAAGTACAGTTGTGTCTGCAGCTCTCAGATACATTTAGAAACAGTGCTTCACTAGTTGTATTAGTTATGACACAGTGTTCCCCATCACGTGCCAACCAAAGCCTTGGTACACATGTAGCCTCAGAACATCGTCTTCCCATTAGTCATCACACCCCTCCTCGACACTGGTGTCAGAAAAGTGATGCAATTTGTCGCAACGATCACTATTTTTGAGGAAATAATCGAAGTTAAGACTTCTACAGAATTCTTCATCTCTACAAACTTTGACAGTCTACTTTATGGTTACTGTAATGGACTATGTTTTCACATGAAAACAGAGAGGTAGCATGAGTGAACAGTGAATTGTGTTGACCATGTTTTTCCACGGGGAGAGACAATCAATGGATTGTATTTTGAGATGCAAATGTGAACTCCACGTTTTTGGAGAGTAAAATTATGTTTTTGTCAGAGCGGTTGTTTTCCACGCTTTGCTGGTAATGAAGTATGAGTTGACTGAGATAGTGAGAGCTGAGCGCAGAGCAGTAGAGAACAGTAGCGTGAGAGCTGTGTGATTAGACAGTTGACAGTTTAGTGTGAGGACGTGTCTTTATTAATGATGGAGTACTATGGATATATATATGAAATTACATTCATGCAAGGATTATTTATTAATATTATCAATATAAAGTGTGTTCAATAAAGTACTGTAAGTTTAACCAGGATTCAGTATTCTTATTTGCGTGCCCGGATTATAAGTGGAAGAATGAAGAAGCCTTAGTCGGCATCCTGAAATATCAACATAACATAAGTAACCATACTACTGACATAACCCACAGCATAAGAAATAAGATCCCACGCCATGTCAGAGTAGATGTGTTACAAATGGTGTCGGAAGTGGTGTAACGACGATGCGTTACAAATATTGTAAAGAAGTGTCAGAAATGTATTACAGAACATTGAGTAACAACGATATATTTTAAAATTCGAGCGGAAGAATACAGCGAACGCCATTACGACCGTGTATCAATCAAGTCCGAGACAAGTTCACTACACACAGAGCTAGCCGACAAATGAGGTCAGTCACAGTCTCCAGAAGTTCAGAGTTCAAACAGTCAACTGGTACACGGCAACTATTTAACCTACTTAATGGAGTGAACACACCCAGTTGGAGAAATACAGAAGCACGAAATCTATTTTAGAATAACTACAAAGAGGTAAATAATAATAGACTGAACAATGAGCACTAAGGAAACTTTTCAAGTTATATACAACTGTAGCAAAGATTTACTGTAAGCCTACATATTACAAGACCAACAGAAGTCCGACGTTATTACAGATGAGATGTGTGTATCAAGACATCGAAAGTAAGATTTCCCCAGCATAATCTTCACTTTATAAAAGCCGCACAAAGCCTAGTGCGCAATTCAAGTAAAGTAATTCTTTACTTACTCACAAGATCAACTGAGTCGGAGAGAAAGTACACTATTTTCAATTGGATTATTACACTATTACTTTTATTACGCAAGGTACTTGCTTTGGATTACTGAAGCAGTTTGTGTTGTAACTTTTTCATTGGATTATAAAACTTTTGCATTGGAGTAATTACCCAAGTACACTTTCTACATAGAAGGATTATCGACTACACAGAGATCATAGCGTCACAGAGGAGCAGAGGTGACCAACTACAGATTTCTTTTGGACAATTGGTATTTAGGTATTTATGTGTTATGTATTATATATAATTTAACACTTTAAAAATATACTTATATCATACTTAATTAGATTAAGTAAAATTTTTTACTTTTTCTGTATATTATAAGTTTAATTTTAGAGTATACTTTAGGAATATCCACGGTGTTATCTTTCCTAGGGAAGTTTTTTTATTAAAACAGTAAAGGTTTCTTCTGGCCCTATTTATAACACTGTAGGATAATTTTATGTTAGTTGTGAAGTCTAGTTTGTACATTGTCATAATTGTTATTTTTTAGTATATCTTGTCAGATTTGTTATATTTGTCTTGTCATTGTCATACATATTGTCAACCTACTGTCATATTTTCTACTATCTTGTGGTCCATAAACTAAACAGTACTTTTGTATGTGTTGTCTCATTTGTATTCATGTAAACGTCTACATATCTGTATTTATGTTGTGAAGTAGACAATTTAATTATTTTAAATTTTTCTTACACTTATTTATAACTTATAATTCATGTATCAACTTGCATTTGTGTATACATTCATTAACATGTAAATATATGTAATATTGTAAACTATTTTAATTAATAACTAAAGAATAAGGAGATAACTGATATACTGATACATACCAATATAATTTTAGTTACTCACATTATAACTAAAAATGGCAGAGTACTTAGAACTATTAGAAGTAGGTGAGAAGCTTGGCTTAAAGCAGGAGAAATTAGCTGACTTCGTAACTCGTGAGATGGACAAAATTAGGGACAAACAGAAAGAAGACAAAGACCGACAAGACAAAGACAAAGACCGACAAGACAAAGACAAAGACCGAGAAGCTAGACTGTTAGAGAGAAGCGACCTTAAACAAATAGAAGAATTAAAATTAAAAGGACAAAAGGAAATAGAGGATATGAAATTAAAAGAACAGGAAATGAAATTAAAAGGACAAAAAGAGATAGATGAACTAAATTTAAAAGGACAAAAGGAAATAGAAGAGCTAAAACTAGAAAGAGCTAGAATAGAATCAGGACAGCATACACCATCAACAAGCAATAGAGAAACCAATAGTACATACAAACCTAAATTTAGAGAATTTAATGAACATAAAGAAGAAATTATTAGTTATTTGTCACAATTTGAAGGCATATGTCAGTCTTACAATTATAGAGAAGAGACTTGGGCTAATATTTTATTGAGCAGATTATCAGGGAAAAGCCTAAGTATTATTAATTCACTCAGTGAAGAACAAAAGAATAATTATACCTATATAAAGAAAGTTTTGTTAAAGTTTTATGGAAACACAGAAGACATTTATAGAAAAAATTTTCACAACATAAGACTAGAGAGAGAAATAGACCCTAACACCACCATATTCAATATTAGAGACAATCTTGTCAAATGGCTTGAATTAACTGAAATTGACCTAAATGATCCAAAGGCATTACTAGATATGTTTATTATAGATAAAATATTAAGAAATGCATCAGTCTCTTTATTTTCATTCCTTAAAGAGAGAAAGATTAAAAATGAGCGTGAGTTAGTTGACTCAATCACAACATTTAAAGATGCTCACCCCAATGAAGAGCTAGATAATAGAAACAGCACACTAGCCTCTATTAGAAACACACCCAGTGATAGGGACAGTCAAAAACAAAACACATATCAAAACAGAAGATACCACAGCCTACCTGCCAGATGGCAAAACAATAAATTTCAGAAAAGTCATCAAAACAATTACCAGACACCATATACTAATTATTCAAACAACAACAAATGTTTCTACTGTGGCATTCCAGGTCACAAAAAATATGAGTGTAGGAAATTACATAGAGATTTAGGACATTCACAACAATACTATCAGAGAACATCACCCAACACTAGTCCAATTAGATACAACAGTACAAATAGGAGTAGACAACAATATAGAAATCAACCAAGTAATTACCAGAGACACAACACCAATCAAACAAATAGTACACACAATCAGAATACACCTCATGAAACATCAGCTAGTATTTATCACACTGATGGAACACTCAAATTTTCACCAGCAATTGTTAACAATAAAGTAGTTAAATGTCTCAGAGACACTGGTTGTACAACAATAATTGTAGACAGAAAATTAGTAAATGACAACTACTACACAAATGAAAAAGCCATAGTTATCTTAACCAACAATAATAGAATAGTATGTCAGAAAGCTAGAATCAAAGTTGATTGTCCATGGATCACAGGATCTGTAACAGCAGTTGTAATGGATAATCCAGTTTGTCCATTAATTATTGGCAATATAAAAGAACTAGGCAATAACACTAAGTATCTAATAACAGAAGGGATAAGAGGAAGACATTTTAGCATGAATACAATACATAGCATAACAAGACAACATAACAAAGGAATTCTTAAAAAAACATATACAGAACAAAAATCAGACAGGGCAAAACACATTTTTAGACTAAATTCAAGAAATATTCATCAACAATACAGACAGGCTGAAAAATTCAATAATGAAATCAAAGACAGAGAAAACAAGTTTCTAGATGAACATTACACAACTACAAATAACAATTTTATGGAAAGAGATGGACAAAGAGATAACAGATCACAATTGTCATTTTCTTCAGTGCGGAGAAATACTTAACATTCCATTTTAGCTAACCTAGCATAACACTCTCTAATAAAACAACTATTAGCTGTTAAGAGCAAAATTTTTTTCAAATATGGTAATTGTCTACACAGAACTAATTTGTAAATTGTTTACGTTCTTGGTTATCAACTTTTTCATAGACAATGACAATAACATTAAGGTTAAATTGAGCATGAAGAGCATTAAAATACACATTCAATCAATTTTTGACAATATACTTGTACATATATATTTTGTATATGAACAGCAGATTTTAACCAATTGTAAATTTTCTAATGCAAAATTTAAGGTTGTTACATTCATTTTGTAGTGTTTATTATTCATTAAGATGTTAATGTCACTTCACATTATCATACATAAGGATTTTAAGAGGTTGTCATTGGTGATTTTTTAAATTTTTGCCAGGGTAAATTATTCACTATTATGTGTGATATTAACAGTAAAAGGCTCTGTATTTCATAATGATGAAATGTTAATGTTGTTACACTGACTGGATTGTTAGATGTGAGATTGAAATTTTCTAAGAGACATTATCATTAGCTCAGCATATAATTTTTTGCCAAAAATTTTGTTGCACAAAATTTTTTCAGATGGGTGGGGCATGTAACGGACTATGTTTTCACATGAAAACAGAGAGGTAGCATGAGTGAACAGTGAATTGTGTTAACCATGTTTTTTCCACGGAGATACAATCAATGGATTGTATTTTGAGATGCAAATGTGAACTCCACGTTTTTGGAGAGTAAAATCATGTTTTTGTCAGAGCGGTTGTTCTCCACGCTTTGCTGGTAATAAAGTATGAGTTGACTGAGATAGTGAGAGCTGAGCGCAGAGCAGTAGAGAACAGTAGCGTGAGAGCTGTGTGATTAGACAGTTGACAGTAGTGTGAGGACGTGTCTTTATTAATATTGGAGTACTATGGATATATATATGAAATTACATTCATGCAAGGATTATTTATTAATATTATCAATATAAAGTGTGTTCAATAAAGTACTGTAAGTTTAACCAGGATTCAGTATTCTTATTTGCGTGCCCGGATGATAAGTGGAAGAATGAAGAAGTCTTAGTCGGCATCCTGAAATATCAACATAACATAAGTAACCATACTACTGACATAACCTACAGCATAAGAAATAAGCTCCCACGTCATGTCAGAGTAGATGTGTTACATTTATCTCCATCTGCTTAGGGAGATTTGAATAAGTGACACATTGTACTACGATTATGTTTTTATCTCTATCTGCCTCTTGAGATGTGAATAATTGACACATTTAAATATAATTTAGTTTTTTTTTTTAGTTGTCATGTGCTTTGGAAGATGGAAATAAGTGACATATTGCAATACAATTTTGTTTTTATTATCTATGTGCTTTGATAAATGTAAATAAATGACATATTGTAATAAGATTATGTTTTTATTATCTATGTGCTTTTGGAAATGTAAATAAAAGAGACATTGAAATAAGATTTTATTTTTATTATTTATGTGCTTTGTGAGATGTAAATAAATGAATCATTTCAATAAGATCATGTTTTTATGATCTATGTGCTCAGGGAAATGTAAATAAAAGAAACATTGTAATAAGATCATGTTTTTATGATATATGTACTTGGTGAGATGTAAATAAATGAAACATTGTAATAAGATATTTTTTTTAGGATCTATGTATTTCGTGAGATGTAAATAAATGAAACATTGTAATAAGATCATGTTTTTATGATCTTTGTGCTCTGGGAGATGTAAATAAATGAAACATTGTAATAAGATTCTTTTTTATTGTTAAAAACTGCAGTCCTTACAAGAATCCTGTTTCCTGTGTGATTAGACTATGACTTAGACATAGTTTGTTCCAGTGTGTGCCACAGAGATCCACGGTGTCTTATGTAAAAGGTTTTGGGTGTTTTTTTGATGTGGCTGTTTGGATGTTAAATAGATACTAAGTTTGTTTTCAAAGACTACAGTGAGTAGTAAGGTCGAGCTCAGCAGATATCACATAGTGTCGTTGATTTCCTAAGATATTTCAGGAATATTGAGCATTTATTTTAAACTAGTTGAAATACAATACTGCACGATTTTGGCCGTGTTGACAGTGAACGGATGCCACCACCAAACGAAGGTGAGACCTAAGAAAGATCCAGGTAAAATCATTGTCGATCGAAAACACTCTTTAGTAGAAGAGAAGAGACCGATCCAAGACTAAACTATAAATAGGTGTCGCGTCTTACTTGAATCATACTTTAGAATTGTTTGTAATGTGTCAGTCATGTGTGTTTTGTATATAGATAAATTTATGGGACAACCATCTATGTTTCATAGCACATCATTCAGGGTGTTTCATATCATGTTGTATAAGTTATTCTTAGAGAACATTTTCGAAATTTAATATCACATTATATTGTATATTTAAATAATAAATTCGGTATCATTACTTCATGTTAAATTCAGGATTTATTTCGTTCAATGTTTTTTTGTTGAGTTTCCTTGGGCACATACAAACAAGATAGTGTTAGATGTATGGAAGAAATTTGAGAAAGTGTCACTAAACATAAGGGAGCTCGTGACATCATAGACTACCTAACCATTTGAGTCATTGTGCTTAGATTGTCAATAAATAAATATGGGGGGCCCCTAGTCATGCACTATGTCACAAGGTAAAAAGCCAAGACTTTATTGTTATTGAGGTAGAGGCTATATACAAGAATATGACGATATAAATAATATTATTTTAAAGAGTAATATTTCTTCTTTTTTTCACTTATCTAATTTTGGTTTTGGAAAATCGAACCTACGTAATTTGCAATGGAGAGTGCTGAGTGTTTATTTGGTCTTTATATTTTGTCGTATTTTCATATAACATGTCTACTGAGAAAGGCTATTAGCAAAAATAATTTATCCTATTGTCCTGGCATCTAATTGTAATCATTCACAAATATTTAAAAAAAAAAAATGCTCTCTTTTTTCTTTCTAAAGAATGTATAACCCAAATAAATGTATTTCAAGGGAAACAAACGCATTCTAATACTACATGTTTTATTCGATATCATTTATGTTTTTGAAAGAGATTTTATTATTTTTTTTGTGATTTGCAAAAATTATAATTTTACTTAAAAAAAACGATTTAGCAAGTTATTGTTAAAATTATTAATAATATGTATTCTTTAACTCTTTTTTTTTTTATTTTTTCACAAACTTTAAATTTTAAACTTTCTAGGAAATATATACGAAAAAAATATGCTTAATCTGGGTTACGTGTAGAACCGATCCTCTTTAGTAGACTATCCCGTCTTATATAAAGCTGTAGTCCACGTGACTTCGATCCCCTTATATAGGGAATCAATATAAATGAATTGTCAGCATGTTGCAATTGATATTCTTGCAAATTGTTTACCAACATTTTATTTCAAATAAATATAACGATAGATTTCTCGAATTCGATCCTTACCTGTACCTAGAAAAAGGTTAAATTATATTCCTTACCCCGCTCATTTCTGTTCTTTATATCTCCGGCAGTTCAGGTCTCATCTCTTCCGTCATTCAGGTCTCATCTCTTCCTTCTTTAGGTCTCATCTCTTCCGTCCTTTAGGTCTCATCTCTTCTGTCTTTTAGGTCTCATCTCTTTCGTCCTTCAGGTCTCAGCTCTTCCGTCCTTCAGGTGTCATCTCTTCCGTCCTTGACCAAAAATGACAATAGAACAACCCTTGTATAACGCATGGGGACTTATGACGCCCTCTCCTCCGTTTGTTGATTACTTTAAATGATTCCCTTCAACGCCAAGACTTCTTTTAACTATTACAATTTCATTTTGTCAAAAGAATAGAAGGATTCTTAAAGATGTATAAAACCATGGTATCAATTGATCACTTATTTATGCCTGCTAATAAATATGTGTATATTTGCTTACAGTTTAGTATATATTGAAATATTAACACTCTGTAGTGTTTAGGAATATAACTGTAAGAAATTAATTACCTGAAAAAAATATCACAACTATATGTCAGTGTTACATGTCAGTGTTACATGTCAGGGTTACGTGTCAGGGTTACATGTCATGGTTACATGTCAGGATTACATGTCAGTGTTACATGTCAGTGTTACATGTCAGTTTTACATGTCAGTGTTACATGTCAGTGTTATATGTCAGTGTTACATTTCAGTGTTATATGTCAGTGTTACATGTCAGTGTTACATGTCAGTGTTACATGTCAGTGTTATATGTCATTGTTACATGTCAGTGTTATATGTCAGTGTTACATGTCAGTGTTACATGTCAGTGTTACATGTCAGTGTTATATGTCAGTGTTTCATGTCAGTGTTATATGTCAGTGTTACATGTCAGTGTTATGTGTCAGTGTTATATGTCAGTGTTACATGTCAGTGTTATACGCTATTTTTATGTGTCAGCGTTTTGACTGACTGTTCAAGGATCCCAGGAGGTAAGGAAACACATTTATAACATGGTTTACGACACTGCCTTGATGGGCAACCACATTTATAACATGGTTTACGACACTGCCTTGATGGGCAACCACATTTATAACTTGGTTTACCACACTGTCTTGATGGGCAACCACATTTATAACATGGTTTACGACACTGCCTTGATGGACAAACACATTTATAACATGGTTTACCCAAAGGCCTTGTTGGACAACCACATTTATAACATTGTTTAACCAACGACCTTTATGGACAACCACATTTATAACATTGTTTAACCAACGACATTTATGGACAACCACATTTATAACATTGTTTAACCAACGAACTTGATGGACAACCACATTTATAACATGGTTTACGACACTGCCTTGATGGGCAACCACATTTATAACATGGTTTACGACAATGCCTTGATGGGCAACCACATTTATAACATTGTTTACGACACTGCCTTGATGGACAACCACATTTATAACATGGTTTGCCCAAAGGCCTAGTGGTTGACCTACTATAAGGGTGGCTAAGAGTAAGGGGACACGATTAATTTTTCAGCACAACCCCCCCCCCCAAAAAAAAAAAAAAAACAACAAAAAAACAAACTCCAACCCTCTTTTTTTTAGGTTTGCCCAAAGGCCTAGGGGTTGACCTAATAAAAGGGTGGCTAAAAGAAAGGGGAAACGATTAATTTTTCAGCACAACCCCCCCCCCCAAAAAAAAAAAAAACAACAACAAAAAAACAAACTCTGAACCTCTTTTTTTTCTAATATTAAGTGCATTAGTCTGGTTCTCAAGGACGTATGCCTATCGGCCATCCCTTAGCTACGTCTCTTGCGACTGCTCCCTCTCCCAAAATCTGGAGTTCCCCATCCCCCTTTTCCGGGGAAGTATTTCTGATAGAAACACTGCTCATGGATTGTTCGCGAAGACCGAATGATGTAATATGTTTTTAAAAATCTAATATGCCAATAATTAAATAATGAATGGTTTTGTATTTTATCCCAATGATAGGGGATCAAATTCAAGTGGACTACATCACTAGTGACATGTGAACCAATCCCTGTCTTCTGCAATGCTTACTGCATCGCCCAGTGTTAGTCCTGTCCACTCTTTGATGTTATCCTCCCATCTTTTTCTTTTTCTTCCTCTTTCAGCACTATTGCCTGCTAGACGCTATCATAAATATAACGCATATATCCATTTACTATATCCAGACAAATGTTGGATGACAAAAATCCATCACCATCCTTAAGATTGGATGAAGTTTTGATCAGTAAATCTCTAATTGGCCAACACGTGTCCCAGTTTGGAGATGCCTGGCAAACATTCAGACAAGACAAATACAATGAAGTAAACATAGTCATTCTTACCATTTATCCAAACTATATACATTGTAATACAGTTCATTCCAATAAACAGATGAAATAGAAATGTTTATCCAACTCACATTAGAAATGTTCATCCAAAAATAACTAGGCTTAGAAATGTTCATCTAACTCACTAAGTCTTGATTTTCGATCTCAAAAAGATCGTTTCTACTATCAATTCTGTATGCACAGTGGATTTACTTTAATTTATTATAAATCCCTGTCTTGTGTTATCTGAGATCAACGGTCTTAAAATTTTGATGCTTAATAAAATTGCAACGGTCTAACAACATCTCATCTGTGACATAAGGTGTTTAGGGGGATTGGGTGAGGGGGGAGGTTTCCTATGTAGTTCAATCCGCTGGTCAGAATTTAAGTAAGCGAACCAGGTAAATAAAAAACAACCAACGGGGAATATACTGGAACTCAACAAAAAACAAATTGGGGTTGGGGTGGCGTTCTAAGAAGATTGTGAAATAGATTAAAATATGGAGGACAGCCTGATTTCGTCACATATGTGCCATGTATTAGTTTGTATATGGACTATTTTAAGCATATGATTATATGCAATTTATTAGATTATACATTGACTAATGAAGTCATATGGTTATGTACACCTTGACAGGTTGCTGTAAAATCCAATAAACATAAGTCACTTGACTTGCAAAGCACCATTTTTTATATAATAGAACCATTTTTCCGCTGACATCCAGTGACAATAAATGTATACTATGTAATAAACATTATTTCAGTTTGACATTAATGAAAAGAAATGTGTATACTTATTTGTAATGAGTCAAATTAAACCCTAAGTAATAATGGTAACACAATGTGCCACAGGCATGAAATAATAAGAAACTGTTAAATTAGATAAGATACTTTTCCAGAATGATTTCTCTCCCGTGTGGTTTACAAGCAACGTTCAAGTGACGCTTCTTCATACAAATCATCAACTAACTGATTGGCACCTTAGACACAACACTAATCTATGTCGAAGTTAGCCGCAGAAAAAAACAATACTGTTAGAAGATGGCATTTTTATTAAGAAATAGTTAATTGTGAATATCCACTTCCTTAGTGTGGCGATTTAAAGCTTTCCATGTGTCTGTCAGATACAATGAATTGTGGCTAGACAATGAAAGTTTCTTACTGGGAAGCCACTTTAGAACTTTAGGAAATGTGTCGGACACTACAGGCTGTGGTTAAAAAACGAACTTTTTTTTTTACTGGGAAGAAACTTTTGAATTTTAGGAAATATGTCAAAGAATGCTTTTTTTTTGTTTCAATGTGCACGTTGGTTATGATGTATGTACTGGCTCATGTGTCAACATGTTTTCCTGCTGTCTGCCACTTGGCTCATGTCTTAACATTTTTTCCTGCTGTCTACCCATTGGCTCATATCTCAACATATTTTCATTCCATCTGACACTTGGCTCATGTCTCAACATGTTCTCATGATGTCCGCCAATTTAGTAGTGTCTCAACATGCACTAAACATGCGTGACACTTTACTCGTGTCTTGAAATGTTATGATGATGTCCGACACTTTGCTAATGTCTTAAAATGTTCTAAATCTGCCTGCCACTTGGCACAAGTCTCACTATATTTTCATTGTCTCTGGCACTTTGTTCGTGTCCCAACATGTTGTCATGCTGTGTGCACTTTGTTTGTGTCTTAACATGTCGTCCAGCTGTCTGCTAATTTTCTAGTTTAAATATGATCCAGTGCTGTCTGTTATTTGGATTGTGTCTCAACATGATTTCACGCTTTCTGCCATTTGGCCAGATGTCTTCACATATTCTCATGGTCTCAACACTTGGCATGAACATGTTCTTTTGATTTACGCTACGAGTCTTGTGTCTCCATACATCTTTACTTGAAATTATGCCTGAAATAACAAATTGAAATATTATTAATTCTAACAATATTTAGGTACCCATTGTAAAAAAACTAGAAAACAGTTCTTTTTAAATTAAATTAATTTAAAATAGCTAACAATACTCTTGGGGTAGAAAGTGACTCATGCAAGTAATCAACAGAAAGGAGAAGAGTGGGGCATACTGTAACCGGGCACCAAACTAGTTAAGGGGCTAAAATGCGCTTTTGTGGTATTGTATTTGGAATGTCATTGGTTTTAGAGTTCAACATTGAGAGGAAGCCATCCAAATAAATGGGTTTTGATGGTATTTTATTGGGAATATCATTGGTTTCAGAGTTCAAAATTGAGAGGAAGCCATCCAAATAAATGGGCTTTGATGGCATTTTATTGGGAATGTCATTGGTTTCAGAGTTCAACATTGAGAGGAAGCCATACAAATAAATGGGCTTTGCTGGTATTTTATTGGGAATGTCATTGGTTGTAGAGTTCAACATTGAGAGGAAGCCATATAAATAAATGGAAGTTGGTGGTATTTAATTGGGAATGTCATTGGTTTTAGAGTTCAACATTGAGAGGAAGCCATCCAAATAAATGGACTTTTGTGGTATTTTATTGGGAATGTCATTGGTTTCAGAATTCAACATTGAGAGGAAGCCATACAAATAAATGGACTTTGCTGGTATTTTATTGGGAATGTCATTGGTTGTAGAGTTCAACATTGAGAGGAAGCCATATAAAAAAATGGAAGTTGGTGGTATTTAATTGGGAATGTCATTTGTTTTAGAGTTCAACATTGAGAGGAAGCCATCCAAATAAATGGACTTTGGTGGTATTTTATTGGGAATGTCATTGGTTTCAGAATTCAACATTGAGAGGAAGCCATCCAAATAAATGGACTTTGGTGGTATTTTATTGGGAATGTCATTGGTTTCAGAATTCAACATTGAGAGGAAGCCATCCAAATAAATGGACTTTGGTGGTATTTTATTGGGAATGTCATTGGTTTCAGAATTCAACATTGAGAGGAAGCCATACAATTAAATGGGACTCCATAACTTTAAGAGACGTCTCTGTCAACAAACAAAATTTTAACAAGAAAAAAAAAAAGTAGCTGGTCAATTTTTGAAGTCAATTAATTTTTTAAAAAGCTTCCTGTGTGTTCATCTTTGTATTAGGAGCTTTATAAACAGCACTATGAAATCAACTTTTAAAAAAAATCTTAACAATGAGTTATTTTTTATTCTTGGATGACATGGGTTATCAATGGTCTTACCTGATATGACGTCTAAAGGAGACACGATGTTTTAAACACTACAAAATACTTCAGCCAGTTATATGAAATCTCTAAGGAGGTAACACGCTTTAAATACTTTAAAATACCTCAGCCACTGATATGAAGTCTAAAGGAGATAATATGATTAACAACAACAATTTCAACTAATGTAAGAATAACAGAATATTGTGTTTCGAAACAGTGATATGGAATTAATATTTTTATGAGGAGAGACAAGTTTTTTGGGAAGAGCTAGAGGGTAGTCAGTGGGATAAAGAACAGTATCATTCGGTTGGATTCCTTGCAACTAGGAATAAAATTCGAGATTATTGATTTTGTTTTGTATGTTCAACTGTTATAACAAATTATTCTAATGTTTAATGTGACTTCTGTTAACAAATATGTATATAAGAATGAGCTAGGATGACCAAAGAACAAAAATAAATTAAACACTTTTAATTCTAAAAACGAACATATTTATTTTCTATTATTTTACGGAAATCGACTCAATTTAAATGCGGACAAAATATGAATCCTCTTTTATTTTAGTAAAAGTTTATTAATATATATATATATATATATTATACATTACAAATAAATTTAAAGTAACAAATACGGACTTATCTTGTTCATTTTATATGGGTTTGAAAGTTGTAAAAAAAAAGAAAGAAAAGGATCAAAGAATTACACGGCAATCCTATTTATCTGGAAAACACAAACATGAGTTGTTGTTTTTTCTTTGTTTTTTGTTATGAGTTGTTAGTGCTTTGTTAATAAAGCGAAATAAAATAAAATTTAATTTGTCTTAAAAAGTACGCAAATAAAGTCAATACACGATTGTCTATTTTAGACAAAGGTCTAAGTTTCTTGGATTTAATAATCACACGTGACACAAATGATAATGCATTTTACACTTCTTAATGTAAAATTAATAATTGTGATTGATTTCTTTTAAATTATTATTTATAAAAAAGATTAATGTCTGTATTTATATATTAACATATGTATGTCATTTATGCCCTTTATATCATTCAAGCAATTGCAATAAATCGATGCTGATTTGTTTTCCACGAGCCAACGCATTTTGCTGAGTCATTACAATGCTTTTAAAATATTTCGTTTCGCTTGTAGGCTTTAATTCTTTTTTTTTTCCATTATTTTAATTTTTTTTTCTTATACGATCTATATGAATATACTCTCAATCAGATCTAATGCATGGGTCAATACAATTATAAATCAAATATAAATAGTGTGTAACATAAATTAGTAGGGTTCTGAATTTATACAACCATTCTACAATATTCTGCTGTGGCCAGGGACCTTAAAATAGCTTTAACAAAAAAATTTGTAAAAAAAAAAATATGTTGTATGCATTCCTATACAATTTATCTGACGGGATAAAACTTTGGTGAATTGATGTGTGCACGAACTCAAATGTTCCTAAATTAGAACAATTATTTTACCTTATTCCGTTTAGTGCTTGGGCACTGAACCTTCCTCTTTAAAGAGCTGTAAGAATTATATATTTTCAAAACGAGCTTTTATAGGGATGGATGGAATTTAATCAAATACAAAGAGCAACATTTCAGTTTGTGTGTTACAAAGTAAAAATATTTGACTTAGTACCAAAATTGTTCCATTTTTAAGCAAGAGAGTCCTAAATTCGTTTTTTATGTATTTTATATTAGCTAAAAAAAACATAATTTATGTTTGCGTTCCTCTACCATTAATTCGATTGCGATAAGACGTTCGCGAGGTAATGTGCCACGGCCAGAAATTTTTCGAATTAATTACACACTCATTTTATAATAGTCATTTTTGGCCGGGGTCCCTGTTTATCATTTTTGTTTTCTAATTTGCACCATTAAAATATGATTTCAAACAGCGCTATGGCCTGGGTCGATGGAATTGAATCAAATACAAACAACGATATTTCAGTTTCTTTGTGACATAATAAATATGTTTATAAATGAATAGAACAATTTTGCAATATTCCTTTACGAGCCGGGGGTCCAATTTCGTTGTTTTTCTAATGTGAGTTCGAACAGAACTATTGCATGGGTTGATGGAGTTGAATCAACTTTAAAAACAACAACAACAAAAAAAAAAAAGACACTTCAGTTTTAGGTCACATAATAAGTAGATTTAACACCAGTAAAACATTTTATATTATTCCGTTTCAGGCTGGGCGCCCTAAATGCGTTTTTTTTTCTTTTACCATCTTATAAATATAATTCCCGTTTCCGTTCCTATTCCATTCATCAATGTGTGATCAAACTTTGTTAAGTCGTAGTGCGAATGTACGCAAACGTTTCTATATTATAAAAATAATTTAAAATAATCCTTTAGGGACCGGGGGTCCTAAATTATTTTTGTCGTATAACAGCAATATAAATATAATTTCTAACAGAGCTAATGCATGTGTGGATCAATTGCTACAAGTGTGTGGACTAAATTTTGAAAATCTACTCTTCTCATATGGACAGCTGTAAGTGACCTGCTCACTTCTCATATGGACAGCTGTAAGTGACCTGCTCACTTCTCATATGGACAGCTGTAAGTGGCCTGCTCACTTCTCATATGGACAGCTGTAAGTGGCCTGCTCACTTCTCATATGGACAGCTGTAAGTGGCCTGCTCACTTCTCATATGGACAGCTGTAAGTGGCCTGCTCACTTCTCATATGGACAGCTGTAAGTGGCCTGCTCACTTCTCATATGGACAGCTGTAAGTGGCCTGCTCACTTCTCATATGGTCAGCTGTAAGTGGCCTGCTCACTTCTCATATGGACAGCTGTAAGTGGCCTGCTCACTTCTCATATGGACAGCTGTAAGTTGCCTGCTCACTTCTCATATGGACAACTGTAAGTGGCCTGCTCACTTCTCATATGGACAACTGTAAGTGGCCTGCTCACTTCTCATATGGACAGCTGTAAGTGGCCTGCTCACTTCTCATATGGACAACTGTAAGTGGCCTGCTCACTTCTCATATGGACAGCTGTAAGTGGCCTGCTCACTTCTCGTATGGACAGCTGTAAGTGGCCTGCTCACTTCTCATATGGACAGCTGTAAGTGGCCTGCTCACTTCTCATATGGACAGCTGTAAGTGGCCTGCTCACTTCTCATATGGACAGCTGTAAGTGGCCTGCTCACTTCTCATATGGACAGCTGTAAGTGGCCTGCTCACTTCTCATATGGACAGCTGTAAGTGGCCTGCTCACTTCTCATATGGACAGCTGTAAGTGGCCTGCTCACTGCTCATATGGACAGCTGTAAGTGGCCTGCTCACTGCTCATATGGACAGCTGTAAGTGGCCTGCTCACTTCTCATATGGACAGCTGTAAGTGGCCTGCTCACTTCTCATATGGACAGCTATAAGTGGCCTGCTCACTTCTCAAATGGACAGCTGTAAGTGGCCTGCTCACTTCTCATATGGACAGCTGTAAATGGCCTGCTCACTTCTCCTATGGACAGCTATAAGTGGCCTGCTCACTTCTCAAATGGACAGCTGTAAGTGGCCTGCTCACTTCTCATATGGACAGCTGTAAGTGGCCTGCTCACTTCTCATATGGACAGCTGTAAGTGGCCTGCTCACTTCTCAAATGGACAGCTGTAAGTGGCCTGCTCACTTCTCATATGGACAGCTGTAAGTGGCCTGCTCACTTCTCAAATGGACAGCTGTAAGTGGCCTTCTCACTTCCCATATGGACAGCTGTAAGTGGCCTGCTCACTTCTCAAATGGACAGCTGTAAGTGGCCTGCTCACTTCTCATATGGACAGCTGTAAGTGGCCTGCTCACGCCACGAAAACCTTTCCATTTATTCGTATAAGCACCAGACGAAAAAACACTCTTTTTTTTTTTAATGTAACAATTATTTAAACAATGTAATTAAAACACAAACCCTTCCTTTCTTTGAGTGACAGAACAACGCATTCAGGGCTGTTGTTAGTTAAACATAGAGGATTTGTGTGACATACGTGTGAGAAGCGGGGTGGGTGGAATATATTTGCTTTATGCCAACCATCGAAAATGTTTCGGGGCCTGGCTTTTCATTGTCATTGTATCCCTAATGACAGGGATTGATTCGAATTCAAGCGGACTAAAACTTAAAAATCATAAATCAGCTCATTTCATTCACCTAAAGTCAGGAACGTTGGTTAAGCATATTTTGTATTATATAAATTTCCCTTTGAATTGAAATTTCGTAGTTTCGTGAACACTAAATATGGTTTGAGAGTAAAGTTATTATTTTATTATTTTTGAGGTCTACATTGTTAATGCCATTTAAAACAATTTTACAAATTACACTTTCATAACGAAAATAAAATAAACATATGTACCATTATACTCAATTTCACGTATTTAAACGCTTTAAAAAACAAAAGCAATTGTTTCCCTTGAAAAAGAAATTGTCTTTAATGCTCTTAAAGACTCATAAATATTAAAAGCCCACTTGATATAACAGAAAAAAAAAGTACTTTATTAATTTTTTTAAAATTGATATTGAGTCAGCTCAGGTTGTAATTGCAATTTAACTTTAAAAAAAAAAAAAAAAAAAAAAAAAAAAAAAAAAATTTTTTTTTAAAAAAAAAAAAAAAAAAAAAAAAAAAAAACAAAAAAAAAAAAAAAAAAAAAAAAAAAAAAAAAACATTTCTTTTTTCAAAATGATTAAACAAAGACTATTTAATTACGTAAAAAACAAAAAAAAAACTATTTACTAAGTAAAATAGTTAAATTTTAAGTAAACAAAGTAAACAAGGCAGTTGATTTTGTTGAGGAAGTAAGTTTTTTGGTTTGGTTGAGGAGGAAAGGAAGTTTGTTTTGTTGAGGAATTGAGGTACTTGGTTTTTTTTAAGTAGGAGTGTTAGTTGGTTTTGTAAAGATAAAGAGGTATTTGGTTTTGTTGAGAAGTTGAGGTCAGGGACGGGCTGGCCCAGGACGACGCAACGAGCATTCGTTATTGGGCCTTTTTAGGGGGTGGGGGGGGGGGGGGGCTCCGGGCCTTTCTTACTACACTGTTCGTCACGGGTTCCATGTGCCAGCACGTCTCTGGTTGAGGTAGTTGGTTTTCTTTAGTAGGAGCGGTAGTTGATTTTATGAACTAGGTTAAGTAGATATTTTTGTTAGGACAAGAGGTAGTTGGTTTTGTTGAGTAGGTGAGGTAATTGTATTTTTAGGAGAAGAGTTAGTTGGTTTTGTTCAGAAGGAGAGGTAGTTGGTTTTGTGAAGGATGTGTAGTAGTTGGTCTTGTTGAGGAGGCAATGAAGTTGGTTTTGTTGAAGAGGTTAGGTATTTAGATTTGTTAAGGAAGAGAGGCAGTTGGTGTTGTTGAGGAGGTGAGGGTGTAATATTTGTTGAGGACGAGAGGTAGTTTGGTTTTTGAAAAGGTTTTTGTTGGGGAGTTGAGGTAGTTTATGTTCCCTTCATAAATGCTTTTGTAAGAAGATCGGAAATTATTCTGATTGTGTTAATTAGCTTAATGGTAGCCATTGAACTGATTGGGTACATTATCTTGATGGTGTTCATTATCCTGATTGTGAAAAATATTGCACGATTGTTGGTATCAACATTTTGGTTTGATCACGGTCCTCGTAAGTTTTCTCTGCTTTGACATTTGTTTTTCTATAGAAGTAAGATTAAAAGTTCGATGTTTCCTTTATACGTTTGTTGCTATAATAATGTGTTTCACTCTAATATGATGCTTTAAAAAAAATAGAATACATACTCTATTAATTTCGGATAGTTTTATTATGGCGAGTTGTGATTTTCGCCTGACGACAGTTCGTTGAGCTCAGCTGTTTTTATTAATTTGAGCTATCTTTGTTGTAAAAAAGACCCAAGTTCTGTTTACTGAGATGAGAAAGGTCTAAGCATACGAGTCATGTAATGAAAATTTTGAATAGAAAGTTGTGTGAACTCCCGGATGTTGCAATAATGCAACTTTAAAAAAAAAGTTCATCCATGGTTGGTTCTAGGTCTTATGTGTGAACCAACTATGGCTCTGTTATTCTTTATCGTGTATCAATTAGAATTGTGTAGTGGTTATGTTGGTACAAAAGTTGCCTGCTTTTCATTGAAGTTAGACAATTAAACAGTACTGAGACCAATTATTGCTGTGTTGTAGTGGATTTAGACAATGGTATCAGGTATGCTAACAAGTATGCATGTGTTGGCATGGACCTAGAAAATGGTGCCAGTAATGAGACCAAGTGTGTCAGGGTCGCAGTAAAGTTAGTCAATATAGACAGTAATGAGACCAAATATGGTTGTGGTGGGGTGAAGTTAGACAATGGTGCCAGTAATGAGACCAAGTTTATCAGTGTTGCAGTGAAGTTAGTCAACATAAAAAGTAATAAGACCAAATATGGCTGTGGTGGGGTGAAGTTAGACAATTGTGCCAGTAATGAGACCAAGTATGAATGTATTGTAGAGAAGCTAGAAAACGATGACAGTGTAAAACTCCCTATTGTGTTCAGTGAATTTGAACAAGATCTTGGTCTACGGGTTAGAATAGGAGCATCGGTCAAAAAATTCGAGTTTGTTAAAACAAATCATCTCTATTGACATTTTTGCTGTGGTCAGCCAACTAGGGCATTAAGATATTTTAGAACATAGATGGGGACATGCGCTTTAACAATTGTTTCAAATGACTTCAAGTTTTAACTAAAAAAGTAGTAGCACCTTTAGTTTCATGGCTGGTATCATTCAGTTGAAAGGTGAGTTCGAGGGAGTGGTTAGGATTAGGTAAGTTTTAACTAAAAAAGTAGTAGCACCTTTAGTTTCATGGCTGGTATCATTCAGTGGAACGGTGAGTTCGAGGGAGTGGTTAGGATTAGGTAAGTCTAGTTAAGGTTTAGTGAGGCTGGTTTGGGTTTGGTGAGGATGGTTAGTATTGGGAAGGAGGTGAGGTTAGAAATTATTTTGTCTACGGCTTTTGTCACACTATCATCAATTCATGATTCTGTGTGGTAGAGTACAACTTTTTGGAATTGTTACAGTTAATTTTACAACCAACTTTTTATTTTAATTAATTTGTGATTCAACATCTCGCTATGAGACATAATCAGTGATCGTTGTCTGTTTGTTTAATTTTTTGATGAGCTTGATATTGTTTGAATGCATCAGGTGACTGTAGTGTTAGAAAGTGATATTGTTTGATTGCATAAGGTGACAGTAGTGTTAGAAAGTGATATTGTTTGATTGCATAAGGTGACAGTAGTGTTAGAAAGTGATATTGTTTGATTGCATAAGGTGACAGTAGTGTTAGAAAGGGAACGAAACGTAGCACACCACTTAATGTTCACCTTTTGTTACCATTCTGCACCATTATGAATGAAATGATTTTAAAGTTTATAAAGATATAGCGCCTTTGTTTAAATTGTAGATCAATCTATTAATACATTACCCATTTAAATAAAGATTGAAGAACGTATGTAAACTACGATTAGATGGATTAAACAAGAAATGATCAGCATGACGTCATTTCATTCAAATGTGTAAATAAAGAAACACTATTTTATTATACGTGTTGAAACATTAAAAAATTATTAAGAAGAAATCTGTACACAATGTTTTCTAATTCTGAAACAGTGTATCACAATTTATTTTATTTTTTTTTTACATTGCAATTATTTGTAGAGTATTTGAAAAGAATAAAGAAAGTCTTAAATATAATTATCTTAACATTGTAATTTAGTATTGCCATCTAACCATTATTAAACAGAAGTTAAATAACAATGCATAAAATTTAACGTATGGCACAACGTGATGCGTTAGATAAAATATGGTTGTATTGTTGACTGGTCAGCCAGGGATTAAATGGTTCGGGTTAACATGTGGCGCTGATATCTGTCGATCACGTCCAAATAAATGCTTTTTTGAGGGTATTCTTCCACTGACGACGCCTGATACAAAGAGAGAAAAAAAAAAGGTTCCCTCTTAGACGTCCGCTACGGTACTAGCTAGGGAGTAGTGGCACGGTACTAGCTAGGGAGTAGTTGCACGGTACTAGCTAGGGAGTAGTGCCACGGTACTAGCTATGGAGTAGTGCCACGGTACTAGCTAAGGAGTAGTGCCACGGTACTAGCTAGGGAGTAGTGCCACGGTACTAGCTAGGGAGTAGTGCCACGGTACTAGCTAGGGAGTAGTGCCACGGTACTAGCTAGGGAGTAGTGCCACGGTACTAGCTAGGGAGTAGTGCGACGGTACTAGGTAGGGAGTAGTGCCGCGGTACTAGCTAGGGAGTAGTGCGACGGTACAAACTAGGGAGTAGTGACAAGGTACTAGATACGGAGTAGTGCCACGGTACTAGCTAGGGAGTAGTGCGACGGTACTAGCTAGGGAGTAGTGCGACGGTACTAGCTAGGGAGTAGTGCCACGGTACTAGCTAGAGAGTAGTGCCGCGGTACTAGCTAGTGAGTAGTGCCGCGTTACTAGCTAGGGAGTAGTGTCCAGAGTTACAAGTGGCTGCACATGGAAATATATCTTGGGGAGACCTTTTGTATCACTCAGTACCCTACATTGATGGTCTTCTTGTATCAGTCAATACAGTACTGTGATGGACCGCTTGTATCTCTCAGTGCACTGCGGTGATGGATTACTTTGATCACTCAGTACCCTACTGTGATGGACCGCTTCTATCACTCAGTATACACCTGTCATGGGACACTGGTATTTTCCAATACAATGCTGTCATTGGTCACTTGAATCCGATCGTCAATTTACTCCTTTTCCATTGTGTATTCCATTTTACAAATTATCTGTTGCGTGTGTCTTTATGTGTTCGATCATATTTTTCTCAATCTTACTCCATATATTCCTTGTGACAACTTTAGTAAAAAACACTTGACAAATCCCCACCAGTTCATAACAGGTTGTGGTGATGTTTGACTATCTTATGTTAGGCTGCACCTCAGCAAACTGTTTTTTCAAGTGTCTACTCTCTGTTAAAATGTGTCTGTTGTCCTTCAAATACTGTTGATAATTCTGCCTTGTCTGAACTAGTTTGGTTATAGTTTAATGCTGATGTCTTTTACCTATTCTTTTAAAAATTCGTCTTTTTATATCTTTACATTGAAAAATAAAATATGTAATATATTTAAATATGTATATGTTTCAATGATATGAGGAGAATGTGTTATTGTTATGTATAACAAGAGACGTTGACAATATAATCGACAGACAATATGTAAGGCAATCCAAAGCATTTTTTTTTAAAATTGCATTTTAATATTAAGATGATATGGCATCAACCAGTTTAAATGTTAAAGAGAAGTGTCAAATACTATTAAAAAAAAAATTAAAAAATAAATATTTGATACTAATAAGAATAATTATTTTAAAGTTTTCTACAAAAAACGTTTTCTAATGATTTAAAATATGATAAGACTTATCATTAACCAAACTAAAAACCCATCCAAGAGCCTGGGACTTCACACAAATATCCAACAATATCATTAGCATCCCCTTTATAACATTTATAATCAACCATTTTCCAATCATAACCACTGCCTAAAATAGATACAGTTCTCATCCGTTCCACCATTAGGATCTGTATCTGTATACCAATTGAAGTATCTAATTTTTCTACCGCTGTGAGAGTAGCGCCAGGTGCCTTCTTTTTCCTCGTCATTTCCACCAGTAAGAACAAATCTGTGATTTTTAAACGGACTTAAAAAGGCTTTAATGAATGCATATTCCTCTTCACTGTCAATCTCAACAAGGTAGCCTCCGAAAAATTCACATATGACTTCTGCGTCTCGCGTTACCAGAATGTTGGACTCTCTCGAGAGGTGGTGTAAAGGTAGAATTATGAAACAACTTTGATTTTGCATTGCTGAATCGTTTTTTCAGTCCATCGTTAAACTCATGTACGTTTTCTAAAGACAAACGCATCATTTCCAAAGAAAATGACGTCTTTGCCAAAGACTGACTCATCGCTTCTATGCGTGATGTTTTTTTTTTCCATTTCTCTCTCCAACGAGTTGATTTTGTCAGTTAGATATGATATAATAGACGTGTCGTTTCTTGACCATCCCTGGGCTTAAAAACGATAAAAAAATAATAACAATTTAGATTTGCAAAATGTAGACGTTAGACTATGATTCTCATAGCAAATGAGGAATGGTTATTTACGTAAGGTCATTATTTGGTCAAGTGGTTAATTTTGAGCAGCTGGAATGTATTTGAAGTCATAAAAAAAAAATAATAACTGATAATCAAGGGCTAGTAGCTTCTGTGAAATCTGTTATTAAAAGAACAAAAGATTTTGTTTAGACATTAAGACACAATGTATTCCTTCTTGCGTACACATTGAACATAAAACAATTAACGTTAATGACAACTAATTGATTCGATTAAAAAAGCCCTGCACAACTCAAAGTGTAAGGCGGGCCGTAATACTTTATGAAAAACTTGTGCGGACTAAAAGAAAATAAGACAATGGGGCAAAGTTATGAAGATAAACATAATAATAAAATATAATGTTATTCTCGGGCACAAATAGGATGCTGGGTAGCCCAATGAGCAAACGGGCCGTTTTAGTGGCAGTCGTGGATGAAAATATAAATTATTCTTATAAATTGTATTTTTATATTAGATCCTACAACCATGTAGGGGGGGGGGTCGGGAACTTGATGTGGTAAAATATAAATATTTATCACCAATTCCAAGGATTTATATTTCATGGAATTCTGCAAGTAATAAAGGAACTTTTATGGTATATGTTTGACAAAAAATAACTTGTCTGCAGCATCCGAACTATAACTGTGATGTTAATAGTTCTTTAAATAGATTTGTCATCTACCTACCTACCTACTAACCTATCTATCTATCTATCTATCTATCTATCTATCTATCTATCTATCTATCTATCTATCTATCTATCTATCTATCTATCTATCTATCTATCTATCTATCTATCTATCTATCTATCTATCTATCTATCTA
>CAXITT010000953.1:62076-75830 GCA_964033795.1 Lymnaea stagnalis
ATCTATCTATCTATCTATCTATCTATCTATCTATCTATCTATCTATCTATCTATCTATCTATCTATCTATCTATCTATCTATCTATCTATCTATCTATCTATCTATCTATCACGCGCTCTTACAAATTATTTTCATTGGTGACGCGGGCAGGGCACGCTCCCAAAAGTGATCTTCGTTGGTGACGCATGCGGGACGTGTTGTAACAAGTGATCATTGTTGCTGAAGAATGCAGGACGTGCTCTTACAAGTTATCTTTGTTGGTGACGCCTGCAGGACGCGCTCTTACAAGTGATCTTTTTTGGTGACGCAGGCTGGACGCGCTCTTACAAAAAGATCTTTGTTGGAGATTCCGGCAGGACTTGCTCTTACAAGTAATTTTCTTAGGTGACGCATTGAGGACGCGCTCTTACAAGTGATCTTCGTTGGTGACACAGGCAGGACGCGCTCTTACAAGTGATCTTCATTGGTGACGCATTAAGGCGCACACTTACAACTGATATTCGTTGGTGACGCAGGCAGGGCACGCTCTTACAATTGATATTCGTTGGTGAAGCAGGCAGGGGGCGCTCTTACAAGTGATATTCGTAGTGACGTAGGCAGGGCGTCTCTTTCAAGTGATCTTAGTTGGTGACACAAGCAGGACGCGCCCTTACAGTGATCCTCGTTGTTGACGCAGATAGGACATGATCTTACAAGTTATGTACGTTGCTTAGGCAGGCAGGACGTGCTCTTACAAGTGATCTTCGTTGGTTACGCTTGCAGGACGCGCTCTTACAAGTGATCTTTGTTGGTGACGCAGGCAGGACGCGCTCTTACAAGTGATTTTCGTTGGTGACGCAGCTATGACGTGCTCTTACAAGTGATCTTCTTTGGTGACGCAAGAAGGACGTGCTTTTACAAGTGATCTTCGTTGGTGACGCTGGCAGGACGTTCTCTTACAAGTGATGTCCCTAACCCCAACCCGGCTACACGTCAATAAGAGATATGTATAATTCACCATTGGTTATTTTCTTTTTTGTGTGCACTAATGTGTTTTTTGTCAAAAGATGTTCTAAGTGTAATTTTAAATAATACTTTGGATACTAACTTCACAAGCATTTTTGTATTCCACTTAAAGAAATTGTTTTCAGGTATTGTTATAAATAAATCAATTTTTTGTTTTTAAATCAGCTATTCCTACACTGGTAACTGGTGGTAAAGTTGCCTAAACTCAGTAAAGTCCAGTAATCATTTAGGCAGTGTGATTTTCAACACAGACTCGGTCAAACGAAAAAAAAAGAAAAACAAGAAAACCTCACCAAAATCTTCCTTAGTTAACACATTCCCCATCCTGTCCATCATATGGCAACACTTCACCCATCATGTTCTTTAAATTCTACTTCGGAACCGGTTTAAGTCTGAGTAACACCTTCTATACAACTTGATTGTTAATATGATAAACAAAATAAATTCAATCCCGCGGTGATCCAAGTCAATAAGCATTCAACTTTTTTTTTTATACAAAACAAGCAATAAGTATTATGTTGATCGAGATATTTCTAAAATTTTTACAGAATTTTAATGAACATACATACCTACAACCCAGGTATAGCTATTTGAAAAAAGCAAGACCAAAATTAGCGACAGTCCCCAAAACATAAATCTGGTGGCCATTCTTGTCGTCAGATCAAATAGTTGCCTGTGTCAGTGTGTGTGGGCTGTCTTCTAGTGACTGTGGGCTGCAGTACAGTGTGTTTGCGCTGTCACCCAGTGTCTAGAGACTCTCGTATTCTCTAGTATTATACTTATTCAGTTGAATACTTGGCAATATAGATGACATATTGATTGCTTTTACAAAACATCATTAAAAATTTGAAGACATTAAAGATGATAATAAACACTCCAGTGCGATCTTTCATCAAAATTGTTTTATTGCATTTGGGCGGTCTTTTCGCTGTTCAAAAAAACCCTGCAAATCGATTTAGAACAGTGATTCTCAACCTTCCTAATGCCGTTACCCTTTAATACGGTTCTTTGTGTTGTGGCGACCTCTTCCGCAAAATTATTTTCGCTTCTCCTTCATAATTGTAGCGTGTATATGTTTTCCGGTCGTCTGAGGCGCCCCTTGTAAATAGATCTTTGGACCCCCCAAAAGGGTCGCAAACCAACATGTTGAGAACAGCTGATTTAGATAATCTACCTTACCGGAGATGTTCTCAAAGTTTTGCATACTTTTTTTTTGCTTTTGTACAAGCTCATCTAAATGAAAGTTACTTTAAACGGGATAAGCTAATTTTAACGATGTGTTTTAAATAACTTTAACCTACTCTTATTATATATGTTACACCTGGCTTAGAACAAATTTTATGCTTGGTTGTAAATTGAAAATCATAAATGAGTTAATGTATGGTATTTTTTTTAAACTTTAGAATAGTTTTAGATCAAATATCAAGATTGCAATCATAAGGGATAGACCATAGAAAATATATCAATTACTACAAAGAAATGACATATCTACAAAAGAGTTCAAGTATGAGAACAAAGGCTAAAAATTAAAGGCTTTCTGAAATAACCATCTTTAACAAAAAAAGTGTAAATGGAATGAAATGTAGTTAAGATTTGCTGGAACGCTTCAATGACTAAGTACAGTTTAGGGAACACCTCGATAACATGAGCCTACTTTTTCAAAACTCAAGTGTGCAGTGAATTAAAATGGTCGATATTGTCTAATATGACGGTAGTGGCACCCACATTTGAGAACCGAAGGGACACCTGTTCTAAAAAATAACCATTTATTTAATGCGATTAAATTTGAACGGATGAGACGGCTTATATAAAAAGTGTATTCGATTAACTCAACAGAAGATCAATAAACGTAGGTCAAAATAACATATTTGTTGGTGTGTTGTAAAAAGACAAATAAGCATATGGCGGGTTCATCTTGACTTATGTTAAATGGGGGTGCTGCTACGGGACTCTTGTCACTTACATTAGTGAACGTGCTGCTACAGGTCATTTGAGACTTACATAAGGGGCGTGCTACTACAGGGCATTTGTGACTAACATTAGTAGGCATGCTGCTACCGGACATTTGTGACTTACATTAGTGGGCATGCTGCTACTGGACATTTGTGACTTACATTAGTGGGGGTGCTGCTACAGGACGTTTGTGACTTACATTAGTGGGCATGCTGCTACTGGACATTTGTGACTTATATAAGGGGCGTGCTGCTACAGGACATGTGTGACTTACATTAGTGGGCATGCTGCTACTGGACATTTGTGACTTACATTAGTGGGGGAGCTGCTACAGGACACTTGTGACTTACATTAGTGGGCGTGCTGCTACAGGACATTTGTGACTTATATAAGGGGCGTGCTGCTACAGGGCATTTGTGACTAACATTAGTGGGGTTGCTGCTACATGACATATGTGACTAACATTAGTGGGGGTGCTGCTACAGGACATATGTGACTTACATTAGTGGGGGTGCTGCTTCAGGACATATGAGACTTATTTTAGTGGGGTAGCTGCTACAGGACATATGTGACTTACATTAGAGGGGATGTTGCTACAGCACATACGTGACTTACATTAGTGGGCGTGCTGCTACAGGACATTTGTGACTAACATTAGTGGGGTTGCTGCTACATGACATATGTGACTTATATTAGTGGGGGTGCTGCTACAGAACATATGTACTTACTTTAGTGGGGCTCCTGCTACAGGACCAATGTTACTTACATTACTGGGGTTGCTGCTACAGGACATATGTGACTTACATTAGTGGGGGTGCTGCTACATGACATATGTGACTAACATTAGTGGGGTGCTGCTATATGACATATGTGACTAACATAAGTGGGTCGCTGCTACATAACATATATGACTAACATTAGTAGGGTGCTGCTACATGACATATGTGACTAAAATTAGTGGAGTGCTGCTACATGACATATGTGACTAACATTAGTGGGGTGCTGCTACATGAAAATTGTGAATAATATTAGTGGGGGCTGCTACATGACATATGTGACTAACATTAGTGGGGTGCTTATACATGACATATGTGACTAACATTAGTGTGAGTGCTGCTACATGACATATGTGACTAACATTAGTGGGGTGCTTCTACATGACATATGAGACTTACATTAGTGGGGGTGCTGCTACATGACATATGTGACTAACATTAGTGGGGTGCTGCTACATGACATATTTGACTTACATTAGTTGGGTGCTGCCACAGGATATATGTGACTACATTAGGGGAGTGCTGCTACAGGACTTATGTGACTTACATTAGTGGGGTCCTGCTACATGACCCTAAGTGACTGACATTAGTGAGGTGCTAGTACAAGACATATGTGACTAACATTAGTGGGGTGCTGCTACATGACATATGTGACCAATATTAGTTGGGAACTGCTACATGACATATGTGACTAACATTAGTGTGGTGCTGCTACATGACATATGTGACTAACATTAGTGGGATGCTGCTACATGACATATGTGACTAACTTTAGTGGGGTGCGACTACATGACATATGTGACTAACATTAGGTTGGAACTGATACATGACATATGTGACTAACATTAGTGGGGTGCTGCTACATGACATATGTGACTAACATTGGTGGGGGTGCTGCTACAGGACATATGTGACTAACATATGTGAGGATCTGCTACGGGACATATGTGACTAATATTAGTTGGGGTGCTGCTACATGACATATGTGACTTACATTAGTGGGGTGCTGCTACAGGACATGTTTGACTAACATTAGTGGGGGTGCTGCTACATGACATATGTGACTTACATTGGTGGGAGTGCTGCTACGAGACATATGTGACTAACTTTAGTGGGGTGCTGCTACATGACATATATGACAAGCAATAGTGGGGGTGCTGCTACGAGATATATGTGACTTACTTTAGTAGGGGAGCTGCTACAGGACATATTTTACTAACATAAGTGGGGGTCCTGCTACATGACATATGTGACTTACATCAGTGGGTGCTGCTTAATGACATATGTGACTAACATTTGTGGGGTGCTGCTACATGACATATGTGACTTACATTAGTGGGGTGCTGCTACAGCACTTATGTGACTTTCATCAGTGGGGATGCTGCTACAGTTATGTGACTTACATTAGTGGGGGTGCTTCTACAGGACATATGTGACTAACATTAGTGGGGTGCTGCTACATGACATTTGTGACTAACATTAGTGGTGTGCTGCTACATGACATATGTGACTAACATTAGTAAGGTGCTTCTACATAACATATGTGACACACATTAGTGGGGTGCTGCTGCAGGACATATGTGACTAACGTTAGTGGGTTGCTGCTACAAGACATGTTTGACTAAATTACTAGGATGCTGTTACATGACATATGTAACCAACATTAGTGGGGAGCTGCTACATGACATATGTGACTAACATTAGTGGGGTGCTGCTACATGACATCTTTGACTTACATTATTGGGGTGCTGCTACAGGACATATGTGACTAGCATCAGTGGGGTGCTTCAACATGAGATATGTGCATAACATTAGTGGGGTGCTGCTACAGGACATATGTGACTAACATTAGTGGGGTGCTGCTACAGGACATATGTGACTAACATTAGTGGTGTGCTGCTACATGATATATGTGACTAACATTATTTGGGTGCTTCTACATGACATATGTGACTAACATCAGTGGGGTGCTTCTACATGAGATATGTGACTAACAATAGTGGGGTGCTGCTACATGACATATGTGACTAGCATCAGTGGGGTGCTTCAACATGAGATATGTGCATAACATTAGTGGGGTGCTGCTACAGGACATATGTGACTAACATTAGTGGGGTGCTGCTACAGGACATATGTGACTAACATTAGTGGTGTGCTGCTACATGATATATGTGACTAACATTAGTGGGGTGCTGCTACATTACATATGTGACTAACATCAGTGGGGTTCTTCTACATGAGATATGTGACTAACATTAGTGGCGTGCTGCTACAGGACATGTGTGACTATCATTAGTGGGGTGCTGCTATATGACATATGTGACTAAAATTAGTGGGATGCTGCTACATGACATATGTGACTAACATTAGTTGGGAACTGCTACATGACATTTGTGACTAACATTAGTGGGGTGCTGCTACATGACATATGTGACTAACATTAGTGGGGTGCTTCTACATGACATATGTGACTAACATTAGTGAGGTTCTGCAACGGGACATAAGTGACTAATATTAGTTGGGGTACTGCTACATGACATATGTGACTTACATTAGTGGGGTGCTGCTACAGGACATGTGTGACTTACATTGGTGGGGGTGTTGCTACGAGACATATGTTACTAACATTAGTGGGGTTGCTGCTACACGACATATGTGACTAACATTAGTGGGGTGCTGCTACAGGACAGATGTGACTAACGTTAGTGGGTTGCTGCTACAAGACATGTTTGACTTACATTAGTTGGGGTGCTGCTAAATGACATACTTGACTAAATTACTAGGATAGTGCTACATGACATATGTGACGAACATTAGTGGGTTGCTGCTACCTGACATATGTGACTTACATTAGTGGGGGTGCTGCTACATGGCATATTTGACTAAATTACTACTATGCTGCTACATGACATATGTTACTTACATTATTGGGAATGCTGCTACATGACATAATTGACTAACATTAGTGGGGTGCTGCTACATGACATATGTGACTTACATTAGTGGGGTGCTGCTACAGGGCATTTGTGACAAACATTAGTGGGGTGCTGATACATGACATTTGTGACTAACATTAGTGGGTTGCTGCTACATGACATATGTGACTGACATTAGTGGGTTGCTGCTACATGACATTCGTGACTGACATTAGTGGGGTGCTGCTACATGACATTTGTGACTAACATTAGTTGGGAGCTGCTACATGACATATGTGACTAACATTAGTGGGGTGCTGCTACATGACATCTTTGACTTACATTAGTGGGGTGCTGCTACAGGACATATGTGACTAACATTAGTGGGGTGCAGTTACAGGACATATGTGACTAACAATAGTGGGGTGCTGCTACATGACATATGTGACTAACATCAGTGGGGTGCTTCTACATGAGATAT
Organism: Lymnaea stagnalis; assembly: GCA_964033795.1. Classification (NCBI taxonomy): domain Eukaryota; kingdom Metazoa; phylum Mollusca; class Gastropoda; family Lymnaeidae; genus Lymnaea; species Lymnaea stagnalis. The sequence continues at coordinate 69,208 of CAXITT010000953.1, forward strand.
GTGACTAACATTAGTGGGTAGCTGCTACAGGACATATGTGACTAACATTAGTGGGGTGCTGCTACATAACATATGTGACTAACATTAGTGGGGTGCTGCTAAAGAACATATGTGACTAACATCAGTGGGGTGCTGCTACATGACATATGTTATTAACATTAGTGGGGTTCTTTTACAGGACATATGTGACTAACATTAGTGGGCATGCTGCTACATGACATATGTGACTAACATTAGTTGGGTTGTTGCTACGAAGCATATCTGACTTACATTAGTGGGGTTGCTGCTACAGGACATATGTGACTTACATTAGTAGGGGTGCTGCTACAGGACATTTGTGACTAACATTAGTGGGGTTCTGCTACAGGACATATGTGACTAACATTAGTGGGGGTGCTGCGTCATGAAATACAGTCCTAATCATTTCATCCCATTCAGCTATGAAATTTAAAAACTGACACCATGACTTTCCCAAATAGTTAGCTGTATAAGCATTGACATCATGTAAATGTCCTTGTGCTGAATGTCACTCTGAATAAAATGAGGCGGTGCTAGTGACGAAATACGAAAAAAAATATTAAATTGATTTCTAGGTCTCTATATCATCATTATTGTTCCTCTTAGTCCTTGGTCCATTATGGCGACACAAATGAAAAAAAAAATCCTTCTCCATCGTTCTCATTATATAGTTTGTTCCAATGTCAGTCTTCTGTTTCATTTGTTAAGACACCTTTGTCTGTGAACATATTTCATCTTTTAGTTGCCTTCTATTTACCTTGGACTTTGCATGGAGGTGGGCGATATTAAACAGTCTATCACAAGACATTGTAAGGAAGCACATTCCGTCTATACCATCCCGGGAGGAAAATTACAGAGGAATCGAGAAGGAAATAGAGCAATCCGTTGATTTCTAGTATAGATATTTGTTTAAACTCCGCTTCAGACTGTGAATGCATTAGAGACCGCGTCATTTAAGATTACTGTGTGGTGTATATTTTCGTTAAAAGACCTCATTATTAGACACTAAGCTAATGTACATGAGTCATATTTTTGTCAAAATCAATTAAAACTGAAATCTCAGAAAATCCGATTTAAATAAGTATAATGCATACATTTGAACACATTTAAATGTACCGAGGTCTATTAATTAAACAATACAAACAAAAATGTCTTTATATTTAATAGACGAAAAGAAAATTTCAACTTGTTTATCTCAAAATCTGTAGTTTTTGACATAATTACTTTTACCACTATGGACTTCATATGTTTAAAGCAGTAATGATGATCACGACTGAGTATTTTTATATCGCTCGCGTCTATGCTAATTTAGCATGGGGAAAAACAATTCTTTGCAAAATACTAAATACGCCATTATTGCTACTAATTGTGACTAAAATTGTGACTAATGAAGTATTGAGCGTATTATTTTTAAAAATAATGTATTATGTATGATTGCATGCATATTAATTGCATTAGTGTATACTTATTAAATATATTATTTCATGTAAAATAATTATCTCATACCCCTTAAATGTATAATTTTAAAAGTATTATGTATGATTTTATGTACTTTAATTTATGTGCTTCCAGACATTGCTGTGTTTGGACATCCTTGTGTCTGACATTCCTTGGTTATGATGACCCACCTTGTATAACTGTATTTTAAGTCATGTTTTTCTAGATGTTGCTATGCTGGACGTTATTCTGTCTGACATTCCTGGGTTTGATGGAGAGATGCCTGATAGAAACATTGGCAGAGAGTAGAAAAAATAACATGCTTTTATAAAAAATATTTTATTTTAACAATAACACATTATAAATTAGTTCACTTCGTATAATTATGTTTACGGGAAATCCAACTTCCGCTAATAACAATAGTGATTATTTAAGAAATTAACTTGTCTCTATTTCTTGTCCTATTTTCATCTCTCCTGACTGCTAAGAAAGGCTCTTAGGCAAAAAGTTCTTGGCTTTTTGTCCTGGTTCTTACTCCAAGCTTCAACCTACCGTGTCGAACTATTTGGGAACGTTTTTTACAAATATTTTTTTTCAAGGGAAACAAATAACGTAACTTCCTAAATTATTATTGTGGACACTTTTAAGGAATTTTATGAGACATTTTATTTTGCTTTGTTACAAAAACTTTTAAAATAAATAATTAAATCAAACACTTGTTCTTAAATACTTGAAATTTGTTAACATATTTTGTTTGTTTGTCATTTGTTTTATAAAGTTAGAACTTTAATTTTATAACTTTAATACAGGTTTATATATTATAAAATATGCTTAACCAGTAGTATTTTCTCTCTGAACTGTCTGTGAACGTCAATTATTGCATCATATTTTAAGATGTAGTTCACCTGAAATCGGTCCCTACATCTAGGGACATCATACACCAAATTAAATGATTGATCTTGAAAGCAATCCTTACAACCTCGCCTAACAATAAATTACCCATTTACAAGGTGTCATTTTTTCGGACATCCTTCTCTAATCAGGGGAGGGCGGTACCAGTGTCCAAAGGTGCAAATAAGTGGCTGAAGATGGACATATATCCCTGGGTGCAAGCCTAGCTGGGGAGAAGAAGCAAGTTGCGCCTTATTAGTGTTAAGTTGTTGGCTAATGGGCCTTATATTAACGCCATTGCAAGAGGTCTCAGATAGGGCTCATGGGTTGATCCCCCAAGATGGCACCTTTTCTTAAAAATGCAGATTTGACATTTTCTTACAAATGCATAGCTCGTATCGTAAAAGAGGGAGCGCCACAAACATGTTTCAACCACTTGCGTGAATGATAGTAGCTAAGCCACTAGGCAGTGGATCGATCTATACCAAATGTTACGATCATCTTTATCGGGAAGTAGGGTGCAAATTGAGGGCGACGATGAAACGTTATCGGTAATCGAGTCTGGGGAGCCTGAATCCTAGAAATTAGTTTGATTATTTCAAAATCAAGACATGTATATTTTATTACACTTGAATTTAATATGTCTACTATACTTCTTGAACGAGTACATTTTTTTAAAGTTATCGTAGAAGGCATTATCGCACACAGGTCCAAACATAAATTAAATTCACATCGTTTGTTGCGAGCTTCAGCATAATCATTTGACTTAAGGTTATAATCAAGCCCATGCTGTAAGAATCAGGGAAGTGGTGCAGAATTTGAGGATGTTATAGACAGTCGGACAAACTCAAATTGCAAGGGTGCATTTTCGCGCATTTTTGAAGTTTTTGTTTAATTCAGACAATTTTGAAGTGACATTTAAAACTTTCTGGTGCGGAGGGACAAAAATTAGCTCTAATAATAATCAAAAACATCTTAAATTCGCAGCCGCAGGACGTCAATTAAATTGTCTCTAGTTGTGCAATACTTGAGAGAACCTTTTTGCTCCATTTTATTCTTGTCATATCAATCGTGATAGTAGCCAGAAACACTTTTGATTAAAGCAAAATACAAAATGCATTTTATCACTGTGTGAATTTAGTTTTGAAGCATCCTACACTTAATTGGGGATCAACGGAAGTGATCACAGCTTTACACAAAAAATGTAGTTCTCACTTAACGTTAGAACCATCGTTTGAGCCCGTATCACCCCTATGCCTGCAGGGTGCTTTTAATAATTTCATTGGTTTATAGCAGTCATGGGGATTTTTTCTTAATGGTCATCTTGATCTGCAGGCTGCGGGGTCGGGGGTGGATAAACAGAAACGTCATTGACCTTGACCTATTTGTGTTGGGCAAAAATATATTATATACCAAAATTAGTGAAGTTGTTTTTATTTTTATATTTACATTATTTTGTGTGATAGTTACTTAATTAATAAATGAATATAAACAAAAATATCTATTTCAAAATGATTCCATTACCAAATAGCACTGCAAATATTATTGGATATGCTGAACGCAAATGTAAAAAAAAAAAACAATTCTTATAATAATTTGATTATCTAAACGTTTCTAAATTTACCAGAGTCATAAAGACAAAAAAATGTTAATAAAAGGTATATACATTTTAATTAATGGGTTTTGAAAACTGTTATTTTGTTTAATCGTATATGAATTACTTAACAATTTTAAAAAGGCATGAGTTGTTTACAAAAGACATTTAATATGTATTAATGTTTGCTTTAAAAAGGTGAAATTGTAGTTTATATGGAGTATGCATTTCTCAATATTCAGTAAACTGATTTTTTTTTATTTTGAATTTCAAACTACTATACTAGCAGTTGCAATTCAACATTGAAACTCAAGCTTAGCACTTATATGAATGGACTTGAATTTTATTTTTTTTTTTTTTTTAAATTTTTTTTTTGTTGTTGTTTTTTTTTTGTTTTCGCAATTCTAATGTATTGTGAGGTTAATTTTCCGATATTCTAGATAATTTATTTAAAACTTTACAATAATTGAGAAAGGAAATTTTTGAAAAGAAATTAGTGTTGGTCGTTATATGTTTAATTAAAACGTGTATTTATCAATAATTAAACAAGTACTTGCTACTGTTTTGTATATTTCAGTTACACGCGTCCCTTCGAACAAATCTGCACATTTTTCACACATATGCGTCCTAACAGATCTGGCATTTATCACACGGTTCCGTCCAAACAGATCTGCCCATTTCTCACACGTGTCCCTTCCAACAGATCTGCCCATTTCTCACATGAGTCTCTTGCAACAGATCTGCCTATTTCTCACAAGCGTCCGTTCCAACAGATCTGCCCATTTCTCACAGGCTAGGCTTAGACTTAACAAATTTGTTTTTTTTTAACATTAAAACAAAGTGAAGGATAAAACTAAATATGGTTCCGAAATAGGTATTATTCCAAAAACTTTCTTAATGGAAGGTGATAAAAAAAAATTATACGACCAAACTTTCTTCCTAACAAATGTTTGGTTGATCAAACTTCCATTTGATTAAATTTCCTTTCGATCAAAAATCCGTTCGACCAAACTTCCAATAGATCCAAACTCCCTTATAATTTCCTTCGATCATTTTTCCGAAAAATCTTTTTCGATCAATTTTCCTGGAACCGCTTAATATATCACACACTATATAATTATAATTTAAAAGACTACAATTTAAATATTTTATTTCAGTAAATGATTTAAATTTTTTGTTTAGTCAACACGTGTATGTTTGCATGTAAAAAGCTTATTTTTTATCAATTAAAAAAAACATTAAAATATAAAAAAACATACACAAACTAGACTCATATTTAAAATTGTTGGTTTCTTGTTAAAATACATTAATAATTTTCTTGTACTTAATTTTTTTTTTCATTTTAATATACACTAATAGTTTGATTGGAGATAAATTAAAAAAGGAAGTCAGTAAAAAAAATTGACCTTCATGGCATAAAACAGTAAGCAATGATCGCCTTCAATTTGGGTCAATCATATCACAAATGACCATTACTGAAAAGAGGAATGATGGTTGTAGGCACCAGATCAGGTGCTGATGAGACTTAACAACATTTATATCTGACATGCAACGCAATCTTGCAGACTAAATCTACACTTAGACAAATCATACAAGCAGGTACAAATAACACAGTAGATATAGATAGAGCCATAACACTAAACACTATACCAGAATCCAAAAACAAGAAACAAGACACAATAAATCTAACAATACTCTCACAATGTCACAAATGACTGGGGCGGGGGTACAGGACAGAGCTCCATTGTTGTTAAGGTAACTTATAGGATGGAAGAAAACTGCTGTTAATGGGGTTAAGTTAAGGTTAATAGACTCTCACATCTTGATATAGTGGGGATTGTTGGATAACAGTATGTTCGGGTTTTCCATACTTCGCATGATAATTTTTGGGTTAAAAATGGGAAGGTCTAATTGACCGGAAATTAGGGGGCATGGGTGTGTTTATAGATAGCATTCCTGGACCACCTATGGGGGGTAGAGAACCACATATAAGAGGGAGCTTTCACTGAGTTAAGTTAGTTGAGGAAGAGGGAACAAAGGTACGACGTAGTTTAGGAAGAGAAAAGAGCTACGATAGAATCAAGCAGTTGTTAGGGAATAGTTGCTAGTGATCAGGAGACGACAGATGACTAGAAGAACTTATATCTTACAAATAAACACACTTTCATTATCGTTGAACACCTGGAGTTTGAGTTGTTGCATTTCGTCCAAGTCTACGTTGTGCTTTTGTCTGTCTCAACGCCTAGACACCCACAATATAAATCACAGAGAGGAGCGGTCCTGTACTGACCACTACTAAGTCAACATAGTTTGTGTTAAGTCAGGACCGGAGCCCTCCTCCGTAACAACCGTTCTGTGACACACAATACATAAAAAATATATGAAATCACAGACTTAAGGCCTTTTTTAACAAACATAATTGCACAAACATTACATTAGAAATACTTTTCAGAATTAAAATACAAAACATAAATCAACAGATAAGTTAAAGAATATATAATAACAAAATAATAGCAAGCAAAAGGGTTTGGAAGGGGGGTGGTGGTGGGAGGGGGAATTAGTGCATCATAATAACTCTTCTATTTCAAATTGTGTATTTTTCATTTTATTCTATGCAGTTACAATATGGTTTGAATTGTTTGTGTCATTACAATGAACATTTAAGTTATTAATTTTCAATATG
>CAXITT010000953.1:81257-97882 GCA_964033795.1 Lymnaea stagnalis
TGATTTAACTTTATTCAAACTATTCCCACCTGGCATTTTATTCATTTAACTATTTCTGAGTTGCATTAAATTCATTTGAACTATGGCCACCTGGCATTGAGTTCATTTGAACTATTTCTATGTTGCATTTAATTCATTTGAACTATTACTTTGTTGAATTAAATTTAGTTGAACTATTTCTTCCTTGCATTTAAATCAATTGAACTATTCCCACCTGGCCTTGAGTTCATTTGAAAAAGTCCTACTTTGAATAACTTTAATTTTAAATAAATCTACCTTGCTGGCAAGTTCCATTACAATTTTCAGTTTTTGCTTATGTTGACAGGAATATGGGTAACCGACCTCAGTGTTTAAACACAACTTTTGTCATGTGTTTGTTCTATCTACACACTCATCAATATCTGATCAATACTGATATGTGGTTTAGAAATTAGAAGAATTGATCAATTAATTCAACATCTAAACATGACATGTAAAGAAGAATATGCTGATGTGATAATGTTCCTTTTTTTGTAAACTGCATTTTTATTACAAGTTGTATGTGTCTGGGTGCCACAAGGGCGACAGGGTAACTAACCGATGTTAGCTCATCCTCACAGACAAGGATATTTAGTTCAGATTAAAATCATGCGTGTCCAGTGGAGATGCTATTCAGTTAAAACAGGTTTTACCAAAGTAGCATCTCATGTGTGTAACTGTAATGACTGCACCCGAACATTCCGCACACTCACGAAGTAAGCACATGATGACAACGCAAGTTGTACTTCCTCCAATCACACCACGCAGATTACTTCGTATCGCTAATCAGGAGAAATAGGGAAGAGGGAAGTGGCACAAAAAGACACTAGTTGTTTATACTAGACTTTTATTTTTTTAATTTTTTTTGTGTTCTTTGTGTTTTGTAAATATATTCAATCATTCTCTGATTTGTTTTTGTATTTCAAACTTGGCTGCGGTTGTTATAGAGCCAGCGAGCCAGCTGATTTTAAGGTGTTAGGTTGGACATCTATGTGGTAAATCATGACAGTGATGACAATATGATGTAATTGCAAGACAATCATCATAATTTGTGTACATTTAATTGTCATATAATGTAAGGGTAATAAGGGGAGAGACTGCAATATAATGTGATGATTCTTGTAGAACATTAAATTTACTTGTTTGAGAAACTAATAACGTTTTGGAAATATAACTTCAAGTAATACTTGTCATTCCTTTATCTGTTGTTTTTTTTTTTTCCTGGTTCACAGTCATTGTGCTGGGCAAACCTGTTCCAAACATCATCACTGACACAGGAATCATATTAAAAAGCGATTAATATGGTTATCTTTTGATGTTTCACCATCAATAATTTATTCTGCAATAAAAAGCTAGTTTGCTTACAAACTTGACGACCTACTTGGTATAGCAACAGTAGGTATATTATATTAGTCCTGGCCATTTATTTTGCAAACGATTCCACATATATAAAAAAGTCGAAAAAAAGAGGAAATTATATTAACCGGAAGGAAGTAGATACATTCATCCTTGGTTTGACAACATAAAAAGTCAAATGGCCGTAACCAACGAACAAATCTAAAGATGTTACATTCACGAAGTTACCTAATTTTTTTTGTCCCTTTTTTCTCTTTTCTTTTTTTTTAGATATTACAATAAAAATAACTTATCATTTATTTAATTTTTTGATCATTTTTGAATCCTGGTTTGTGTTGAGAGTTAGCCATCATTTTGTCGGGTGCTTGTCTTTGGTTGGAATTGAACTCTCGACCATCAGTTTGAGATTTGCACAGTTTAGACCATTCGACCACCCAGCACCAACGCTTTGGTCCGTCTTAAAAAAAAGACGGCAGCATGACTTCTTGTACGTCCGCGCATACGCGTTATGTAAGACCTCACGAAACAGATGAATTGCCCCAACGAGTCCGACCCCATGATCCTTTACTGCGAGGGCGGCTGCTGATTTTTAATGTTGGGGCGCCCCATAATTAAGATCAAATTTATCCCAAAAAAATGCCCGGAAAAAAATAGTAAGACACTATGTCTAATTTTTATTTTTAAAAAAAAACTTAATTTAATTTGAACAAAAAACAAAGTTTTCAAACAAAAAAATTGTATTAAACCTAGTAAAAAAAAAAAAAAAAAAAAAAAAAAAAAAAAAAAAAAAAAAAAAAAAAAAAAAAAAAAAAAAAAAAAAAAAAAATAAAAAAAAAAAAAAATAATAAAAAAAAAAAAAAAAAAAAAAAAAAAAAAAAAAAAAAAAAAAAAAAAAAAAAAAAAAGTAAATATAAAGAATAAATTTTATAAGTTTGATCTTAATTAAATCTAGACCATTATGGATTGTTCTGTAACTGGTTTAGGTTGCCCGGTGCAAAGGTTCTGCCTTTACGTGGCGCACCGGACTAGTAGGGTTTCTATAACCCGAAGCTAAAGAACCTGGCATTTTCTGCCAAAACGAATAGTCGCCTTGTGTTTTCAGGCGAATTCTCCCCCCCCCCCTTCACCCCCCCTAAAAAAAAAATAAAAAAAAGAAAACAACAAAAAATTAAATTTAAGAAATGGTTTAAACTTGGTAAAATTTCTTTTAGTTTACCTATATCTGTAGTGTTAAATATTCTAAACTAAAAATATTTTAATTAATCTACAATAATAAATTCAATTAATCTAAAGTAAACTTATCTAAAGTAAAATAAACGATTATTAACTAAACAAATGTAAAGTGAAGACATGTATTATATTCAACCTGAGCTGAAATAGTCTAAACTTAACAAATATAAAGATCTAAATCCAGCTATTCTAAACTAAACTATCTTTAAACTAATTTAAAGTAGGTTGGCCAAAAGGGAAATGAAATATTAGCGAACATTATGTAAGGAGGTTGCAACACGGAACATTTCTTATGGCTACCTAATTAAATAGTTTTTAATTTGTTAGGATATTTATGGCTACCTAATTATATAGTTTGTAACCAGTCGCTATCTTTATGGCTACCTCCGTAAATAGTTTTCAACTGTCGGGATCTTTATGGCTACGTACTTAAATATTTTTCAGCTAAAACATGTCACGTATGGCTACCTTTAATTCCACTGACTTCACCAAATAAACATCTTGATAACTACATTCAATGATTTCTTTTCATGGTTCCTTTGGTGGGTAATATTAATATTTTCTTTCGTTTTACTCAAATTGTTATTGGAAAAAAAAATGTTTTGATAAATGGGGTGTATCGTTGTATGTATTAATTCATACAGTTCTCTCACTGTCATCGGTAAAATACATTTGTATTAGACATTTATGACATAGAATTATGAGTTAAAGAAAGTACAATAATAGAATTAAGAGTAAGATTCTACAATCTCTTTCTTTCTTTCTCTCTCTCTCTCTCTCTCTCTCTCGCTCTCGCTCTCTCTCTCTATCTCTCTCTCTCTCTATCTCTCTCTTTCTTTCTCTCTCTCATTCTATCTCTCTTCATTTCTTATATCTCTTCCTCTCATTCTCTTTCCAACTCTCTCTGTTTCTATCTCTCTCTATATTATTTTATATCTCGCAATTTTTTCTCTATCTCTCTCATTCTATCACTCTCTAACTCTCTCTATTTCTCTCTAACTCACTTTATCTATCACTCAATCCTTTTTCTATCATTCTATATATTTATATATATTTCTGTCTTTCTCTTATCTTACATTCTATCTTTCTATGAATCACTCTCTCACTATTTCTTCATCTCTATCAAACATTTGTCTGTCTGTCTCTCTCTATCTCTAAGCATGTCAGTCTCTCTATATCTCTCTGTATATCAGCTGATATTATCAGCCTTTCTACATATCTCTAAATTTCTTTGCTATTCTTTCTGTATCACTCTCTATTTATATACATCTCTATATATCTCTCTTTCTGTTATATAACTGTCTCTCTTTATCTCTATCTCTATCTCCCTCTCTATCTCTCTATATCTCTCTGTCTGCCAGTCTTTCAATATCCCTCTCAGTCTTTATTCATCTCTCTCTATTATAATGTCCACCTCTCTCTCTATCTGTATCCATCTCTCTAGATCTCTGTGTCTGTCAATCTTTCTCCATCTCTCTCAATCTCTCTGTAATTCGTTATCCTTCTCATTCTTCTTCTTCTTCTATATATTAAGAGCCCACGATCCATGTATTGATCATTTTGTCTCCTATTCAATGTTGTTTTGCAATGGGAATTTCCAATGTTTCTTTGCCTGATGTTGATGAGGATATTTCACTGATTGCAAGTGTCACCTTAAGCGGGAATTATGCAATGGGGGTTTGTAGGCTTGAGGCAAATGACACAAATGTGCCTAGTTTTGTCGCCTCAACTGTACGTTTTGAAAGCTTTCTCAAGTCCCTGATTGTATTGGGAATGAATGAGCAGCTCATATAATGGGTTCTTGCTGGTATGACCCTGAATAGCCAGTCATGGCCTCGTCGCTGTCTATGGGGGAAAGGGACGAGTTTTTATTTAATTCTGGAACGATTGACCAGCCAATTATTTATCTTGTTCATCATGGAGAGCCTGGATTGTCGTCGTCGTTCCTACAATGGTGACCAGCCTAGTGTTTCCAGCATGGTGCCGACACTAGAGGTATTCCTGTATCGCTTCAGGACAAAGCGTGCTGCCCGTCGCTGGACTGCCTCCAGCCTGTCACGGCTCCTCAGGCTAAATGGTCCCACACTGAAGATGCATAATCTGAAACTAGACGGACAAAGGCGTTATATGCTCTTTCTTTTACACAGGTGTTACCATTCTTTAGATTTCGCCTTAAGAACCCAAGGGTCTTGTTTGCTTGGTTACATACATTGTTAATGTGCTTGTCCCAGCGGACCTCTCTTTGATTGGTAATACCCATGTATGGCCGTACAGTTTATATTTGTAGTGTAGAGGAGTAAAACTTCTAGAAACTCATAGTGTATGGCACTTGGCAGGGTGAAATTCCATGTCCCAGCTCATCTCCCACTTAGCTAACAGATTGAGATCCTGTTGTAGCTGGTCCTGGTCAGATCTGTTAGCGATCGTCCTATACACCGTTGTGTCATCTGCAAACAGTCTTGCTTGGCATTTCAGTTTCTCGGGTAGGTCATTAATGTATGCTAGGAACAAACAGGGGCCTAACACTGATTCCTGGGGGACTCCTGACTTCACATCGGCAAAGGAGGAGCTTGTACAGTCCACCACTACTGCTTGGCATCGGTGTCTGACGAAGCTAGAGATCCATGTTTTAGTGGTGCCTTGGATCGCATATCTGTGGAGTTTGTGTAGATGCAAACTATTATTTGCATGGTCAAAAGCCTTTGCGGAGTCCATCACCAGCATGTCAGTCTTCTTGTGGTTCTCCAGATTGGTCATCAAGTCTTCTACAAATTCAAGGAGCTGCGTCTCACATGATCTATTGATTCGGTAACCATGTTGACAGTCATTTATATATTTTGGCTTCAAGATGCTATCATGACTGTGCTTACGATTATGTGCTCCAACAGTTTGCAGACCTCGCTGTTGAGGGATATTGGACGATAGTTGGCAGGGTCAGAATGCTCAGCTTTCTTGTAGATTGGAGTGACTTGCGCTGTTCTCCAGTCTGCTGGAACATTTCTATCTCTATCCATCCATCTCTCTTTTTCTCTCTCAATCAATGTACATATCTGTCTGTCTATTAGTCTTTCCATATCAATCTCTATATCTCTATCCGGCTTTCTCTATCTCTACCTCTTCCTGAATATGTATATCTTTATCACTATATCTCTTTCTAGATTCATATCTCTCAATTTCTTTCTCTCATTTACATTCCTTCCCATCAGGGTCGATCTTTCAATCTTATGCTCTCTATGTGACATATGCCTCATTATCGCGCTCACTATATCTCTCTTTTTTCTTAACTACTGGTATTGTTCCATCATCTTTTGAAGAGGCAATCGTTACTCCACTATTAAAGAAATCAAATCTTGATCCAAATGTGATGGGAAATTATCGTCCCATCTCAAATTTAACATTTATTTCTAAAATCTTAGAAAAAGTCGTTCTCCGCAAACTCCAGGATCACCTCACTCAGTTTAACTTGTTTAAACCATTCCAGTCAGCATACAGGGTGCATCACTCTACTGAGACAGCCCTGTTGCACGTCGTAAACGACCTTCTGTCGTCTTGTGATGAGGGCAGGGTATCGATTTTGTCTTTACTCGATTTGTTGGCAGCTTTCGATATGCTCGAACACGGCATACTGCTCCAGCGTCTGCAATAAATGTTCGGTCTCACTGATACCGTCCTGTGTTGGTTCCGATCGTATCTGACTAATCAGGTGCAGTCAGTAATTTCAAACGGCTTGACTTCGAAGAAATCTAATATCGAATTCGGAGTACCCCAGGGCTCGGTCCTAGGCCCGGTGCTTTTCACGATTTACATTCAGCCCCTGGGCGCAGAGATCAGGCAGTTTGACATGTTGTATCACATGTACGCGGACGATACACAACTTCATCAATCCGTGATCCCTTCTCAGTTCCCTCAGCTGCTCAGTATGACACAGAAGACAATGGAGTAAGTTTGACATGTTGTATCACATGTACGCGGACGATACACAACTTCATCAATCCGTGATCCCTTCTCAGTTCCCTCAGCTGCTCAGTATGACACAGAAGACAATGGAGTCGGTTAAGCACTGGATGACCATAAACAAGCTCAAATTAAATGATGATAAGACTGAGCTGCTCCCCATCGCGACCGCTCAGAAGCAAAAATCTGCAAATAACACTACATCCATTACTCTCTCAGGTGTGCGTATTGAGTTAGCTCAAACAGTGCGGTACCTGGGTGTCTACCTAGATGGAAGACTAACTTTTGAAAGTCATATTAACATGCTATGCAAGGCGATTTTTCTAGAGCTGAGCAGGATTAGTCACATCAGGCCCTTCCTAACAATTGATGCAACAAAGAGGCTGATGTCTGCATTTGTGCTATCACGCATTGACTATTGCAATGCTCTTATGGTGGGTCTTCCAGCTACGCTCCTGAATAAAATTCAAATAGCACAGAAGAATGCGGCTCGCATTGTTCTCCGCAAACGCAAGTTTGACCATGCAAAAACCCTTCTGAGAGAGTTGCATTGGCTGCCGGTGCGTGCTCGCATAGAGTACAAGATCGCACCTTTGTGCTACCGCTGCTTACATGACCTGGCGCCGTCCTATCTGAAAGAGCTGCTGACGCCTTATGTACCCAGTAGAGAGCTCCGCTCATCCGATAGTGGCAAACTCTCGACACCAAGTGTTTGCCTTGAGACTTATGGAAAGCGCACTTTCGCATTTGCTGGTCCAACAATTTGGAACGCCCTTCCTGTCGATCTTAGGAACAACCAGACACTGGAGTCCTTTAAAACCGATCTAAAGATACATCTATTTCGCAAATACCTTCTGGGATGATTGTCTACCTTATTTTCCATGTGTTGCTGTGTTGCTCCGGGTTGAAATGGCTAGAAAGACTTTGAGATTGTATGCTGGTAATTAGTTTTTGTAGTGTTGCGTTTGTTTTAAATGTGGTGAAATATAGATATTTTTTTGTTGACTTTGTACCGCGCTTCGAGCCTTTGGGGATGAAGCGTGTTTTTGAAATGAACTTTTTTATTATTATTATTATTTATTTCTTTATGTATCTTTCTGTGTCTCTTTCTTTCTGTCGCATGCATAATTGGCGGATCACGTTTCATATAATGTGATTACATCGCTAATTGCTATGTTTTGATAAGAGTATTTGATTAGTGGAGATACGTTTCCAAGCGTTGGGAGAGGAACTATGGCGCCTAGTACCTGAACAAAACAACTGTTGTGCACCCAATTTTTTTTTTTTTGTTGACTCAAAACTTTATTCAACACTGTCAAGTCACATTGATTGACGTCATGTATGAGAAACATATATTGAGGAAACAAAGAGTCTTGAGCAAAAGAGAGTGCAAGGGTTCCCTTAGTAAAACATAATTAAAAATGCAGTGTTGTTTTATATTTTAATTCACTGTCTCTTTTAGACTATGTGTAAAAATGGTATTTTAGACTTTTAGAATGTTACTATTAGATGTCTCCTGGGGAAACATTATGAATAAAACATCAACATACACCAACTATATGTGGACTACAAAAGAGCTTATGATATACGTCTCATGTATATAACGATGGCTAACTCCAAAAGTAGAAGCAAAGTACAGGGAGAGAAAAGTTCTCAATTAATTAGGACCTGGAATAAGGAGATTCATGTACTCTTTTTAACATCAAAGAGAAAAATGCATTAGAAACATACATGTGAGCACTAGTGAAACCATTACAAACTATTTCGGGAGAGGGGCCGTAGTAAAGAACAACAACCATCAGGAACTTTATAAAGGCAGCCACTGGAGTGCCTGTCATTCGAAGACGATATAGACTTTACAATGTTAATTCTCTATTTATAATTTCAGATGATACACATATAATTTACATTTCATTAAAAAAAAAAATAATAATTTAAATTTGTGTTTGGTGGTGGTGAAGTTAGTTTATCAATAATTTAAAAAAAAAGAACACAATGCATACGCCCAAGACAATCTCCGCATTCAAAATAATTGGCATAATGTATGACGTCAATAAGTAAACTTTATTATTTAACAACATTTACCATGTGATACTAAATTCAATGATCTGAATTTAACTATTTGTTAAATCAATGCTTTTAAATGATTTTAATCACTATTTTTATTTACTAAATGATCGATTGAAAACGGGAAAACATTTTTTTATCTGAGACTCATTTGAATTATTTAACTTTGCTTCCTGAAAAAAAAATTGTGATGAATTAAACACTATGTTTAAACACCGGGTATGGTTATGGATCTGACACTTGGTATGATTGTGGGTCTGACATTAGATCGTCTTATGGATCTGAAGAATTGTCATCTTATGGATAAGAACTATGTAAACATTATTTAGAACGAAGGTAACTGGTTGTACCATTATGGAAAACTAAAAAAACAATTGCTAGGGTTAATATCTACAGATCCTTTTAAGAAATGGCATCAGCAGGCCGTCGAGCTAATGCTCTTTATGCCTTCCCAAATGCACAATTCCTAAGCTTGAGTATCGAGCCGCGAAGCATCACGTTGGAGAATGCCCCATTGCCAGGACAGCCCCCACCCTAGTCCGCTCGATCGGGTTCCACTGGAGGCCGCCACAACGAAAAGACACCCGGTCCGTCTGAAACAGTGCATAGACACAGTGCACATAATGGAATTGCCTAGGAGACGGGTTGGTAATTGTACGTCCTGATATCTTCCAAACACTAATCCCGTTGAAGCGACGGACGCCCAAAAAGAGAGTTTCTACATTAGGTTGCCACCCCACAAAAAAATGGTTTCTTAGTGGCAGCTTTCTCGGGGTTGAGAAGCTAGAATCATCAGCCCAAGGGTTCTATATTAGCCTTTTGTTTTAGATCCATTAGCCTCAACTTGTAATCATTCGAAACTACATATCTTAGATGATCCATATATTTAAAGTTAATCTTGTTGTAGTATTCGATTATAAATATCGTACTGACCGCTCGCGTCTTCCTCCACTTGTTCTCATAGTTCTCTATGTTTATTTTTTTTTTTGTTCTGTGGCAATTTCACAAGCTTAAAGACTTTTATGAAACTTTTTAAAAATACATTTACATACCATTAAGGATGTACACTTTTAATAATTAGTTCATTATTAAACATGTACAATCTGTTTTACCATTACCTTTCTTTGGAAAAGCATGAGTTTTAAAGTAGGATAGGTTTTTATTATAACTTGTAAGTGGAGAACATGCTCTTTATTTTTGGAAAATATTTAACTTATATTTATTTAAATAACTTCCCATCTGCTTTTTTTTCTTTTTAATACCATGTTAATAAAAAACTTCCCAACCATATGCATTAATTTTTTACATTAATTTATATTATTTTTTATTAAAATCCAGTAGAAAGCTATGAAAAACGTATTTCTGAACTAGCATTTCAATTATTAGTCTTTGAATTTAGTTTAAAATATTTTGAATTAATGTAAAATAATAATTTTTAATTTGATCTGATGAAGGCTAAGGTAATTATCAATTTCATATAACAATGTATTTCTACGGAAAATTGGGCAATGTATATATACTTTATTTTGATAATGTTTCCTTTAGATAAAATCCGAAATTAATATATATAATTTATTTTGTAACACCTGATGGCTTTTAAAAAAGTTATTCCATTTATAGAAGATGTTTAAAATGACACGTTAGCTAAACCCATACAATGTGTATCTTTTTTTAAAAAAAATTAACATTTGGAAACATTATAAAAAAACTTTTTACACGTTTTATTAATGAAACATGATATCTTTAAAAATATTGTAAATTAAAAACAAAAGCCACTTTACCAGCGTTATCAGACGTCCGTATTTAGTACGGGGCAGTTTGTACTTTCGACCCCCTTGACTGTACTAACTTGTGCGTCCGTATTTGTCCGTACTTTTCACTTGTCGTCCGGCTTGTCCGTACTTTTGTTAGCGACGACTTACCTGCCTTATTTCCATTTAATTTGCGTCATCTTATTTCTCCGCAAAGTTCTGCGCAATGCAAACAAAAATTTCAGCGCCATACTGCGGAATATTTCTTGTCAACCTCGGTATTACTTTTACACTCAAATGTAACTATCTGCGAATGTAAATACAATATCATATTGACAATTATTCTTAGCAATCGACTTGTGAAGACAACTTATTTGAAACAATTTGTGTCACTCTCTGACTCATAAGAAACTTTGAATTTTTAAATATATGCATGAATTCATAAAGTTTAACCAAACATACGTCCTTCTGTCTCATTTGTCTTAAAGTGCGAGAACACTTGTCGTCTCGAATTCGTTACTATCTGTAGCGATGAACCGCAAAAATACTCTCTCTGTCTCTCTCTCTCTCTCTCTCTCTCTCTCTCACACCACATTATACAAACGTACCACGGAAATCCTCTGTCGTCCAAATGTGCCTGTATATATCAATAGATGTCATAGAATTAATTAAATTTCAAGTCCTTAAAATGTCCCCACCTAAGAAGCAGTGACCGTCGCCTGAGACGTAGCTCAAGTGTGAACCAGAGGAGACATATCCCCATGCACATTAATAGCGGGGAGACATATTCCCATGCACATTAGTAGCGGGGACATCTAAATCGAGTATGGTCATTTAATGGATAATAATAATTCTTTTTTGAGCTAAGCTGACTTTAGGAATAAAATATAAATAATAAAATACATCACTTATACTCACTGACTAAAAAAAATTTAGTGTAACCTGTCATTAAATAACAATATTCAATCAATATATTTGACACATTCATTAAATCACTTCCAATTTTTGACTCAATCAATATAGTATAACACATTCAATATACAACTACTAATTCTGACTCAATTAATATGGTATAACACATTAATTAAATCACTTCTACTTCTAAACCCAATCAATGTATTATATCATATTCATAATACCCCTACTAATTCTTGACTCAATCAATATGGCAAAACCGATTTATAAAATAATTTAAACGCTGTCTTTGGGGGCATGTATATTTATTAAATTAAATGACGACATCATATAGAATTTATAATAACATAATTACATTTTTGGACATAGATCTAGTCTAAAGAATCTTTTTAACAAAACCCATTTAAATGAGAATTTACTTGATGACAACAAAATTATGAGTCGCAAAGTAATAAAATAAATACTAATGATGTTGCCAATATTCAAACTATTTTCGTGATCAATTCAGAGTCAGAACTCCAGTGAGAAATTATGTCAAGCAGTGACTGGATGCGTCTTTCTCTTTCTCGAAACAAACATGTTTCCACATTTGGTCGATTGTCGCATTGTTTAGTATTTATTTTGAAATCAGGGTAATTTCAGTGTGTGGTACCTGGTGTGGAGCATGATGTTATCATGGACAGTCTCCAGTGTGTGTGGTACCTGGTTTGGAGCATGATAATATCATGGACAGTCTCCATTGTGTGTGGTACCTGGTGTGGAGCATGATGTTATCATGGACAGTCTGGAGTGTGTGTGGCACCTGATGTGGAGCATGTTGCTAACATTGATAGTTTCCATTGTGTGGTACCTGATGTGGTGCAAGATGTACTCTTAGAAATTCTCGAATGTGAATGTGGTAACCATCGTGTTACATGATGTTTCATCTTTAACCTTGTGATGTTAGTAACTTATATTATCTTGATAACGATCATTATTATTATCATTGACCTTGTCCTGCCATCATATGCTTATATAGTGACTGAGATCTTTATAGTTATCACCAAGCTTGACTTGACATCAGATGCTTATATGGTGACAGAGATCAGTATTGTTATCAACGACCTTGTCCTGACGTCTTAGCTTTTTTGAACGAGATGTCTGCAGATTCTTAGACCCCTAAGTGTAAATAGATCAAGGTAGCTCGTAGCACTGATGCGAAGTACAGAAACACAACATCATATGTGGGATGATAACAATAAGAAAAATACCATTACAAACAACACTAACAAAGCTCCTAATTAATCCTTGCAATAATCAATTGCAGAAACTAGAGTCCAGGCATTTTATTTTTAATTTAACTACCCCGCTCCCCATTTTTTAAAGTGTTTTAAAAAAAATAATTAATTTGCATCTTTGCCCTAACTGTAGTATTATGTCGCATCTTTGCCATAACTGTAGTATTATGTCGCATCTTTGCCATAACTGTAGTATTATGTCGCATCTTTGCCATAACTGTAGTATTATGTCGCATCTTTGCCCTAACTGTAGTATTATGTCGCATCTTTGCCATAACTGTAGTATTATGTCGCATCTTTGCCATAACTGTAGTATTATGTCGCATCTTTGCCATAACTGTAGTATTATGTCGCATCTCTGCCATAACTGTAGTATTATGTCGCATCTTTGCCATAACTGTAGTATTATATCGCATCTTTGCCATAACTGTAGTATTATGTCGCATCTTTGCCATAACTGTAGTATTATGTGTCAAACTTTTCATATCTAAAATCAGGTGTGTGCTAAAACTTCTTCTTGCATTTTTGCATTTTTCATACGTTTTCTGTGCACTTTAAATAATCCAGGACCATAAGAAGCCTCCTTAAGGGCGCCACAATTGGAATAAATTTAGTTTATTCTTGGCTGATTCAAGTAGAGATGTTCCTAATCATTACTAATTTTAGCGCTTCACAAAAGATATCCATTCATAATACCTGTTAACATCACACTAGATAGCAATTAATGATGCTTGTTACTTTCACATAAGTGAGTTTAAAAGGACGGAATACATATCAGACATAGTGCTAGCCACATCGTAAGACAGTGATCTACAATTGGTAATAGTGATTCACTAGTCGATCATTTTGTGTTTACATTATTTTTTTCGTGACGTGTTGTCTTCTTATGTTTAAAGTTACCTTTATGTTATATTATAATGTTATTTTTTTTTCATTACATTTTGTTGGGGTGTTTTTATTTTTTATTTTTTTCTATTTACCTTTTTTTCCACGGGGAATATTTACTTTTGTGGCCCTGGTAGAGCCGAACAAAACAAACAAACAAGCACACACAAAATGACTAACCTTAAGTTTACTTACCCATCAGTCCGCTGCTTTTCTTCTGTTGTCTTTTCTGCTTCCCATATCACTGCATTGTTTATGTGAAATGATATTGTTTGAGATAAGTTATGTTTCCAGCAGACTACTTCCATTATACTAGTAAATGATTCTCTTTATCTACCTTCTCAAAGTTGACATTGGATGTCAGAAGACTACTTCCATCATACTAGTAAATGATTGTCTTTATCTACCTTCTCAAGGTTGAAATTGGATGTAATAAGACTACTTCCATTATACTAGTAAATGATTCTCTTTATCTTCCTTATTAATGTCGACATTGGATGTCAGAAGACTACTTCCATCCTACTAGTAAATGATTCTCTTTATCTACCTCCTCAATGTTGACATTGGATGTCAAAAGACTACTTTTATCATACTAGTAAATGATTCTCTTTATCTACCTTCTCAATGTTGACATTATCATGCTTTTTTCAAAGCTGTATTTCACTAGAATTTGATCCCCCTGTTTTGGGATATAATAAATATGATTATTCAGTACGCTGTACTCATATTCCTTAATTTTAAATACATAACATAACATTATTTTAGATATAAAAATGCATTTATTCTATTGTTTTTAAAGATGTCAATAATTGTGATTATTTATGTTGTAATTTTATTTTTTTTTAAAGACCTGATAATTGTCTGTTAAGTGGCAGTATTTTTAAGATACTTTTTAAAATTCTTTAAATTAACTTCACTTGTGTTCATTGTTGGCTGGCACAATCTTTGGACGGCTATTTGACGAACTACCAATTAACTTGTGATCTGAAACTTTGCACTGATACTTTTGGCCCATGACACAAGTTCCTAAAATTGTTTAGCCTTACGTCCAATCACAACCTCGAACAATAGGTATTTCCATTATTTAAGTGTAACATGAATAAAATTCCAGATATCTGTGCTAAATGAGACTCCTAAAATAAATATATATATATATTTGTATATGTTTATGTATATATTGTATGCGATATATATGTATATATGGCAAAGTGTTTTTATTTCGAAATATTGTATTTTGTTTTACGAGAAATTTGGAGAAATAAATCTTAAGCGTTTTGCCGGAGGATTCATTAGACTAATAATATAGTAGATTGGTATGAAATATTGTGCGGCCCGAGAGCCTTGAAAAAGGGTGATGGTTGTTGGAGAGATGACTAATTGTAATTGGTGTAAAGTGCATTAATTCTATACATGTTTGTCGAAGGTCACATTTTAAATTGATGTTGGCAAAAAACAGGCTTGAATACATTTAGCACTAGGGTCTAATAGTACAGTCATTTAACGAAAACATGCACAACACATTAACCTCAAATGATGTGGTCTCTAAGGCATTCCTAGTCTGCAGTGGATTAAAAGAAAGTTCTCAAATAGAATCCAACGGTCTTCTTCATTTCTTCTTGATCATTGTTTAATTTTCTTTCAGGGATGATGTAGACGGAGTGTACATCCTTACAATTTCTAATGGTAGACTGTTTATAGTCGCACATCTTAATGCAAAGTCCAAGGTAAATAGGAGTACTACTAATTCGTGAAATACTCTTCACTTACAAAGGTGTCTTCACAAAGCAAATACAAGAAATACATTAAAACAACAATAACATTAGTTTAAAAAAAATATAAAACATTATTTTTTTCTCAGAAATGTCACTAGAATCACCTCTTTACATTTGCTCTAGATTTACATTTAGCACAAGGTCTATAACAAGTTGTATATGTTTATACGATTAACTACTTGAGGAAGTCACTTGAGAAATTCAAAGCTGAATGGGGCAAAGATTTTGGACTTGTCAGTATTTGATGTTTTGAATTTCATAGCTAATTGGGTACTAAAATGTTTGACTTGTCCGTATTTGATTTTTGAAATTCATAGTTGAAAAAGACTTTTTAGACTCTTCAAATAATCTCTTTAAGCCTTCAAATGTTTCGTACAATCTGTATGTCTGTGGCTCCATGTGTGATGAATTTATCAAGACGAAGACTTGTCAACTTTTTTTTGAAAGATAAACCATGGGACAATCAAGTCTTTCTGATCTGGTTCTACTATCAAATTAGAAGTGGTGCGGTCAACGGTTTCTGATCTGGTTCTACTATCACATGAGAAGTGGTGCGGTCAACGGTTTCTGATCTGGTTCTACGATCAAATGAGAAGTGGTGCGGTCAACGGTTTCTGATCTGGTTCTACTATCAAATGAGAAGTGGTGCGGTCAACGGTTTCTGATCTGGTTCTACTATCAAATGAGAAGTGGTGCGGTCAACGGTTTCTGATCTGGCTCTACGATCAAATGAGAAGTGGTGCGGTCAACGGTTTCTGATCTGGCTCTACGATCAAATGAGAAGTGATGAGGAGAACGGTTTCTGATCTGGCTCTACTATCAAATGAGAAGTTGAGCGGTCAACGGTTTCTGATCTGGCTCTGCTATCACATGAGAAGTGATGATGTCAAAGGTTTCTGATCTGGTTCTACTATCACATGAGAAGTGATGAGGAGAACGGTTTCTGATCTGGCTCTACTATCAAATGAGAAGTTGTGCGGTCAACGGTTTCTGATCTTGCTCTGCTATCACATGAGAAGTGATGATGTCAACGGTTTCTGATCTGGTTCTACTATCACATGAAAAGTGATGAGGAGAACGGTTTCTGATCTGGCTCTACTATCAAATGAGAAGTAGTGCGGTCAACGGTTTCTGATCTGGCTCTGCTATCACATGAGAAGTGATGATGTCAACGGTTTCTGATCTGGTTCTACTATCACATGAGAAGTGATGTGGTCAACGGTTTCTGATCTGGCTCTACTATCACACGAGAAGTGATGCAGTCAAGGAAATTGATTTCGATAATGCCATTGACAGGTCTGCAGTTTTGAAAAACAGAAAATTTAACATTTTAAGTAAAGCAAATGCAATGTGAATATAACTTTAGCTTAACGTTGTTACAGTTCTTAAATACATTTACC
>CAXITT010000953.1:117627-170271 GCA_964033795.1 Lymnaea stagnalis
TGTAAAATGATGTTATGTCTTTCTAATGGAAACATTTGTAAACTAATTTTTTGTTTGTTTTCAGCGTGTAAAATAAAGTTATGTCTTTCTAATGGAAACATTTGTAAACTAATTTTGTGTTTATTTTCAGCGTGTAAAATGATGTTATGTCTTTCTAATGGAAACATTTGTAAACTAATTTTTTGTTTGTTTTCAGCGTGTAAAATGACGTTATGTCTTTCTAATGGAAACATTTGTAAACTAATTTTTTGTTTGTTTTCAGCGTGTAAAATGATGTTATGTCTTTGTAATGGAAACATTTGTAAACTATTTTTTTTTGTTTTCAGCGTGTAAAATGATGTTATGTCTTTCTAATGGAAACATTTGTAAACTTATTTTGTGTTTGTTTTCAGCGTGTAAAATGATGTTATGTCTTTGTAATGGAAACATTTGTAAACTAATTTTTTGTTTGTTTTCAACGTTTAAAATGACGTTATGTCTTTCTAATGGAAACATTTGTAAACTAATTTTTTGTTTGTTTTCAGCGTGTAAAATGATGATATGTCTTTGTAATGGAAACATTTGTAAAATAATTTTTTTTTTGTTTTCAGCGTGTAAAATGATGTTATGTCTTTGTAATGGAAACATTTGTAAACTAATTTTTAATTTTTTGTTTGCTTTTTGCGTGTAAAATGACGTTAAGTCTTTCTAATGGAAACATTTGTAAACTAATTTTTTGTTTGTTTTTAGCGTGTAAAATGACGTTATGTCTTTCTAATGGAAACATTTGTAAACTAATGTTGTGTTTGTTTTCAGCGTGTAAAATGATGTTATGTCTTTCTAATGCAAACATTTTTAAACTAATTTGTTGTTTGTTTTCAGCGTGTAAAATGATGTTATGTCTTTCTAATGGAAACATTTGTAAACTAAATTTTTGTTTGTTTTCAGCATGTAAAATGATGTTATGTCTTTGTAATGGAAACATTTGTAAACTAATTTTTTTTTTGTTTTCAGCGTGTAAAATGACGTTATGTCTTTCTAATGGAAACATTTGTAAACTAATTTTTTGTTTGTTTTCAGCGTGTAAAATGATGTTATGTCTTTGTAATGGAAACATTTGTAAACAATTTTTTTTTGTTTTCAGCGTGTAAAATGATGTTATGTCTTTGTAATGGAAACATTTGTAAACTAATTTTTTGTTTGTTTTCAGCGTGTAAAATGATGTTATGTCTTTGTAATGGAAACATTTTTAAACTAATTTTTTGTTTGTTTTCAGCGTGTAAAATGACGTTATGTCTTTCTAATGTAAACATTTGTAAATGAATTTTTTAACATTTTGATTTATTTATTGACTAATTAGTTAACCACAAAAAATGTATATAAAAATTTAACTTAAAAATTGTAACATAGTAAAACAATATGTGTTTCACAAAAGCAAGTCGATCTGAGCTGCTTGCCATTTTAAGCCCCTCTGAAACTTCTTCCCCCCCACCACCAACCCCCGAAACATGCATTCAAAGTTGATAAATTTAAATATCTTAGGGCCTCTTCAAATGTACTGGTTGCAGGGCCCACGTGTTCAGCTCTGAGATTAAGTGAAACTATTTTAGTTTCATCTTGCATCTTTGCTGTTACCTTACTATTATGCGCACAATCGAAATTCACGTATGACCTAAAATGTCTTCTTGACTTTTTCAATGATCACGAATTCTCTGTGGACTATAAAGCTTTCAGGGCTAGAATAGCTAGGGAAAAAGTGTATTCTCAAGGACGCCACAAATTGCAAAATAGATTAAGTTCATGTTCGGCTTGAGCAAGCAAATGATGTCCCTAAATTTCTCTAATTTTAGCCCATGGCACTGGAAAGTCTGGAAGTTCCTCTCATAAATGACTGAAAGAATCATCAAATTCAACAAGCGCCAAATTGCATCACTGCATTTTGAATTTTACCGACAATCTTAGGCACCCTCAATTTCTAATTATTGCTCCAAAACTCTGATTAATGTTACAAAATGCATTTGAATATATTCTTCGGCTAAATGATTACCCATTTAATGTATGTACTTTGTCTCCATCTGACGATGGAACAAAAATTCCCCAGATCAAATAGAAATGCCAAATATACCTGCGAATATCAGGTATAATCAAAAATGCACATCTTGATTGAAAAAAATATCAAAGTTTTCTGGGAAAAGCTCCCAGAGCCTTCTCCCTTTTTTCCAATTACCCCCAAGTGCCCACTATTTTCACCCTTTTCCCCTAAAAAAATAACAGTACAACTGGCACTGGTGTTTATTTTTGTGTGCTAATAAATGCTCTACCTAGTGGAGTATCTAGTGTTAGTGTTGATAGATACATTGCCTTTAGGAATAGCTGTTTTTAAAGCTACACTAGTCTTGCCAAAGACGTCTGCCATGCTCCTATCAACGATACAATGTCTGCGTTTGTCATAAAATCCTTCCCCTACACAGAAAGAAAAATAGACATCTGGGCTGATTACTCAATCCTTCTCACTTGAAGTGAAGCACCTAAAATGTTTGTTGACATTGATTCATTCTTACTCCCCTGCCCCTAAACTCTAAAATCCACTACACTCTAAATACTATCAAACCCCGTTTGCGTGTCCCCACTAGCAAGGTACATTAGTATATATGTCCACTCTTCACCCTTAGGCTACGCTTCAGACCTTATTACTTTTTCTTAGTTTAACACATTATACAGATTTAAACATATTTCTCACTTAAAGACAGATTAGGTTTAAAGACAGGAAGCATCAAATGATGTATAAAAACAGCGAGATAAGATAAGATAATATGCCCTTATTAACAAAAATAAATGGAAGTTTGTTTTTAATTTATTGCACATTTTGATTTGGAAAAGCCGGATAATTTGATTTTCCCCAAAACTGTTCAGCGGGAATATCTATTGTATTATTTTATATATCAAAATTGTTATGTTATTCTGTGAAGTCTGTGAAGGGTGTTTGGTCAAGGTAAATAAGACATGAAACATTAAAAATAAAATACTGAACTGATACCCGGTAAAATAAAAAGAGTTATTTACTGTGATATAAGAATATGGGTGGAAGTTTTGATGCCATTCATAAACTAATCATACGTGTAGTTTTGATACCTTCTTTCTTCTAAAATAACTTAGTTGGAACTTTCAAATCTCTTGAACACACAACCAGTTCTATACATAACAAATTTAATTTTTTTTGGGTTGTCACAAGAATGTAAATACAAATTTATTTAAAACAAAAATGAATCGAAGCAGAATTTTACAAACTATTTGAAAGGTGACAAAAATTCCATTTAATACTTTTAGGACATTTATAAAATAAAAAAGGTCAATTTAGCAATATTAAGAATAGGAGTCAAAGCAGATGGAATCTAAGGCATATCAATGGGAAATTACCAGGCAGAAGTGAAAACAATATGATATTTTAGAAAAAATAATTTTAGCAAGCTATATTCACAAAAACTAAAAATTGAGTACAGACTTTAAAAAATTTTTGAAAAAAAAAAAAAGTAAGATATCTTTACAAATTTTAGACAATATCGTCAATTGTAGAACAATGAAATGTTTTTAATAATAACTCAATAGATGTAAGTTTAGGAAACAAAAATCTTCCCACGAAATATAATAAAAATGGGTATTTACACAACACAAAATGATAATTCTCAGCACATTAAAATCATTCACATGATTGTTTATAAAAGTAGTTGAGAATCTTTCGGAACCATTAATTGCGAATTAGCTGTGAACATTAATTTACAAGATCAGGTCCATAATGATTATCTCAGGCAGGAATTTTCACAATAACGTAGCAATTAAATTAGGGTGACCAAATCATGAACTGGAAGAAACTGGGAATACACTAGGAGGTATTTGGGGGGGGGGATACCCTCCAGATAAAGAGGGGTTCGGGGGCCTCCACCGGAAATTGTTTAATGACGTATGCTTATTTTAACTACTTTCAACCCTAGATGTTCTTTATTAATTTACCTTCTCTTTTTTAATTTAATTGAAACTCTGAGGCATATCAATATCATCAACGAAAACAATAATTGTGTAAGGAAAACGTATTTATGTATACACATTTTACAACATAATGCAATAGATTGAATTTCTCTAGTCTAGATTTTACATTAAGGATATTGGCTGTTGTTGCAGCCATTTTTGAAGTCTCCTTCGTATCTTATATGTGAAAATGTGCTTGATTTTTAGAAACGGTACATTTAGGAGTCCCGATAGACTTTTTCCGGACACATGGTACACTCGTGAAAAAATGGGACAATCCTGTTTTTATGGGACATTTGGTAACCCAAAATTAAATATTTTTCTTAAGTAATAAAAAACTACTAAGTAAAGTTTCTACTTACAACTTTAATTAATATAGTTATCAACATAATTTCAAAGTACCAGTCAAGTTAATAAAACAGTGATGCTATATTTAGTCTCAATCATGTATTATTTATTGCCAGTAACAAGCAACAAAATGTTTAAAAACTAAATATTCATTGCATTATTAATCGGAAAAATATTTGTTCGAAATCCCCCAAACTGGACCATATCATGAAAGTGGTAATCGACATACTGATCTTTATTAAGTCAAACAGGTTGAATCAGCATCAGTTCCAATAATTCAATAATTTCTAAAGTCTGTATGCCCAAAATCCTGTCGTTAAAGACTTTATGTCTAATGCCTCAGCCCATCATTTCCCTTTCATTTTAATAATAATCTCTTGTATTTCTTTGGTCAATGCTGATTAAATATTTAGTACATCCATCAGATGTCCTTACATTTATTGGGCTCCTATTTTCAGGAACAATTCTCAAAAGTGTTGCAGGACACCCTTGCTAAAGGATCTCACGATGGAACTATTGACTCTAAGTGGAGCCATTTACGAGATGCTGTGTACGATTCAGCCATGTCGGTCTAATGTAAAAAGGAGCATAAAAATAATGACTGGTATGAGGCGCATTGGAATGTGATGGAACCCGTACTCGAGAGGAAGAGAAGAGCCCTACTTGCCTATAGGGATGAACCTTGTGCTAGTACACTGCAGGCTCTCCGAACCGCAAAAATATTATCACAGCAGACGACCCGTCACTGTTTCAACACTTACTGGCTAGACCTGTGCAACTTCATACAATCAGCTTCAGACAACGGAGATGCAAGGAGCATGTACGAGGGCATCAAGAGGGCATTTGGTCATCATACGTCAAAAATAGCACCACACAAGTCCAAGAAGTGTCAAATTATCAAGAATCCAAATGATCAACTACTGCGTTGGGTAGAGCACTATCTTGAGCTATACTCTACAATGTATGTAGTCACTGAGACCGCTCTGCATAATATTCCTGCCTTATCAGTAATGAAAGAATTGGATGAAGAGCCAATTTTACAGGAGCTCAAAAAAGCCACTGATTACCTTGCGGATAGGAAGGCTCCAGTGATCGACGGCATCCCAGCGTAAATCCTGAAAAATGGAATACCTATTCTACTTCAGCCCTTACATGAACTCCTCTGTCTGTTTTTGGAAACAGGTCACATTCTCCAGGACATGAGAGACGTCAACATCGTAACATTGTATAAAAATAAAGGGGACCGAAGCGATTGCAATAACTACTGAGGCATTTCTCTCCTTAGCTTAATGGGAAAGACTTTTGCCCGGGTTGCCCTTAAACGATTGCAGAGCCTTGCGAACAGCATCTAC
Source organism: Lymnaea stagnalis (assembly GCA_964033795.1). NCBI lineage: Eukaryota > Metazoa > Mollusca > Gastropoda > Lymnaeidae > Lymnaea > Lymnaea stagnalis. The sequence goes on from CAXITT010000953.1 coordinate 123,330, forward strand.
CCAGAGTCCCAGTGTGGCTTCATGAGTGGGCGCCTAACAATAGACATGATATTTTCGCTACGCTTATTGCAGGAAAAATGTCTTGAACAACATATGCCTCTTTATATCGCCTGCATAGTCCTGATCAAGGCATTTGACTTGGTAAGTCGAAAAGGTCTTTTTAGTATCCTACAAAGAATAGGTTGTCCCCCACGACTACTCACAATAATTCAGTCATTTCAAAAAAACATGCACAGCACAGTAGCTTTCAATGGCACTGTCTCTGAGTCATTCCCAGTTAGCAGCGGAGTAAAACATGGTTGTGTACTGGCAACACTCTTTTCAATTTTTTATTCGATGCTCCTTCAATTTGCTTTCAGTGACTGTGAAGATGGAGTGTACGTCCATACAAGATCTGATGGAAGACTGTTCAATATCCCCCGCCTTCATGCAAAGACCAAAGTTTAAAAAGTTGCTGATTCGTGAACTGCTGTTCGATGACGATGCCGCCTTAACATCTCACACAGAAGAAGGTCTGCAGGGGCTAGTTAATCGTCTATTACATGTTTGTAAAGAGTTTAGTCTTTCGATTAGTTTACAGAAAACCAATGTAATGATGCAAGAAGCACCGTCACCTCCAATCATATCTAGTGAGTGTCAAAATCTTTCGGTTTTTGATCATTTCATATACCTTGGATCCAATATTTCTAGTTCTCTCTCCGTTGATGAAGAGATCAATATCAGGATTGCAAAAGCAGCAGCAACTATGGCTGAACTGAATAAGAGGGTGTGAAATAATCCCAATCTAATTGATAAAACAAAAATAAGTGTCTATGAGGCATGCGTGCTTAGCACGCTCCTATATGGTAGCGAAGTGTGGACCACATACACAAGTCAGGAGCGGAAACTCAACAGCTTCCATCAAAGATGTCTGCGTCGTATTTTGCGAATTCGTTGGCAGGACAGGGTGTCTAACGTGGAGGTTTTGGAACATGCACACATATTTAGCATATTCTCCTTTCTTATCAAGAGACGCCTTCGCCTGTTAGGTCATGTACGGAGAAAGGCGGAAGGACGTATCCCAAAGATTCTGTTGTATGGAGAGTTGGCAGAGGGGACAAGACATATTGGACAACCGCGCCTGAGATTTATTGACCTTAGCAAACGAAGCATGAGGGAAGCCAATATTGAAAAAAAATGAATTGGAGTCCATTGCCGAACATCGCTCCAACTGGCGTACAGCAGTGTTTGGAGGAGTGAGAAAGGCAGAAGTTACTCGAAACGAGGCCCTCGAATCAAAAGAACAATTCGGAAATCAAGATCTTACCTGGATTCAATATTCTCCTGCGAGAGATGCGGTCGTGATTGCCATTCTAGGATTGGCCTAAAGAGCCACACGTCAAAGTGTAGAGCTGTAAAGCTGCTTCATCGTCTCACGTAGGCGGAAGGATGCCATAATAATATCTCTCTCTATATATATATTATATGTTTTTTTATATATTTGTTTTTAAATAATACTTTCTCGGTAATTGAATGTTTATCATATTTGGCCCGCAATCATACATGTGATCTTAGTTTTGGCCCGCAACCATACATGTGATCTTAGTTTTGGCCCGCAACCATACATGTGATCTTAGTTTTGGCTCGCAACCATACATGTGATCTTAGTTTTGGTCCAAGGAGCGATTGAGATTGACACCCCTTAACTAGATCAAATGTCAGTCGTTGGATATATTACGTATTTTTATCTAGCTCAAGTGTCAGTCGTTGGATATATTAAGTACTTATACATAAATCAATGGTCAGTCTATGACTATCAGTCCATGTTACTACACTGGCGTTGACATTTATGTCTGTCCTTGATAGTAGAGTAGTTTTGACATGTATGTCTGTCTTGGATATTAGTCTAGTATTGACGATATACACTGGTGTTGACATTAATGGCAGTATGTTTTATTACAACAGAGTTGACACCTACTCTTTGTATAAACCCCGTGTTCTCTACCAAACTCTCTTCGTATATCTCTCTCTTTTTTTCTCTTTTTTTTCTTTCTTTCTTTCTCTCTCTCTCTCTCTCTCTCTCTCTCTGACTGTCTCTCTCTCTCTCTCTCTCTCTCTCTCTCTCCCTTCCACAATCTTCATGCATAGCTATATAATAGGACTATTTTAATTATATATAAAAACACATAGATAAAGCATCCCATTTGTTTGTCTTTATTTGTCAAATTAATTAGTCGTGTTAATAGCAGGTCAGTGCCACTACACTGGGCATTAGAATAAGATCAGACAGTTTGGTGCTAGAGGCGTGGTTAGCGTTTTTAAACAGAGGCGTAGCTAGAGTGTATGGGATAGAGGCGTGGCTGGAGTATTTGGGACAGAGGCGTAGCTAGAGTTTATGGAATAGAGGCGTGGCTGGAGTATTTGGAACAGAGGCGTAGCTAGAGTGTATGTAATAGAGTCGCGACTAGAGTATTTGGAACAGAGGCGTAGCTAGAGTGTATGGAATAGAGGCGGGGCTGGAGTATTTGGAACAGATGCGTAGCTAGAGTGTATGGAATAGAGGCGGGGCTGAAGTATTTGGAACAGAGGCGTAGCTAGAGTGTCGGAAGAAAAAAAAAAAAAAAAAAACTATTTTTTTCCACCACAACAAAACCTGTTGTCCATGACAGTGAAACGAATTAGTTATATTTTTTTTTTTTTTAAATGGAAGCATAAAATGAAAGCGTTATATTTCAGGATTGTTAAGATTTTAAATGTGCCATAGTAATATAAATATGTCAGAAGTGTTAGTAAAATCAATGTAGCACATCAATATTAATTTGTAAGGATTGATAATGGATAATATGTACCATAATATTACCTACATGTCAGGATTGCTAGAGTTGTATATGTTACGAATAATTACACTTAGTTCAGGATTTAGTGAATTCTATATACCATATTATTATCACATAAATGTCAGAGTTGTTAGTGACTTCTATACACCATATTATTATCACATAAATGTCAGAGTTGTTAATGACATCTATACACCATATTATTATCACATAAATGTCAGAGTTGTTAGTGACTTCTATGTAAAATATCATTACAACTATATCAGGATCCTTTGGGATTTCTACTTACCGAATATTCAAACATTAATATTTTCACCGATTTGTCCCTAGCAATGTCCCTTCACAGTTCAGCACGATTGTCATACAGCACACGTTCTTTTAATGCTGTTATCTCCATGAGGAAGTGAATCTTATATGGCAGTATGTGCGCAATTGTTGGAATACATTAATTTTAGGGAGCTCTCTAAATCAGACCCATTTGAATATAGGTAGAGAGAAGATCAATATTTAATAGAAAACTGACAAGATAATAATTAATATATATTAATCAAGTGAGAAAAGTTGTGTTGTCTGTTCGATAATTTAACTCTTACAGGCATGACTCATCAGGAGATGAATTTTGAAAAGAAGTACCACAGTTAAGAAGACCTTAACAGCTGGAGTCCTCACAATAATCTACTGTACTGTGTATTAAGACTTGGATTCAGACATGACTTGTACACGTTTTTGCCACAGAAATCCAGGGTGTCTTATGTAACATCTTTTTGGAAGGTTGTGTTGCGTGACTTTTCGATATGTGAAAGAGAAGCTTAGTTATATTTCGAAGACTGCAGTAGGTAGTTATGTCGAGCTCAGCAGGTATCACATATTGTAGGATATTGTTTAAATATATTTTATCAATATTGAGCTTTTCTTTTAGGCTAGTTGAGATAAGCCATTACAGGAGGTTGACCATGTTGACAGTCAAAGGATGCCAAGACAGAGCGAAGGCGAGACTTAAGAAAGATCCAAGTAAATTTCTTGTCGATATGAAAAGACCGTTAGTTAGAAGAGAAGCGACCAATACAAGATTAAACTATGAAGAGGTGTAGCGTCCTGTTTGAAACATAAGTTAGAATTATTTGACTTGTGTCTTCCTTGTGTTTCGCATATGTTCATTGAATAGTCATTTGCAGCCAACTGCATTTCATATAATTTCATAGCAAATCTTATAAGTTGCTTCAAATCTAATTTCAAAAGTATATCATAGTGTAATTGTTGGATATCTACTATCATATTAGATAAAATATAAGAAAAATAAATTAGGTATCATAACTTTAAGAAATTTGAGCTTTCATTTTCTTTATCGTATTCTTATATTGTGTTTCCTTGGGCAAATTAAAACAAGATGGTGTCAGAGGTATTGTAGAAGATTGAGAAAGTCACTGAACATAAGTTAGCTCGTGACACCATATACTTCCTAACCATTTGAGTCATTAAGCTTAGCTTGTCAATCAATTTATAAGGAGAGACCCTAGTTTTGCACTATGTTTACAAGTTAAAAAGTCATGTGTTTATTTTAATTGAAGTACACGGTTAATACATTAACATGACATTATAAATAATATTTTGTGAAGAGTTCTATTTCATAATTGTTGTTCACTTCTGTAATCTTGATTTTGTAATGTCCAACTTCTTTATTTGCAATGGCGATTAACCAAGTGTTTAACTCGTCTCCATTATTCTGTCCTATTTTCATCTACCATGTCTGCTGATGAATCCTTTAACCTAAATATTCTTGTCTTATTGTCTTGAATCTTAATTCAAGCGTTCACACACTGTCACAATCACAATGGCTTGAAAATCAAAACAGAGGCGTAGTGATTCATATGATAAGGATTTGTTGTTTCTATTGACACACGCTCACCTTAATCATAGTTGATATTTAAAATGCGAGCAAACACTCATGCCGAACACTCATGCCGAACACTCATGCCGAACACTCATGCCGAACACTCATGCCGAACACTCATGCCGAACACTCATGCCGAACACTCATGCCGAACACTCATGCCGAACACTCATGCCGAACACTCATGCCGAACACTCATGCCGAACACTCATGCCGAACACTCATGCCGAACACTCATGCCGAACACTCATGCCGAACACTCCTGAACCCGGAAACACTTGGAATGTAGCTTCTCGGTAAACTTCTTCATTTAAAACAAAAACTATTTATGCTACTTCCTACACAACATACGTGAATTCAATGGTTATAATGTTTCTCCAGGTCCCAATACTCTATAAATATTTCATAAATGATAATTCCCATATTACTTATATCCAATGTAATTGTATCTGTGACACATACCTTATTCTATCATATATATATATATTTTTTTTTAATTTTTTTAAAGAGGGATCAAAGACATTAAATGTTTATCAAGGGAAACAACCACTTTCATTTACAATATGTTTTAGTAGATATAATTAAGGGTTTTTGTAGTAATCTTTTTATTTTCTTTCTGCAACATTATTGTAAGTCAACAAATTTTTAACAAACGTGTGCAATAAGTCCTTATATTGGCAGCAATGCTTTTTGTTTATCTTTTATTATAGATAAAGATAAACCTTTAATTTTATTTCTTGAAGAGACTTATCTATTGCCTTAAATATGCTTAAACAATGTTTTGTAATCCAATAACCTGCTTTCGAAAAGTGTATTACGTCTTCCATAAAGATGCAGTCGCTTCGTCCCTATATCTAGGGATTATAATACAAATAAATAGCAAATGTGCTATAATTGTTAATCCCACAAATTGATTATGAAAATGTTATTTTAAATATATAATTTAATATATAAGTGAAAGAATGTTCGTAGTCATTCCTTACTTGTTTTGAGGAAACGTTTAATCAAACTCCTCTGCGCATCTCATGTCTGTACTGCCATGTCACTCACTACCTTTCATGTCTCTTCTCTTCCGTCATCCACCAAAAGGGACTATAACTCCACACTCCCTAAATTGTATTGATGACTTAACAGCAGTGACGACGATGTTAAAATTTGTGCCACCACAATCGTAATACTCCTGGTTTCATTCATCCCCCAGGCTATGACTTCTATGATTAACTTCTAATTTTTAAAGTAAGTAATACAATGACAAGAAAAGTACATTAATTAAAAGTAAGGAGGTAAGTGTATTTAAGAACTTTAACAAAGTTATGGAACATTTAGTATTAAATTGAATTCAATTTATTTTTTAAAGTTGCATGTCCTGGGCTTTAAAGCTGCAAACCAGTCAATGGTTTTATCAAAATTATAATCCTTGAACGCATCACCTTCAATTGTAAATAGAGCCCGACCATGAAGCCTTGACGCTACCATTATGTATCGTAAATAGTTTTTGATAAGTCTTTGTTTTGAAAAAGCTCAGCTCACATGAATCCACAGACACAATTGTCGTAAGAAACTTTTGAAGGCTTGGCGAGAGTATTGGAAGAGATGCTAAAAAGTCTCATTCAGGCAAGCCCAAAACCTTTTGTTTCATTCAGCTATCAATTTCAAAACATTAAATACTGACCTAATGACTCTCATACTGCCAAGTAAGATTAACTTGCTCTAGTAGATAAGCGTGTCAGCATACGCAGCATGCAAATGTCCTTGTGCTGTAAGACAATCTTGCTCAAATGTTAAGTGGAGATGCTTGTGAAGAATCGATGAAATTGTTAATTTTATAATTCTAATTCTAATTCTCTTCGATATAATTGGTTAAAATGTCCTTCTTCCGGTTGGTAAAAATGAAGGCACAATTGTCAGCAAACAGTAGTTTGAGAATACAATGAATTAAATGTACACGCACACACATTAATTTCAAAATTAACAGACAAAATTATCATATTGTACAGATAAATGGAATAGTTGAACTTGATTATCTAAACATTTGTATTTTATGACCTCAGTTCTTTTAGCGCAAAGGTCTTCGTATGATTATGAGCAGTCATTTGGTGGAAACCGATGCTATGCAATATATTAAACACGCCGTTACAACTAATGAAGTATTAAATGTATCATTTCAGGCACTTTAAATATATTATTTCAAAAACATATTTTGTATTATTTCAGGCATATTTAATTCATTATTGTATACATATTAAATGTATTATTTTATGTTGATGAAATATAAAAGTTCATACAAATTAAATGTATTATTGACAATCAACTGTAATGATATCAATACAACCATACTAATACAATGAACTGTAGTGATATCAATATGATTATACTAATACAATGAATAGTGGTAATATCAAGACCCCCATAAAAATACTCTGAGAAGTGGCACTATTTAAATTACTTTCTGTACCCCAAGATACGTTATACCCTAGGTCCGTGAATGCGATTGTCTGAATTTGTTCAGTCACTTAGGAATTATCCGATAAGTAAATTTTATTATCATTGAATGAAACATTTGCTTACAGGCTTGTCCAAGTATAATGTGCACATCTAGCTATAGGAACTATTTGTTCAATACTTTAAAAAAAAAAGATACATTGTAATATACTGAATTCAAATGTATAGAGTCGGCCATTGATGTAATTTATGTTTGAATAATCATGTAAATGACATTGTCAGCTTGTTTTTATTAACATATTAAATATGATTCTATTACATTTAAAGAATAGTATATTTAACTTATACCTCATCCTCAATGGAGCTACAGCAGCGCCATAGCCTGCTCAACTACATCCTTTTAATCATATCTCATTCTTAGTGGTGCTACAGCAGGGTCCTAGCCTGCTCGACTGCATCATTTTAGTCAGACCTCATTCTTAGTGGTGTTACAGCAGGATCCTAGCCTGCTCGACTACATCCTTTTAGTCAGACCTCATCCTCAGTGGCGCTACAGTAGGGCCCTAGAATGCTCTACCACAGCCTTCCAGTTAGACCTTATCCTCAAAGGCACTACAGCAGGGCCCTAGCCTGCTCCACTAAATCGTTCCAGTCAGATCTCATCCTTAGTGGCGCTACAGCCTCCATAACATGTTTTTAATAATTGTAAAGCGCTTAGAGCTTTAAGGTAAGCGCTATATAAAAAATGCCTAAATAAATAAATAACAACCTTCCACTGCTGCCTCCATGTGAAAACCCCCAGCGCTGTATTACCTCCTCAACATATTCGATCCATTTCAGTATTTGTCGACAGGTAAGTCGTCTGCACAGATATTTCTTCTTGTAGAACATTCTGGCTGCTCTACAATCTGGTATCCTTCCAATAAATACCGCAGTTTGTATTTCATTTTTATTGTTGGCACCATTGGTTTGTCTTTGCACCATCATTGATTTGTATGGATTCTCCAAAAATGATTGTCTATCACTGTGGTACACATTTTCCTTAAGATTTTCCTCAATACAAATTGAACAGGAAATACTTTTTCTGCTCAGGGACCGATTCTCACACGTGTACGTTTTCACTGGTCTGATGACAGAGGTGTATATGGCCGTATTTGTACCCCTAGAGTGGTCATTGCCTTCTATTAGATTTTGTTGGACACAAGATGGGTTGTGTCACCTGTTATCCTTACTTTCACCACCAAAATGTATTCCTTGAGCTCATTAATGATTTCCTCTAAACATGTGAAGCCAGCCACTCACTCAAATGTGTGTGTGTGTGTGTGTTTATATTGATGTTGTCATCAGCGTGGGTGTCACGTGACATCGTATATATTGTCTTTACAGCATTTAACACAAAACCAGACTTGTCCAATGTCTCCCCTATATTATTATGTTCTAATGTATTAGAAGTAGTCATCTGAAACCATAGGTCAAAGTTAAGACGTTAAATAAAGATTATCATATACTAGTAAGATAGAAGTGGTCTTCTGACACCATAGGTCAAAGTTAAGACGTTAAATAAAGATAATCATTTACTAGTAAGATATCTTTTGTTAGCTCTCTACTGGCGTCTCATATGAAAAGCATTAAACTAAAACAACAATGCGTGGCCAAGTGTGGAACAGATTATTTATAATTTTAATTTAAAGACGAAGAAAAACTGTTGGACATTTAATACAGTATGTGGCTACATTTTTTTCGCAAAACTATTTTGGTCAGGATAATAATAATAATAATAAAGTTCATTTCAAAAACACGCTTCATCCCCAAAGGCTCGAAGCGCGGTACAAAGTCAACAAAATACAAATCCATAATTTACCACATTTAAAACAAACGCAACACTATAAAAACTAATTACTAGCATACAATTGCAAAGTCTTTCTAGCCATTTCAACCCCAAGCAAAACATCCATTATGCATTAATTGGAAAATAAGGTTGACAATCATTCCAGAAGGTGTTTGCGAAATAGGTGTGTCTTTAAATTGGTTTTAAAGGACTCCAGTGTCTGCTTGTTTCTGAGATCGACAGGAAGGGCATTCCAATTGTTGGACCAGCAAATGCGAATGTGCGCTTTCCGTAAGTCTCAAGGCAAACTCGTGGTGTCGAGAGTTTGCCACTATCGGATGAGCGGAGCTCTCTAGTGGGTAATATGTAAAAACATGTATCACTTTTATTTGTTAAGTAAAAAAAAACAGACTCATTCGACTTATAATGTTTGAAACGTGTACTATTTATATGTTGCCGTTAAATTCTACATTTGTGTACAAAATAAAAACAAATGTGAACGATTTTACTCTGTCTGGCTAAAATAAAAGATTGAATCGAGTAAATTTTAAAATATTATAATAAATATACCTTTAAAAGCAAAGTGATATTATATAATTTTAATAACTACATAACCCTACTTTAAAAAGCTGGCTTTTTCTATGGTATATAAGTTGAACACAAATCGCACATGTTTGATAGTTCGTCGTTTAATATGGTTATTCAAGTTTTTAAACTGGTAATATCGTTAATTTTAATTATTATTTTTATAAATACCCAACCGGTGAACAACAAAATCAAATATTTATTCTTATTAAGATCAGAGGCGACCAGTTATCGTTACAGCATGATATTTATGATCGAATTGTTTACGACTCTAACAAGATTGGCTTCAAATATATGGATAATCTAATGTATTTCAAGGCACCAGTTACTTGTTTATTTAATTGCTATTTAATCAGTTTTTTAACATAAAAAGACATTTTTGTTTTATAGTGCTCATTTTTGCCCTGTGGCACTTGACTTGCCCCCTGAGGTCAGTTCCTCACTCTCCCATAGGAGATGCCTCAGAGAAAGATTGTTGGGCAGTAGAACAAATATCAAACTATTCCAAACTATTTGTTAACACTTCATCAAATTTATCAATTCATGTTATCTTTTTTATGGAAAATCAAACTTCCGGAAATGAAAGTAGCGATGACTTAATCTATACACTTATCTCTATTTCTAGCCTTATTTTTAGCTATCCTGTCTGCTGGGTAAATTACTTTGCGTAAACATTCGTGTCTTATTGTCCTGGTTTTAAATCAAGCTCCATATTCATAGTTCTACTATTTGTGTTACTAAAATGTTTATTTCACATATATTTTTTTCAAGGGAAACAATTGAGATTGCTTTGTAAATGTTTTTTGTTGATACTTTGAATATTTGTATGAGACATTTTAATTTACTTTTTTTCTTTGAAATCTATTAAATAAATTTGTAGATGCAAGACGTGTGAAAATTGTCATAAAATTATTTCTATCATATATTATTTTAAATCTTTAGATTTTTATAAAACAAACTTTAGTTTTATATTTTTAACAGAAATATATATAACATTAAATATGCTTAACCAGTGTTGGACATACTTCTTGCTGTTCATTACAAATGGATTATTATGTCTTATTGTAAGATGTAGTCCACTTGAATTCGATCCTTATTGTAAGGATTGTAAGGATTTAATGCAAATGTTATTCTACTCCCCATTGCAGTGGCTCCCAATCTGTGGGTCGCCAAAGACCTCTGGAAAACACACATCCCGATGATGATGGTCCCAGAAACCGATTGATTTGGTCCAGTGGAAAAATGAGACATGTTCCAAATTATCATTTGTTTGTTATCCCATTTAAAGCATTCCCCCCATTATAAAGCTGGAACTTATAGTGAAAATGACAGCACAAATCAGCTGATTAACGGGTCATCGCGGTCTATAAATAGACTTACATTAAACCACTTACATTAAGGACACCAACCATGCTCTTCAAACCTTTGAATCCATCATAATCCCTCCTGAAAAGAAACATCATCTATTTCTTCTTGATGTATGTTCTCTATACACTTCCATCCCCCACACTGACGGTCTCTTAGCTCTCAAATTCTTTCTCGAGACTAGACCCCACCCATCTATACCCACCAACACCCTCCTCAGATTGGCTGAACTAGTCCTCACCCTCAATTCGTTTGAGTTTGGTGGCCAATTCTTTGACCAAATCAGTGGTGTTGCTATGGGGACTAAAATGGGACCCAGCTATGCTTGCTTGTTCATGGGGCATTTCGAACACTTGGTCGAAAGCAGCTATACTGGACGTCTCCCTGAATTCTATAAGAGGTACATAGATGATGGTATAGGGGTCACCACTATGGAGAGGAGTGAACTTGACCTGTTCATTAACTTTGTAGGCTCCTTTCACCCCTCCATTAAATTCACATCTCTTATCTCTGAGACCTCAGTCAATTTCTTAGACATTACAGTCACTCTTCACAAAGACACCCTACACACCTCTGCCTACTTTAAGCCCACTGACAGCCATAGCTATCTACTCTACTCTTCATCCCACCCTAAATCCTGTAAGGACTCTATTCCTTTCTCTCAATTACTTCGTCTTCGTCGACTTTGTCGGTCGGATGAGGACTTTTGGGACAAGGCACTTGAAATGATAGACTTTTTCCGGTGTAGGTCTTACCCGGAGACAGTACTTTCATCAGCCCTCCAAAGGGTTAAGAATATTACACGTGCTGATGCCTTCAGACCACGTCTGAGCGACAATGTTGACAGGACAAAACTCATTTTAACTTATCACCCTCACAATCTGATTGCTAAACGTGTTTTCCTTAAACATCGATCTATACTACTCGCAGACACCGACACACGAGAAATTTTCTCTTCCCCACCTCTCATTGTTTTCAGACGGGATAAAAATCTGAGAGACCTGCTTGTACGCAGTCGTATCAATGCTCCCCCCTCCCACTTTGGGACCAAGCCGTGTGGACGCAGTCGTTGCAACACGTGCCCTTTTGTCGTCCAGACTGAACGCATACGTTTCCCCAAGGGCAGTTTTCAGATACGCGACGGTTTCCTCTGTACAAGCCGCAACGTTATCTACGCCATTGTCTGCACCCGCTGTCAGATGACATACATAGGGGAGACTGGACGCCGTCTCTCGGACAGGTGTACCGAACACCTCCGAAACATTACACAAGATAAACAGTGTCCCGTCTCCAAACACTTCAATAGTAGCGACCACCGGGGCAAGGCGGACTTTTCAATAAGTGCGATTGTGGCTAGCACTAACACCGCCAGCCGGGTCAATTTGGAACACAGACTTATCCTGACTTACGGCACTTTGACGCCAGATGGGATTAATGTTATGTCTCTGTTCACAGCTTGACCCTAGCTCCGCCCCTCCACGTTCTGACCTATCACAGTGAACTTTTTTCTCCCCCCTTTTTTTCGCCGCTGCTTATTTAAACTCTCACTCATTTTCCTTCTGCCACACTTCTATTGCTGCCCACAGATACTACTTACCAGCTAAGTGCTATTTCTTATTTTTATAACGTTTTTTCTGTTGTTTTGTTCGCTGACGAAGGCTTTCTGCCGACACGTTCGCTGTTTTGTTACGTTTAATTTTCAGGTTTAACCATACTCTGTTTTACTCATTTTATTCTATAAATAGAGCACTTTGGAAGAATCAGACAAGTCCAGTGAACATGTAGAAGAAAAAAAAAGTGAGCCCCTTTAGTATCACGTAATGTGCTTGAACAATGGCAAGTAAGGAAGTAAGGGCTTGAATTGAAAATTAGAAGAACATTATAAATATTGGTTTAGGAGTCTTTCTAGTCACAATACATTGGGTAAAGAAAGCTACTGTTCAAGTTTTGTGTGATTAGAATCAGTGTCATGACAGAAAAGTTAAGGATGAAGTTTAATCAGTTTCAGTAGCCTTTACCTCCTGCAGTCAATTACTATGGTGCCTGTATCAGTGTGTGCTCAGCATGCTGTCTTATGTCTATGATGTTACGTCTCTGTTACAAATAGCCTCTGATGAATTATGTTACGTCTCTGTTAAAAATAACCTCTGATTAATGATATTACGTCTCTGTTACAAATTGCCTCTGATGAATGATGTTACGTCTCTGTTACAAATAGCCTCTAATGAATGATGTTACGTCTCTGTTACAAATAGCCTCTGATGAATGATGTTAAATCTCTGTTACAAATAGCCTATGATGAATGACGTTACGACTCTGTTACAAATAGCCTCTGATGAATGATGTTACAACTCTGTTACAAATAGCCTCTGATGAATGATGTTACGTCTCTGTTACAAATAGCCTCTGATGAATGATGTTAAGTCTCTGTTACAAATAGCCTCTGATGAATGATGTTACATCTCTGTTACAAATAGCCTCTGATGAATGATGTTACGTCTCTGTTACAAATAGCCTCTGAAAAATGATGTTACGTCTATGTTACAAATAGCCTCTGATGAATGATGTTACGTCTCTGTTACTTTTTTTTTAACTTTCACCCACTGCCTCCCGTTTTCCTTAGCTACACGAATATCATCTCTCTTTCTCTCCTTTTTCCATTTCTCAACCTCAGTCACTTGTTTCTTACTTAATTCCTCTCTCCACATAGTATGTTTTTCCTGTAACTTTAACTCTGCCTCTGCTAGCTCCTGGGCCAGCTGTTCTAGCCTAGCCTGTCTATCTCGTTCTTCCCGTTCTAGCCTAGCTTGTCTATCTCGTTCTTCCCTTTCTAGCCTATCTTGTCTACCTCGTTCTTTATCCCTCTCCTCCCGATCTAACCTATCTTTTTCTATCAGTGTCCTTTCCACCCACCTATAAGAGACTCGTCTTTATAATCCAGGTCCTCTCCAATCTCTCGTAATTCCAAGATAAAGATTTCTTCTATACTCGTTTCCGTTGTTTATAGTCATAAATTTAACAATCGGGGCAAGGTACAATACAACAGACTAAAATAATAAATTTCAATATGTTATATAAAACAAAAAGAATGTATATATATATATATATATATATATGAATAAAATCTTACCTAACTATAAAGGAAACACAAATAAAATAAGTAACTTAAGTCTTTATCTTGACAATCATGGATCTCTTGAGCACAATTGTCACTGAACGGACATGAGTACAAAGTCAAATCGAGGTACAGCACTGCAGGAAACAGGCACGTCAGGATGCAGTCACAAAGTGATACGGGCCCAGCAGGGTATGGGCTAGGCAGCGGTTTACCGTCGAACCGGGGAACAGCACATCAACATGCGGTGATCTCAGGATGCAGGCCCAGTGAGATACGAGCCCAGCAGGATATAGGCCCGGCAGCGGCGTACTGTCAAACCGGGAAACAGCACAGTAGCATTCGGTGGTCACAGGATACAGGCCTAGTGGGATACTGGCCAAACAGGATACAGGCCCGGCAGCGGCGTACTGTCAAACCGGGAAACAGCACAGCAGCATGGGTGGTCGCAGGATACAGGCCCAGAGGGATTCGGGCCAAATAGGATACAGGCCAGGCAGCGGCCTAACGTCAAACAGTGAAACAGCACAAAAGCATGCAATGATTGCAGGATGCAGGTTTAGCAGGATTCAAACCCAGCGGGACACAGGACAAGCAGCACACATATACATCAGTATGCGGGCACGGCAGGATATAGCGTCACATCCCGGACGAGCCCTCAAGTGTTACGAACCGCGTCTTACTTACAGGGTTCGTTGGCTTAGTTGTCCAGGGGGTTTAAATAACATATACTTCATTAACCATTATTGTCATTTTAAATATCTTTATTACATAAATAAGTTACAGCTTCAACTGCCATTTCTCACCACAACCCCAACACACTAACTAACTCTACGTCATATTCACTCTCTCGCAATACGTCACAAGATACTATTACAATAGATAAAACAACTCACATAATCTCAAAACAACACGCTATCACACCATGCATTCAAGTTCTTAACAAATATGTCCTCTATGTCCATGTGTTTAAGCACGTCTGCACCGCAGGCGGTGACACACAGCCAGATGGGAAAGGCAACCCATCATGGCAATGTTAGGTTGTTATTACCTCCCACCCATGTGTCTTTTAACAAGATGACAATATGTATATTATGCACCTATACAATTAATGGTTGTTAATGATTCATTGTCTCATACATTATTTAAAACGCGTACCAAGTCCAACATGTTCGCTACGCCACACATGCTTACGCTGACAATGACAAAGACTTATACATGTATCCACACAATGAATGTATCTGTACAAGCTACGACACCTCAAATACCTCGATCTAAATCCGTTACTATTGGAATTGGACTGGTCAAATATTGAATATCACCTAGACACGTCATATCTATATATCTTCCAGTCTCTGCTAGACATGATTTGATCTTGAGGATTTAGCAGGACCTTTCAAATGACTATTAAACAATATGATTTATCGCTGAAATTTTTACTCTGACGTAATAAAGAATGTGTTTAGAATATGTTCAACACCATTAGATATAAATGTGTTATCATAAAGTAAAAAAAAAAATATATTGTTAATAAAACATTTTAGTTTATGTCACTAAAATTATATTACATTAAAATGAAGTGTTATTAAAATATAATAATACATAAGACCCAAACAACTGTGATTTAATGAATGTGTTATATTATATTTATTGAGTTAAGAATGAGAACTGTTTTTTTGAATATGTTATAAAAAAATGATTGAGTAAAGAAGTACAAGCAATTTAATGGATTTGTTAACGTTTATTGCTCAATCAAAGAATTACAAGTGATTAAGGGATTTTTATTTGTACGTCACTGGGGTGGGCTCATCTCTAAAAACAATTATTTCCATCTATTAAATATCACAAAAACCCATGTCGGTGTCTCCGTTAGTATGGTGCATGGGGTTATCTGTCTCCGCTAGTATGGTGCATGGGGTTATCTGTCTCCGCTAGTATGGTGCATGGGGTTATCTGTCCTCGTTAGTATAAGACATGGGGTTATCTGTCCCCGTTAGTGTGGTGCATGGGGTTATCTGTCTCCGTTAGTATAGTGCATGGGGTTATCTGTCCCCGTTAGTGTGGTGCATGGGGTTATCTGTCTCCATTAGTATAGTGCATGGGGTTATCTTCCCGGTTAGTATGGTGCATGTGATTATCTGTCCCAGCTCCCTCCTTTAGCTACGCTCCTGTCCACGGACATTCCTACTTACGTCGGCATATATTAGGAATTAAAATATTTCTAATTATATGAAAGATCGGTTTTAAAGTTCGAAGATCAGCTAATGATGTACGTGTACTTGGAGATAAGTCGACCGCGTATTTGTGTGAGCGGCTTTTGCAGGTGGAGTGTGAGAGAGAGAGAGAAGGAGTATTTAGCCTTGCATCCTTACAAGTAAGGAACGAATTCGAAAGCATGTGAGTACTTCCAGTGTTAAATCAATGACAGATGTTGACATTATTTTGAAATGCTTTATTAAAGCAGATGATATATAATTATATTGTCAAATAAAATAAACAGTTTGCTAAAAAAGCAAAAGAGTGTTTAACAAATATAATTACGCACTATCCTTCAAAAATGTTGATATTTCCTAATTACGTTATTTACAAAAATACATGATCATATAAAATATTTAAAACAAGTATGTGTTATAATTTGTTTAAATATAGTTGTATGAATATATATATGTAATATAGCATTTATTTTCCTTCCAAACATATTGATGACATAATTATCTTTTATTTTGACAAAATTAAAACAAAAAATAACTATAAAAAAAAAAAAACAAATACTTAGTTCTATCATATGGAAACATAAAATAGAAATCATTTTAGACATATGAATGTAATAACTACAATATTTTGGAAAATAATTATTGTATGCATTATTTTCCTTCCAAACATATTGATGACATAATTATCTTTTATTTTAACAAAAATAAAACAAAAAATAACTATAAAAAAAAAAAAAAACAAATACTTAGTTCTATCATATGGAAACATAAAATAGAAATCATTTTAGACATATGAATGTAATAACTACAATATTTTGGAAAATAATTATTGTATGCTTTTTAGCACATTTTTGGAAAAAGATTTTTTTTTTTTTAATATTAAAATTGTGTTGATCCAATTAAAAGAAATATCGTATAATGAATGATGTAGGCAGTGATTTCATTTAGAAAATATTGGACAAACTTTCTGTTAGCTAGATTCTAAATGAAGTAAATGAGTAATAGTCAAACTCAAAGCTTAACTGTAGTAATCAAGTAACAACTTTCGCTGCAATCAGTGTAGTTTAGTAGAAGTATTAGTCTCAACTTAGTTTCAAATTCTTGTTTTGTTACTAACTCAGAATAAAAATACTTGACATTTTGTTCCTAAAGTATTTTTGAAATCTTGTCTATTCCTACAATCTGTAAAAAAGTTTGAAATATCAATCCAATGAAAATTGCGCATCATGAAGAAGAAGAAATAAAACCCATCTTATTTAAGAAACTAAATATGTACGTTAATGGCAAATATTGAGGATATGTTTTCAGCACTAACAAAAATTATTAGAAACAAAACTTTTAAAAATCGATTTCAAATGCTAACTTCAAAAGATGAGGAACAGTTTAATCATTTGGCCAAAATTTGTATTGTTTTCATAGAATCTGGCTAAGATATTTAACCAATACATATTAGTCTATCGAATTCTCTTAAAACAATTTTTTCAAACCCTTTAATTATAGCATCAGACAGAGAAGTAATCCCATTTTTAAATATCTACGGAAAATGCTATGGGGATAAAAAAAATATATTTTACCACACTCTGTTATTTTTCTATCGAAATTTAGATACGTTTTTAGCCTTCTCTACCATCAGCTTTGAACCAGACTATGTGATTTGTCCATCAAACTGTGCATTATTGTCTAGTCTTCTCTACCATTAGCTTTTTACCAGACTATATGATGTGTCCATTAAATTGTGCATTACAAATGAACAAATGAACTTATTACCTCATTCCAATGGCGATCAATTTAATTTGTGTCATCAAAACAAATTATATATTTGTATATGTATATATAAAGATATACATCGTCTGTGATTGATCCCTTCCTTATTAATTTGTATATTTTAAATTAGTGTTGCAATCTATGCTTGTGTTAAAACCAATGTCCAGAGGACTGATGTATCAAACACTTTCAAAAGAAAATATTGAAGGTAATGTGTAAGTTAGCGTGTGATGTTAGATGTAATTCAACTCGTTACATGTTGCAGTAAATGTGCGTCATATTCTTGTAAATATATAATCCGGCATAAGTAGATATTTCCTATTCTTAACGACACTATTTAGGATCAGTGGCTATATCGTATTTGAAGGTGTAATAATTAGTCTGAGAATGGTTGTATACTATTCTAAATGGCAATAATTGTTATGAGAATGGCTGTATCACATACTAAGTTTAATATTTAGTATACGAGTGGCTATATCAATATCCAAAGGTCAACATTTAGTAAGAGAGTGGCTATATCATATTCTCAGGTGCAATATTTATTAAATAAACACAGTAAACGAAGAGACAAACCTAAAGTACCTACAAACCTTGGGGAGGGGGGGAGGGCGTGTTACTGCTTGTGAAAAAGAAGGGGAGGGGGTAAAACATGTTTTTAAACACCTACATAGCACCAAAGACTTAAGACTTTTTTTCACAACGATAATTTTTTTTTTTAAATTACATTAGTAACACTTTTTAGATTTTAACTACAGAACATAATTTAAGAAAAAATAATCACAGAGGAATACCTGAATCAAAGCATCTGTAGATTTATAATTGTTTTATATATCATATTAAAAGAGTTATAACTGTAGGCAATGAATGGCATCCTGTATTGCATCCTTCCAAAACGAAATAAATATATCACAGCAGAAGACCCGCACAGTGCCAACACTTATTGGCTAGGCAGTTGCAACTCTATACAATCGGCTTCCAACAACTGAGATGAAAAGAGCATGTACGAGGGCATCAAGAGGGCATTAGGTCCACACTCTTCAAAAATAGCACCAGTCAAGTCAAAGACGGGTTGAATTATCCAGATCATAAATGATAAACTCAGGCGTTGGGTAGTGCATTATCTTGAGCTATACTCAACTATGAATGTCGTCACTGAGAGTGCTCTGAATAATATACCTGTGTTTTCAGTGATGAAAGAACTAGATGAAGAGAACAATTAATAGGAGATCGAAAATTCCATTGATTAACTTGCAGATTGGAAGGCACCAGGGATGACGTCATCCCAGCAGAAGTCCTTAAAAAAAGGAAATCTTTTCTACTTCAGCCCTTAGATGAGCTCCTCTGTCTGTGTTGGGAAACAGGTCACATTTCCAAGGACATGAGAGACGCCAACATGGTAACTTTGGATAAAAATAAAGGGGGCGGAAGTTTGATTTTATTTGCTTGTTCCTAGAGATAACTCTCGTGTGAATGTATGACCTGCTTGTGTCAAGGGATACATCTCGAATGATTCTATATCTGCTTGTGTCTAGGGATACATCTCGTATGATTGTATGACCTGCTTGTGTCTAGGGATACACCTCGTATGATTGGATGACCTGCTTGTGTCCAGTGATACATCTCGTATGATTGTATGACCTGCTTGGAAAATGATCCTTAATTCAGCTGTAAACTTGGGCTGTTTTCTTACACTCTAGCAAATACGGCAATAGGCAACCAGGCAATATTAATTGTAAAAATAACCTTATTAGTCTTCACCACACAAACATCCAAAGTAAAGAGAACATTGTTCATCTTAAGAATTATAATAATAATAAGCTTTATTTCAAAAAGCGTGGTACATAGTCTAGTACAATAAAAGACAAATGCAACAATCTATAATAGACCTCATTGAAATACAAAAGGCAACATTACACAAACTCTATACGAGAATACCCATTCTATGTCTTTCAAATCTTGCAACCTTAAACAACACAGACCAATACACATCTACAAGATACTATCGAGTTAGACAACATCACCCCAGCAGATGTTTGTGAGATTATTATGTCTTTAAATCAGTTTTGAAAGACTGAAGTGACTGGCTACTTCTGAGAGTTACAGGCAAAATTGTTGGGACAGCAAATGCGAAAGTGCGCCCCTCGTATAGTCTCAAGTGGAACACTTGGTAATGAGAGTTTGCCCCATCAGATGAGCGCAATTGTCAAATTGATACATACGGCGTCAGCAGCACTTTAAGATAGGACGGTGCCAGGTCATGCAAGCAACGGTAGGACATCATTGCTATTGTATATTGTATGCGAGCACGGACTGGCAGCCAATGCACCTCTCTCAGAAGTGTTTTAGCAAGATCAAATTTGCATTTTCAAATAACAATGGGATCGGCATTATTCTTTGCTATTTGAATTTTATCTCAAGAGCGTAGCTGGAAGACACACCATAACAACATTACAGAAGTCAAAGTGTGATAGCAAGAATGCAGACATCACCCTATTTGATGCATCTAACCTTAAGAAAGGTCTGATATAATTAATTCTGCGCAGCTCTAGAAAATTCGCATTAAAAAGCATGTTAATGAGGTTTTCCATAGATAGTGTTCCTACTAAGTAGACACCCAGGTTTCGCACTTTTTGAACAAACTCAATCTGTATACCAGAGAGGGTAACGGTTTGTGTGTTATTTATATATTTTAGCTTTTTATTGGTAGCCATTGGGATCAACTCGATCTTTTAATCTTTCATTTTAAGCTTGTTTATATCCATCTAGTGCTTAATTGACTCCACTGTCTTCTATGTCATACTTAAAAGCTCAGTTAGGGAACTGAGAGGGGATCACAGGTTTCTGGAGTTGGGTATCATCCGCAAAAATGTGATATAGAATATCAAACTCTTTGATCATGGCACCCAGTGGCTGAACGTACATATTGAAAAGCACCGGGCCTAAGACCTAACACTGGGGTACTACGAATTCAATGATAGATTGCTTTGCGGTCAAGCCGTTTGCGATAATTGGACCCGATTTGTCAGATACGAGCAGAACCATTTCAGGATGGTATCGGTGAAACCGAAAGTATTTTCCAGACGTTTGATAAGTATGCCGTGGTCAAGCGTATCGAACACAGCCGATAGATCAAGTAACGAAAAACAAAAGCGATATCTTTCCCACACCACAAGATGACAGAAGGTCATTTACGACGCGCAACCTGTCTCGGTAGAGTGATGCACTGACTGGAAAGGTTCAAACAAGTCACACACAGAATGAGGTAATCGGGAGCTGGCGGAGAACGACTTTCTCCAAAATCTTGGATATAAATGTTAGATTAGAGAAGAGGCGATAATTTCCCAACACATTCAGGTCGAGATTCACCGTCTTTAGCAGTGGAGCTACAACCGCCTCTTTAAAAGAGGATGTAACAAAACCAGATTTTAGAGACTGATTAATGATATTATTAATGATATGGACTATTTCATTTAATAATTCGTACAATAGCCTTGCCGGAAGAAGGTCAAGCAAAAATTACTTTTTCCGGGGAGTCAGCTAGGATTTTCTTCACAATGGATTTAGTGACCTCCGAAATTAAGCTCATAGTAGTGCCGTTAAACGGGAGCATCGATGCAAATGTCAAGTCTCGCCCTGGTCTACTACGTAACTTTCGTTATAAAGAACTCATTGAGAGCGTCCTGCAGCTCGCCCGGTCGGCCCAAAGATGTCTGACTAGTGTTGGGTTTGCGCAAATTAATCTATCAAACAAAATTCAAAAATGTAAATTTAAAATAAAACATATTAAAATTAAGTATATCTAAAAAAGTGTGTTCAATAACAAACATCTAATAGATTCATGATTGTTCTTAGATAGGATGCATTGTTTAGATAAATTAATCGCAAATCGGGCAACAAGTGTCATTTTAAGTGGGTCCTTAAAATATCAAAGAAGAGAAAGAAAAAGAGTTTTGTTTCAATAGTAAATCGTAGATGTAAACGAAAAAGAGGGGGTTTGGGGGGGGGGGTTGGGGGTCATTATCGGATTTAAATAAAGGAACCGCGTTATGCTAATAAGAAAAATAGAATATCAAAGAAGAGAAAGAAAAAGAGTTTTGTTTCAATAGTAAATCGTAGATGTAAACGAAAAGGAGGGGGTTTGGGCGGGGGGGGGGGGGTTGGGGGTCATTATCGGATTTAAATAAAGGAACCGCGTTATGCTCATAAGAAAATAGTTATTTCAAATACAAATTATCACGAACAATTAATATAAGTCTTAGTTTTTCTTACGCTGACGAAGAAAATAATGTATGTATCATGGAGACTATTTTGAATGTTTGCTTTACAGCTTGGCATTAGTAAACTTATCATTCATGTTATATATTGCATCCCTATTGGAAGGGATCGATTGTGAAAGAAACTCGTGTTCCATAGTCACCCTAATCTGCATTACCGTTTGGTTAAGCTTTTGAATTAAAATTAAATTTATTTTTTAAATGTTATCTCTTTGTTTCCTTAAAACTGCATAAGAAAGTGGCAAAAGAATACAAATCTGTTTGAAAACAGTTTTTAAAAAAAGTTTTTTGAAATTATTTTTTATTAAAAAACAGTTTTGCAAATTAAAAATATGTCTCACAAAATCTAATATATGTCTCGCTCTATATTAAAATATATTTAAAAATCTATAATTATCTCCCTTGAAAAAATGTGTTTCCATTTTTATTTGTTTTAAAATGTAAGAAAAAAAGAAAAATTAAATAAAATTGAATTATGCAACAGTAATGCACTGCATTAAACTCATGATTTTTGCTTGAGACTTCAAGACTGACAAGTTGTGATTAATATCAGGTTATTTCTATTTGTTCTACTAGTCTTAGGAAACATTTTTCTGGATTGGCTTAAAAATTGTGTCAAAGTTTATGGAAATGGCAATGTGTAATTTATTTGCAGAACGTTATAGCAATTTGACATTCAAAATAAATATTTCATCAAGTGAACATTGGGAAATGTTACATTATTTTTACACGATTTGAAGGAAGTTTTTGTAAACAATTGATGTTTTCTTTACCAAATTATGCTATTAATATTCGATTGATAAAAATGATCAGTTTTTTTTTTTAAATTATGACTGCTCAGACCTATATACATTTTTAAAAAAAAAAATATTTTATACATTTCTTTTTACAAGTAAAATGCTAGTTTATTTTTTTTGTCAGCGTGTAAAATGATATTAAGTCTTTGTAAAGGAAAAATTTGTAAAAGAATTAAAAAAAAAAATATTTATTGATTAATTAGTTAACCACAAAAAATGTTTATACAAAATTAAGTTAAAAATTGTAACTTAGTAAAACAATATGTGTTTCACAAAAGCAAGTTGATCTGAACCGCTTGCCATTTTAAGCCCCTCTGACACTTCTTCCACCCCCACCACCCCCCCAAAACATGCATTTAAAGTTGATAAATGTAAATATCTTAGGGCCTCTGCAAATGTACTGGTTGCAGGGCCAACGTTTTAAGCTCTGAGATTAAGTGAAACTATTTTAGTTTCATCTTGCATCTTTGCTGTTACCTTACTATTATGTGCACAATCTAAATTCACGTATGACCTAAAATGTTTTCTTGTATTTTCAATGATCACAAATTCTCTGTAGATTATAAAGAGTTCAGGGCTTGACTAGCCACGGCAATGAGTATTCTCAAGGACGCCAAAACTTACATAGATTTAGTTCAAGTTGGGCTTGAGCAAGTAAATGTTGTTCTTAAATATGTCTAGTTTTAGCCCATTGCACTGGGAATTCATAACGTTCCTCTCATAAATGTCTGAAAGAAACACCAAATTCAACAAGCGTCAAATTGCATCACTGTATTTTGAATTTACCCGACAGTCTTAGACACCCTCAATTCCTACTCATCGCTCCCTAGAAATGATTCATGTGAAAAATGAATTTGAATAAATGCTTGGAGTGCATTTTTAAGTATCCCTGAATTCAGCATTTCTATTTGATATCGGATTTTTTTTTTTTTTAATCATCAGAAGGAGGCATTCTTAGGGATCTCAATCAACAAAATATAAAATAAATTAACTCATAAAATTGTTCTTGTTTCTTTTCAGTAATATCCCAGGGAAGAGGTGTGTATTTGTAACATACCTACCATTACTTGTCTTTTTGTGTAAAATCAGAGTCAATAATTGCTTTTTGTAGCATCTCTTGGTCAACCATTGTTTTTTGTAGCATCTCTTGGTCAACTATTGTTTTTTGTAGCATCTCTTGGTCAACTATTGTTTTTTGTAGCATCTCTTGGTCAACTATTGTTTTTTGTAGCATCTCTTGGTCAACCATTGTTTTTTTGTGACACTTTATTGTAAAAGTGGTGAGACCACTGGGGACCCCCTGCCACTTCTCGTTTGTTCACCAGCATAAGTTATAAGTTATATTTTATCGCTTTCCTTGTCTCCCCTGACCACCTCAGGGCCGATGCTAGGAGGATGTGGGGCATTGGGCAAATGGAATCAAGAAATCGGACCATGTCTCCCAGTTCTGCGAGATCTCATCAGCTCCATAGAATTATTAGATGTAAGAACACCAGAGCGCAGTGAACGATAGCGGTATCTCTGACATCCTGCAGGAACGTCAATTGCTACCACATTCGTAGGAACAGATGATGGGGCCTTGCAGAATTGCAGCCCCTTCTTTGTAGAGTAGAATTCAGCTGGGATAAAGTCTACACTTGGAGCATTGCCATGGTTTGAGAAAATACGTATTTCTTCTAGTGTCTTGAACTAGGAAAGAGTACATGTCTCCCTGAGTGTATTCTCTTTCAAAGTTCACCGACAAATGCGTTGTTTCAATCTCAAAGTCTGTAAGTCCATCGATATGACGCCTTATGTACACAGTAGTGAGCTCCGCTCATCCGATAGTGGCAAACTCTCGACACCAAGTGTTTGCCTTGAAACTTACGGAAAGCGCACTTTCGCATTTGCTGGTCCAACAATTTGGAACGCCCTTCCTGTCGATCTTAGAAACAACCAGACACTGGAGTCATTTAAAACCGATCTAAAGACACATCTATTTCGCAAATACCTTCTGGGATAATTGTCCACCTTATTTTCCAGTTAATGCATAATGGCTGTGTTGCTCCGGCTTTAAATGGCTAGAAAGACTTTGACATTGTATGCTTGTAATTAGTTTTTGTAGTGTTGCGTTTGTTTTAAATGTGGTAAATTATAGATATGTTTTTTGTTGACTTTGTACCGCGCTTCGAGCCTTTAGGGATGAAGCGTGTTTTTGAAATGAACTTTATTATTATTATTATTATTATATATGTGTGTGTGTGTATAATATGCATATATGTATATAAATAAAAACACAGTTGATTAATTAAAATTGTATGTATTTCTTTATGTATGAAGAAAGGTCTTTTTGAAAGTACTTTAACAATTGATTATCTTATTGACGCAGACACAACGAATCGAACGTTACTGTCGTCATTTAGTAAATCAATATGATCATGCACCAGCGATTCTTATTTAATGAAATGAAATTTAAAAAAAATTCAAAACAATAAATAAATATCATTTTTTTTTCAATATTTTGTTCTATGATTGATCACTTGAAGAGAGACACCATTTATTGTCTGACTGTCATTTTAATACAACATCATGTGAGAGATATCTAAATTTAATGACTCAAATACTGTTTGTATCAATTTATTTTGTCTCATTATGGGTCTGATAGTGGTTCTTCTTATGGATACGTCAATTGGAGTAGATAGGTTTTATACAATGGGTGTTGTTATAGATGAGACAATGTCTGTTGTAATAGATCTGAAACTAAGTCTAAATATAAATCAGATTATACGTAGTATTAATAAGTTGCCAGTGTTATTTACGTGGGAAGTGTCCTAGACATGAGGAAAAAGTCCCTTCTCAAAAGTCCCTTGCATGTTAGTGGAAACATCAGTGATGCTTGGAAACAAAAACTGCATTCGTATAACGTTACACTGGAACAATATAATATATTAATGTAACGTGACACTTGATTAAAATGCGGTTTTAATATTAACGTGACTCTCTAACAAAACACAGTATTAATTTAACGTGGTACTTGAGCAATTAACGACATTTATAGAACGTGGCATTTAAAAAAACAATGAAATAATATAACATCACTCTTTGATATCACACTGTATTGATGTAACGTGACACTTGAATGACGCAGTGTATTAATGTTTCGTGACACTTTTATCAACGCACTGTACTAATATATCGTGGTACTTGAGCAATACACCATATTTATAAAATGCGGTGTTTAAAAACACATTGAATTAATATAATATGATACTTGAACAACACACTGTAGTAATATAACTATACAAATAAAATTTACGTTTGTGTTCCTATATCATTCATCAGATTGTGATAAGACGTTTGTGTTCCTATATATTTTATCAGATTGCGATAATAAGAATGTGTCCCTAAATTCATATTTTGTAATATTTGTGTTTATGAGCTAAACTATATAAATATACTTCACGTATGTGTTCACATACGATTCATCCGATCGCGGAAAAAAACAACAACTTTGAGTCGTTTTGCGCTTGTCTACAAATGTTTCTAAACTGCTACAATCATTTTAGAATATTCCTTTTGGGGCCGGGACTTAAATATTTTTTTCGTATATATGTTATATAAATATAACTTCTAACAGATCTAATGAGTGTGCTGATCAATCACTAGAAGTGCGGTGGCTGTATTTAGAAAATCCACGCTTCTCATATATTCTCTTCATGCTGCCTGCTCAAAAATCGAAAAAGATCTAATTTGTTTGTGTATGCACCAGACCAAAGCAATTGTCTTTATAAAAATTATTTCAAAAACATAATTGAAATTTTAACACCTTTTCTTTCTTTGAGTGGCAATGCAACGCATATCGGGTTCTTGATACTTTAAAAAAAAAGGACAAAGGATTAATGGTTTTTCATTGCAATCTCTAATGGCAGTGAAATGTCACTTGTAAAATAAATCGGCAGCCCAAACACATCTATTTCATGAAAAGAACTTTGTTAAAGCATTACTTTGTATTACTTAAAAGTGTTTTAATTTTAAAACTTTGCAGTTTCGTTAAAACACCAATTTTATGCAAGTAAAATTTAAATATTTGCTTTTAGGGTCTAAGTGTCGTATTGCTCCTTATAACATTTGTACAAATTACACATTGATTACAAAAATAAACTTAACACGTCTACCATGATACTCAATTTTATATAATAAAATTTTTTTTAAAACGAGAGCAATTGTTTCCCTTGATAAAGAAATTGTATTTCGTGTTTTAAAAAATCCTCATCAATACTGAAAGATGAATTCATATAACAGAAAATTTAATAATAATTTAATTAATATTTTATAATGGTAGTAATGCCGCTCCAGCTATCATTGCAATTTAATTCTTTTACTTGTTAAAATTACTTTTAAATAATGATTAAACCAAGAATATTTAATTATTTACCAGGAAAGAAAAATAATTGATAATGAGACAAACATAAATTTTTTTAACACATCAATTACTAAAATAACATATTTACTTAATGATTATTGTAAAATATAGCTAATTAGTGTATGCTATATTAAGATATATTAAAGAAGTATCTAGAAAAAAAGATAAAGTTACTATGCTTTGCATGTTTTGGTAAAATGACTGTATGATTGTGTGCAGTCGTTGGCAACAACTTATTCCTTGCTAGATAACAAAAAGGCTCTCCAACTTACCAAGTCAAATGCCCTTTTCAGGTCTATGAAAGCAATGTAAAGTGGAGTATTGTTAACGACAGTTTTCCTGGCGTAACGAGAATATCATGTCTATTGTTGAGTGCCCACTCCAGAAGAAGCAACACTGTGACTCTTGAAAGATGTAGTTCGCAAGATTCTGCAATTGCTAAAGGGCAACACAGACAAAAGTCTTTCCAATTAAGCCAATGAGAGAAATTCCTCAGTAGCTATTGCAATTACTTTGGTCCCTTTTATTTGTATACACTGTGACGTTGTTGACGTCTCTCATGACATGATATTAAGTAGGTCCAGAATTGGCCATTTAGATATTTATATTCTTAGAGTGACGGGTATTTCCTTTGCCATTCGCTCCGAAAAATGCGTGCATTTTTTTTTGTCCCAGCTGAACTCTCCCAACTCTTTCGACACGTGTGTTCTGTAACTTAGTCGTCTAACAAAAAGGTGGCTCATCATAACCAAGTAGTGGCAGAGACAACTTCCGACACAGATGTGTCTAGAAGTAGATTGATTAATTTACAGTGAAACAAGGAATTCATCATAACCAAGGAATGGCAGAGACAGTAAGTCCGAATCGGTTATGTCTAGAAGTACATAAATTAAAGTACATTAACAATCATTAAAAATACATATCAAATGTACGGAAAGTATATTTAATATGCCTGAAAAATACATTTAGTAGTTTTGAAATAATACAATTATTTTGTATTGAATGAAACATTTAAGTTGAATGAAATAATAGTTAATATGTACGAAATAATTCATTAAATAACTATATAATATTATAATTAATAAACATAAAATCGTACATAATATATTTGTTGAAACAATGTATTTAATACTTCATTGGTCACACGTTTAGTCACAGTGAGTAGTAATAATGGCGTGTTCGTTCTCTTGTGAAGAAACTTTTGTTCCCCCCCCCCCCAAATGCTAAGATAGCATGGACACAATGCTATTAGAATAGTCAGTCATCATCATCATGATTGTTTACTTTTATTCGAAGAACTTGATGCTAAAAGTACACCAGTCACGAAATACGCATTCGGGATAATCAAGTTGATTATTTTCCTTTAGCCAAGCAAATGTGAATACATTTATTATGTCTTGTTTAATTAATTGACTTATGAATATTTTAAGATGTTTACATGTATGCATTATACTTGGCTAAAAAGTATAAGAAAATGTTATATTTGTATTTGATTTTAACAAAAATGTGACTTACGTGCATTTAGCACTGGGGTCTAATAATACAGTCATTTCCAGACATCATGCATTACACATTTATCTTCAATGATGCGGTCACTATGGCATTCCCAATCAGTAGCGATGTTTTAACAAGGTTATATACTGGAATCCAAAAGTCTTCTTCATTTTTTTTTCTAATTGATGCTCATTTAATTTGTCTGACAGGAACTGTGGATACGGAGTGTACATCTTATACAAGAACTAATAGCAGGCTGTTCAATATCACACACCTTAAAGCAAAGTCAAGGTATATGGAAATACTACTAATTCTTGAACTAATTTTTACTGACAAAGGTGTCTTCTTATAGCAAACAGAATAATGATATCTAAACCAAAAATATTTAGTCCCAGAAAAAAGAAAAAAAAAAAAATATTTTCACAGATTCGTCACTAACATCGCCTCTTCACGTTTGAGCAATATTTCTTTTTAGCCATACGTTCTCTAGCATGATGTTTATATTGATACGTATATCTACTCCAGGAGGTCACTTGGTCAGTTTAATGTTTTGCAATGCACAGCTAAATGGGGCGAAGCGTTTGTACTGCTTGGTATTTGATTTTTGAAATTCAGAGTTTAAATAAACTTCTTAGAATCTCTTCAAAAACTCTGGCTAAACGTCAAATTATTTCTTACTATCTGTGTGTCTGTGGCTTCATGTAAGCAGAGTTTTTCAAAACGCCGACCTTATTAAGATATACGATACATCAAGGGACAGATAAGGCTTTCTGATCATGCTCTGTTATCAATTACAAGTGATGCGGTATAGGATATTGATTTTGATAATGTCAATTACATGTGAGCCGTTTTGAAAAAATATGAAAATTAACTTTTAAGTAAAGTAAATGCAATGTTAATCAAAGCATTACTTATCATAAATACAGACATTAATTTTGTTTTATAAATATATTTTTAAAAGCAACCTATCATATTTATTAATTTTACATTAATAAGGGGAGAATACATTATCAGTTGTGGCACTCGTGATTATTAAATAAAGAAACTTAGAGCCTAGTCTGAAATAGACAATCGCGCATTGATTTCATTTGCGTATTTTTTTGAGACAAATTAAATCTTATTTTATTTCGCAATATTAACAACGCACTAAAAACTCATAACAAAAAACAAAACAAAAAAAAAAAAAACAACCAAATAATGTTGTTGTTTTCAAGATAAATGTCATTGCTGTGTAATTCTGTGATCCTTTTCCTTTTTTCACAACTTTCTAACCCATATAAAGTGATGAAGATAATTCTTGTGTTGTTACGTTAATTCATTTGTAATTTATAATAATATACATATATATATAAACTTTTACTAAAATAAAAGAGGATATCTATTTTTGCGCATTAAAATTGAGTCGATTTCCGTAAAATAATAGAAAATAAATATGCTCGTTTTTAGAATTAGAAAGTATTTAATTAATTTTTTTCTTTGGTCATCCTAGCTCATTCTTATGTACATATTTGTTAACAGAAGTTACAGTAAAAATTAGATTAATTTGTTATAACAGTTGAAAATACAAAACAAAAACAATAATCTCGATTTGTGTTCCTACTTGTAAGGAATCCAACGCAATGATAATGATTAATTCCAGATCACAGTTTCGAAACACAATTTTGTTATTCTTACATTAGCTGAAATTTTTGTTTTTAATCATATTATCTCCTTTAGACTTCATATCAGTGGCTGAAGTATTTTAAAGTATTTAAAGCGTGTTATCTCCTTAAGATTTCATATAATTGGCTGAAGTATTTTGTAGTGTTTAAAACATGTTGTCTCCTTTAGACGTCATATCAGGTAAGACAATCGATAAGCCATGCCATCAAAGTATAAAAAAAAACAACTCATTGTTTAATAATTATTTTTAAAGTTAATTTCATAGAGCTGTTTATAAAGCTCCTAATACAAAGATGAACAAACATGAATCATTAAAAACAAAATTAATTGACTTCAAAAATTGACCAGCTGCTAATTTGTTTTTATTTTTTTTTTATTTGATCATTATTTTGTCTTGTATTTTCAACTGTTATTACAAATTAATCTAATTTCCACTGTAACTTCTGTTATCTGTTAACAATTATGTATATAAGAATGAGCTAGGATGACAAAAGAACAAACAAAAATTAAATACTTTCTAATTCTAAAAACGAGCATACTTATTTTCTATTAGTTTACCGAAATCGACTCAATTTAAATGCGGAAAAAAATATTAATCCTCTTTTATTTTAGTAAAAGTTTATATATATACATTATTATAAATTAAAAATAAATTTAAAGTAACAAATAATGAATTATCTTGTTCATTTGATATGGGTTTGAAAGGTGTGAAAAAAAGGAAAGGATCACAAAATTACACGGCAATCACATTTATGTGGAAAAAACAACATTAGTTGTTTTTTTTTTGTTTTTTTTGAGTTTTTTGTGCTGTGTTGATATTGCGAAATGAAATAAAATTTAATTTGTCTTAAAAAGCACGAAAATAAAGTCAATGCGCGATTGCCTATTTCTGACAAAGGTCTAAGTTTCTTGGATTGAAGAATCACACGTGACACAAATGATAATGCATTTTCTCCTTCTTAACGTAAAATAAATAATTATGATAGATTGCTTTTAAAATATATTTATAAAAAAGATTAATGTCTGTATTTATGTATTAATATATGTATGTCATTTATGTCCTTTATATCATTCAAGCTATTGCGATAAATCTATGGTGATTTATCAACCACAAACCCACCCATTTTTCTGAGTCATTACATTGCTTTTAAAATAGTCCGTTTTTGGCCGTAGGCGCTTAATTCTTTTTTTTTTTTTTTTTTTTTTTTTTAATTCTTTTTCTTATATGTTCTATATGAATATACTTTCAATCAGATCTAATTCATTGGTTAATAAAATTATTTTTTTTTTATTTTTTTGTTTTTTGTAGTTGGTGTTTAATTTTTTTTTTTTTTTTTCATTATTTTTAATTCATTTTCTTATATGATCTATATGAATATACTTTCAATCAGATCTAATGCATTGGTCAATAAAATTATAAATCAAATATAAATAGGAACATTTCAATTTGTGTGTAACATAAATTAGTAGGGTTCTGAACTTATACAACCATTCTGCAATACTCTGCTGTCCCTAGGCAGCTTAAGATACCTTTAAAAGTAAAAATTAGTAATAAAAAATAATTTGTATTCATTCCTATACAAGTTATCTGGCGGAATAAAACTTTGGTGAATTGATGTGTGCAGGCACTCAAATTTTCCTAAATTACAACAATTATTTTAACTTATTCCGTTTTGTGCTTGGGCCCTAAACCTTTTTTCTAATATAGCTGTAAGAATTATGTATTTTCAAAAAGATCTTTTGCATGGGTGGTTGGTATTTAATCAAATACAAAGTGCGAAATCTCAGTTTGTGTGTTACATAGTAAAACGATTGGACTTAGTACCACCATTGTACAGTGTTACATAGTAAAACGATTTGACTTAGTACCACCATTATACAGTGTTACATAGTAAAACGATTTGACTTAGTGCCACCATTGTACAGTGTTACATAGTAAAACGATTTGACTTAGTACCACCATTGTACAGTGTTACATAGTAAAACGATTTGACTTAGTTCTACTATTGTACAGTGTCACATAGTAAAACGATTTGACTTAGTACCACCATGGTACAGTGTTACATAGTAAAACGATTTGACTTGGTGCCACTATTGTACAGTGTTACATAGTAAAACGATTTGACTTAGTGCCACCATTGTACAGTGTTACATAGTAAAACAATTTGACTTAGTACCACCATTGTACAGTGTTACATAGTAAAACGATTTGACTTAGTACCACCATTGTACAGTGTTACATATTAAAACGATTTGACTCAGTGCCATCATTAGACTTAGTGCCACCATTTGACTTAGTGCCACGATTTGACTTAGTGCCACCATTTGACTTAGTGCCACCATTGTACAGTGTTACGTTTTTAAGCAAGGTGGCCCTAAATTCGTTTTTTTAATGTATTTTATATTAGCTATAAAAACATAATTTATGTTTGCCTTCATATACCATTAATTCGATGGTGATAAGACGTTCGCGAGGTGTTGTGCCACGCCCAGAAATGTTTCTAATTAAGTACACACTTTTTTATGATAGTCATTTTGGCCGGGGTCCCTTTATATCATTTTTGTTTTCTAATTTGCACCATTAAAATATGATTTCAAACAGCGCTATGGCATGGGTCGTTGGAATTGTAGCAAATACAAACAACGATATTTCAGTTTATTTGTGACTTAATAAGTATGTTTCTAAATTAATAGCATAATGTTGCAATATTTCTTTACGAGCCGTGCACCAAATTTCGTTGTTTTTTCTAATGTCAGTTCGAACAGAACTATTGCATGGGTTTGTGGAATTGAATCAAATACCACCAACAAAAAAAAAAAAAAAAAAAAAAAAAAAAAAAAAAAAAAAAAAAAAAAAAATTGAGTTTGTAGTTGACATAATAAGTAGATTTAACATTAGAGAAACATTTATTATGATTTCGTTTCGGGCTGGGGGCCCTAAATTCGTTTTTTTTTTCTTTTGTGAGCTCTATAAATATATTTACCATATGCGTTCCTTCTCCATTCATCCATTTGTGATAAAACTTTGTTAAGTCGTTGTAAGAATGTTCTCAAACGTTTCTAAATTCATACAATCATTTTAAAATAATCGTTATAGGGCCGGGGGCCCTAAATTACTTTTGTTGTATAAGAGCAATATAAATATATTTTCTAACAGAGCTAATGCATTTGTGGATCAATTGCTACAAGTGCTTGAACTAAATTTTTAAAATCTATTCTTCTCAAATGGACAGCTGTAAGTGGCCTGCTCACTTCTCAAATGGACAGCTGTAAGTGGCCTGCTCACTTCTCAAATGGACAGCTGTAAGTGGCCTGCTCACTTCTCAAATGAACAGCTGTAAGTGGCCTGCTCACTTCTCAAATGAACAGCTGTAAGTGGCCTGCTCACTTCTCATATGGACAGCTGTAAGTGGCCTGCTCACTTCTCATATGGACAGCTGTAAGTGGCCTGCTCACTTCTCATATGGACAGCTGTAAGTGGCCTGCTCACTTCTCATATGGACAGCTGTAAGTGGCCTGCTCACTTCTCATATGGACAGCTGTAAGTGGCCTGCTCACTTCTCATATGGACAGCTGTAAGTGGCCTGCTCACTTCTCATATGGACAGCTGTAAGTGGCGTGCTCACTCCACGAAAAAACATTTGACTTATTCTTGTACGCAGCAGACGAAAATTTTTTTTTTTTTTTTTAAATTTAAAAATTATTTTAATAATGTAAATAAAACCCAAACCCTTCCTTTCATTGAGTGACAGAACAACGCATTCCGGGTGCTCGATAGTTAAAACTAGAGGATACGTGGGACATACGTGTGAGAAGAAGGAGAGACTTTATTGACTATATGTTAACCAATAAAATGTTGGGCAGCCTTGCTGTTCATTGTGTCCCTAATGGTAGGGACCGAATCGAATTCAAGCGAACTACCAATTAAAAATCATAAATCGGCTTCTGCAATAGAAGTAAACCGCAACATTTGGTTAAGCGTATTTTGTATTATATAAATGTCCCTTTCAATTGATTTTTTTTAGTTTCTTAAATTCTAATTCTGGAATAAAAGTAAAGTTATTATTTTATTATTTGTGAGGTTTACATTGTTATTAATGTTTAAAATGAATTTGCAAATTACACTTTGATAACAAAAAAAAAAAATAACCATCTGTAATATTATACTCAATTTTACGTTATTGAAGGCTTTAAAAAAGCGAATGCAATTGTTTCCCTTGAAAAAGAAATCGTCTTTAATGCTCTTAAATACTCATAAATACTAAAAGAACAATTGATAGAACAGTAAACAGTAGTTATTAATGTATTAATATTTTAAATAAGTTGTGAGTCACTTCCAGCTATAATTGCAATTTAACAACTTTAAAACTTTTAAAATGATTATACAAAGACTACTTAATTATGTAAATTAAAACAACAACTATTTAAAAGTAAACTTGTTAAATGTTAAGTAAGCAAAGTAAGCAATGTAGTTGGTTTTATCGAGGAGGTTAGGTAGTTGGTATTGTTGAGGAGGAGAGGCAGTTGATTTTGTTGAGGATGTGGTAGAGTTGTTTTTTCTTTAAGGAGGTAAGCTAGTTGGTATTGTTGAGAATGTGATAGAGTTGGCTTTTCTTTAAAGAGGTCAGCTAGTTGGTATTGTTGAGAATGTGATAGAGTTGGCTTTTCTTTAAGGAGGTCAGCTAGTCGGTATTGTTGAGAATGTGATAGAGTTAGCTTTTCTTTCAGGAGGTCAGCTAGTTGGTATTGTTGAGAATGTGATAGAGTTGGCTTTTCTTTAAGGAGGTCAGCTAGATGGTATTGTTGAGAATGTGATAGAGTTGGCTTTTCTTTAAGGAGGTCAGCTAGTTGGTATTGTTGAGAATGTGATAGAGTTGGCTTTTCTTTAAGGAGGTCAGCTAGTTGGTATTGTTGAGAATGTGATAGAAGAGAATGTGATAGAGTTGGCTTTTCTTTAAGGAGGTCAGCTAGTTGGTATTGTTGAGAATGTGATAGAGTTGGCTTTTCTTTAAGGAGGTCAGCTAGTTGGTATTGTTGAGAATGTGATAGAGTTGGTTTTTCTTTAAGGTGTCAGCTAGTTGGCATTGTTGAGAATGTGATAGAGTTGGCTTTTCTTTAAGGAGGTCAGCTAGTTGGTATTGTTGAGAATGTGATAGAGTTGGTTTCTCTTTAAGGAGGTCAGCTAGTTGTTATTGTTGAGAATGTGATAGAGTTGGTTTTTCTTTAAAGAGGTCAGCTAGTTGGTATTGTTGAGAATGTGATAGATTTGGCGTTTCTTTAAGGAGGTCAGCTAGTTGGTATTGTTGAGAATGTGATAGATTTGGCGTTTCTTTAAGGAGGTCAGCTATTTGGTATTGTTGAGAATGTGAGGTAGTTGATTTTCTTGGGGAGGAGAGGTGGTTGGGTTTGTTGACGAGTTGAGGCTGTTGATTTTGATGAAGATGTGAGATATTTGTTTTTTTAGTAGGTGAGGTAGATAATTTTTTTAAGATGGTGAGGTAGTTGGTTTTGATGAGAGAGTGAGGCTGTTGGTTTGGTTAAGGAGGTGATTTAGTTGGTGTTGTTAAAAATGAGAGGAAAATTGCTTTGTTGAGTAGGTGATGGATTTGGTTTTGTTGAGGAGTAGAGGTAGTTGGTTTTGTTAAGGGAGTGAGGCAGTTCAATTCTTTGTGGAGCTAACAGTTGGATTTCTTGAGTAAGTGAGGTAGTTGTCTTTGTTCGGGAGGAGAGATAGTTTTTTTTTTGTTCGGGAGGAGAGGTAGTTGTTGTTTTTTTCGGGAGGAGAGGTAGTTGGTTTTGTTGAGTAAGAAAGGTAGTTGCTTTTGTTGAGGAGGTGAGGTAATTTTGTTTTAGAAGGAGAGTTAGTTGGTTTTGTAGAGGATGTTAGGTAGTTGATTTTGTTGAGGAGGTGAGGTCATTTTGTTTTAGAAGGAGAGTTATTTGGTTTTGTAGAGGATGTTGGGTAGTTGATTTTGTTAAGAAAGTGAAGTAGTTGGTTTTGTTAACTTTATGAGGCACTTGGTTTTGTTGAGGAGGAGAGGTAGTTTGTTTTGTTGAAGAGGTTCGGTTTTTTTGAATAGCTTGTGTAGTTCGTTTTATTGAGGATGTGAGTTTCTAAGATTTGTTGAGGTGGTGATGTAGTTGGTTGTGGTGAGGAGGTGATGTGGTTGGTTGTGGTGAGGAGGTGATGCCAACATAAATACTTTTGTAAGAAGATCGGGATCGGACTTTTTTCTGATTGTGCATATTAGCTTAATGGTGGCCATTGAATTTATTGGGTATATTATTCTAATTGTGACAAATATTTTTGATCGGCGATTTTCTCCAAAAAAATGTCCCTTCTCAATGTGTAAATAACAACATTTGAATTCATGACGTTCCTGGTCAGTCTTCTCTGCTGTGTCGTTTTGAATTCTGAACGGTCATCGTAAGTTTTTCTTCTGTGACCTTTTGAATTCATGACGGTCCTGGTTAGTTTTCCTTTCTGTGACATTTTGTTTCTATAGACATCAGATGAAAAGCTCGATGTTTCTTGTATAAGTTGCTGGCTATAATAAGATGTTTCTTGTATAAGTTGCTGGCTATAATAAGATGTTTCTTGTATAAGTTGCTGGCTATAATCAGATGTTTCTTGTATAAGTTGCTGGCTATAATAAGATGTTTCACGCTAATATTAGGCTATATTTTATTATTTGTTTTGTTTTAAATCAGAATATATAATATTACATTTGTTTTGGTTAATATTATTATGGCGAGTTGTGATTTTGAGTGAAGACAGTTCGTTGAGCTCAGCTGTTTTTGTTAAGTTTAGCTATCGTTGTTGTAAAAAAGACCCAAGTTCTGGTTACTGAGATGAGAAGGGTCTAAGCATAAGACAAATGTCATGAAGATTTTGTATTGAAAGTTGTGTGCACTGTAGGTTTGTTACAACAATGCAGAATTGTTATGACAACATCCATTGTTGGTTGTAGCTTTTATGTGTGAACCAGCCATGGCTCTGTTATGACTCTTTATTGTGGATTAATTATAATTGTGTTGTTGTTGTTATGTTGCTACAAAGTGTGTCTGTTTTTCAGTGAAGTTAGACAATGAACCAGTAGTGAGACCACTTATTTATGTGTTATTGTATATGAGAAAAGGATGGATGTTTTGGGATGAAGTTAAAAAATGGTGCCAGTAATGAGACCAAGTATGTCAGTGTTGCAGTGAAATTAGTCAACATAGACAGTAATAAGACCAAGTATGGCTGGGGTGGGGTTAAGTTTGACAATGTTGCCAGTAATGAGACCAAGTATGACTGTATTGTCGAGAAGCTAGACAATGATGACAGTGTAAAACTCACTATTGTCTTCAGTGAAATATGAAATATATGAAATGTATTTATATGAAGTATAATGTGAACAAAGATACAAATTATCAACATTTTAAGAAATTCATCCTAATATAAACTATTCTTTTATAAGTCTAAGTTTCTGGAATTACTCTTTCTCCTACCTGATAAATCGCCCTAACTAGCACATAGAGAATGCAACGAAAAACTAGTCACGCATCGATACGCTCATCTTGTCTCTCCTTGACCGTAGGTGGATACACACATTATTTACACTAATTCATTTCACGTGCCCTGCACTTAAAGGCAGGTTAACGTCATGGGTAGACATGGGTCAGGCCATTGTTTATATAAAGAATTGTAAACATTTATCAAACGTCATGGGTAGACGTGGGTCAGCCAATTGTTTATATTAAGACATGTTAACCTTTCTGAAAGTTGGTCAACTGATAGGGATGGAGATTGTTCCCGTTTTAAAAGAAGTTGAAGACATCTTAATCTTCACTTTTGTAGCTACTTTCCTTTATTATAATTTATTTTAAAAGTAATTTTATGCTTTACTTGATATCTGATGTTTATTTTGTTTATTTTAATATCCTTGCTAAATTGGATTTTGTATTATTTTTGGCAAGAAAAATAATTTTTAAGTCTAAAAAAACATAACATTCAAGCTTTACAATGGTGGAGAAAAAAAATGTTTCAAGCTTTATCAATAAATTTGATGATTTATTAGAATGTTTTCATAACAAACAAAACATAGTCAAATTAAAAAAAAAAAAAAAATAGACATAAGAAAGTTATCTGTATTTGTAAACAACAAATCATTCAAGGAAATATTGCTTGAAAAAGTCCCCCCAAAAAATTAATTAAAATAAAAAAAACATAACATTCAAGCTTTACAATGGTGGAGAAAAAAAATGTTTCAAGCTTTATCAATAAATTTGATGATTTATTAGAATGTTTTCATAACAAACAAAACATAGTCAAATTAAAAAGAAAAAAAAATAGACATAAGAAAGTTATCTGTATTTGTAAACAACAAATCATTCAAGGAAATATTGCTTGAAAAAGTCCCCCCAAAAAATTAATTAAAATATTTTTTAGCAAAGGAAAAAATATACTGCATCAAATAATTTCTTAAAAATTACTAGTAAGAATTGTTTTAGAATATAAGTTAAGACAAAATAGCATATTTGAACAAATCAAGATTTTTATCCATCCTTGAGCTACCGATCTAATGACGTCATCCTTTTACAAAAATGTGTATGTACAATTCTTGAGAACAATTTCTTTATTTATTAAAACATAGAAATGTATCTAAAACAAAGAGTGCGACTTATTCTCTGGCCATTTTACCCTGTTTTGGTTACACAACGTTACATTTTGTTGTATTTGTCAGGTCGCGAAATGAAAAGATTTCAGACTTTGCAGTAATGGTTTCATCTGCAAAGATGTCATTAGTTACAGTAACGGGTTCATCATCAAAAATGTCATTTGTTACAGAGAGGGGTTCATCATCAAAGATGTCATTTGTTACAAAAATGGTTCATTATGGCTACATTTTCTCGATGCTGATACATTTCTTTTTAATCTGCATTGAGCTACATACGAGTCTCCAAATTTTGCACAGC
The DNA here is from genome assembly GCA_964033795.1 of Lymnaea stagnalis. Classification (NCBI taxonomy): domain Eukaryota; kingdom Metazoa; phylum Mollusca; class Gastropoda; family Lymnaeidae; genus Lymnaea; species Lymnaea stagnalis. Next base: position 162,939 of record CAXITT010000953.1, read on the forward strand.
ATGTTTACTTTATAATTTTCAGTATTAGAAACTTTTAGGAAACTCAATGTCCTGTCCTTAGTCATAACGGCCTTGCTCATTGTCCATCATAAAATGAGTTCCTGGATATTTCTTGTAAAATTAAGATCTTGATAAATCCTGCATTCATAATAAACCCACTTAGTAGATGAAACTCCTCTTCCATAATGTTTTAATGGTACCAATTTTTGAAAACAGAAAGCTTCTTTGGTCAATTGTCCTGCGCACACTGTTTACTAAGAAACAAACACATATGTATTAAAATAGAGTTTAAACAATTCTATTTGCTTTAAAAATATCCTTATGTCCTCTCTTGTTTTAACAAGAGGAATCAATATGCTTTGTACCTCTGGTCTAAAGGAAGCAAGTGGTTCCATAGTCTTTGTTATCATAACCCATTTTTTGACTATGCTTGATATCTTCCATTCGTAGATAATGTCAAAATAATATTTAGAAAAAAAAATAAAAAATATTGGTTTCGCAAAAAAAAAAAATTAAAAAATGTACCGTATAAATAATAAGACTTCAAAATATAAAACAATTTGCCCAACTTACTTTTACTTTAACTTTTCATTTAAAAGGGAACACAGCTGATTTTTACTGTGCATTATTAGCCTTGACATTCTTTACATTGTGCTAACTGGAAATAACAATATTAAAATAATTGTATACCGTCAAATTAGTTTCCATTAAAACAAATAAATAATATCATCTATTTAAGAATTGTATACTACTAGAAGTTGAATGAAACTAATGTTACGGCTAATAATAGTGAAGACTGACATTGGAAAAAATTATATTGAGAAGGATGGAGATGGAACAATTTTGATTTTGTTTCACTTAAGGCCCCCCCCCCCACGGTCCAAGGCCGACGGGAAATGAAGATGATATTGAGACCAAGAAATACATTAATAGTTTAGCTAATTCGTCACTAGCACCATCTCATTTGATTCAGATTGACATTCAGCACAAAGTCTTTTACAGTATTTCTATGATTATACGGCCATCTATTTGAGAAAGTCATTTGGTCAGTTTTTAAATTTCATAACTGAATGGGCTGAAATAAGTTGGGCTGCTCAGTATATAATTTTTTAAATGCATAGCTGAATGAAACTCTTTAGAATCTTTCCTAATACTCTTGCTAAGCCTTTAAATGTTCCTAACGATAGGTCTGTGGCTTTATTTCAGTGGAATTTTGTTTTTTAAACGAAGACTTATCAAGAACTTTTGACACTACACCATATGACAGTCAAGTCTTTTTGATCAGGCTCTGCTATCATTTGAAAGTTATGGGGTCGAGAATCTTGATGTTGATAATGTCATTGACTGGTTTGCAGTTTTAAAGAACACGGATAAAACATTTTAAGTAAAATAAAGGCAAATTTAAAGTAGCAATAATCTACCGTTGCTACATTTACACCCTGGCTTTTAATTACTTTGTTTCTTACTTGTATTTCATATAGTTTGAACTTTATTTAACAAGAAGAAATCAATCATATAAGTCGGGGGGAGGGGGAGTTAACGTATCGGTTATCATCAACGTTAGCTACGCCACTGCTATTCAGCAATCAATAAAAGGAAGAGGATAAGATGGTCGATTATCTTTTGGTGATTAGCCAACGAGATGGGACCGGAACGGTGGGGAGATAGATGGGAGAACAGAACTGATTGGCGAAGGGGGAGATTATATTTAGAGATTTCTCCATACAAGTAAGGATTGAATTAGACAACTCTCCCTTTAATATATATAGAAATAGTAATTTGATAATTAAAATTGAGAAAATATCAATTTGATTTATAACCCTAGATGGAAGTCAAGTGGACTATAACTTGATATATAACATAATAGTCACTTTTTAAATTGTTTTTTTTTTCCTTTTTTCCAATTGTTTTCCATTCCTTCTTCCAACTTGCGTCGTCTTCCAAAGCTGATGTTGTTGTAGGATTCTCTCCCTTGGCGACGGCTTCTGCCAAGGTAAGAGTGTTCTCCCTCTCGTTTACCAGATCGTCAATGTTTCCAGAGGTATTCCCGTCTGTGTTGTCTTCATCGATTACTAGACGCCCCGGGGAGTTTATTGTGTCATCCTTCTGTGAAAGTTTTCCCCTTCTAAAATGTCTAAACTTGCTAGTCCAGTTTATCCAAGGACGCACACTGGAGGCTTGCATGCTTTCTCACTGGCACCAGTACCGAACTGTTTGAATTTTTAATAATACCACACTCAAGTAGTATATATATGGGCACATTCACGTGTTTTTAATTTTTTTGTGCTTTATCGTTCTGCTCATTTTCTATCTTGAAAGACACCCACCTTCTCTTCAGATAAAAATTGTACCATCTCCTCTACCCCTTCCTTTTGCAGAGTAGGTGGTACCCAACGTAAAACTAATTTTGCCCTTTCTCGGCCTACGTGCTCAACGGTGAGCATTTTGTCTTCTTTTTTTAAATCTTATTTAAATGCATGTTGTCATAGAGTTTGTGTTCGGCTTTCTCCCTGAGCTTCAGATACCATTTTAAAGGTCCATCAAACTGGTTAAATGCCACAATGTCTTTGTTTCCAATATGATGTTTGTCAAACAGGACGTTAAGGATTTCGGACTGCGTTGTCCTTAAGGCATCCTTCCTGACAATGTAAGCGCAAGTGTGTTGACATGGTGAACACTGTCAAGTGTCCCACATCTTACTGAGGCCCGTTGTGTGTGCATCTTGAATTGAAAGTAAGTGGTCTCACAAAATGAAATAGATTTGTTTGTAAAACTTCCTCTGCTGGAAATTTTTTTTTATCTATGAAATCCAATAAATCTGCATAACACTTTTTATACAATTGAAATCTTGTGAAACTGTTTCACTACTTCCGAAGTCTTCAACTTCACAAAGTTTATTCTAAAAATATTACAATTTATCAAACGGTATATCATAAAATATTTATATTTATGCTTGGTTTTTTTTTTAGAACGACATCTTGTTGAACTTCTGCTAGATTAAGACTACTGCTACTACTGCTACTACTACAACTACTACTACTACTACTACTACTATTACTACAACTACTACTACTACTACTACTAATACTACTACACTACTCTTCTAACAGTTATTACTTGATTATTACATATAACATTGAGTTTTACTAATCAACATTTACTTCTTTTATTTTATATCTAACGTAACATTTTTATATAATATTTTCTAACATAAAATCACTGGCTACAATGATTTATGATACAATATTTATTTTAACTTTATCATCGAAATTTTAATATATTTTTGAATAAAAACAATTTTCAAAAAATGTACTAAAAACATAAAATAAATGTTCCCCAAAACTTAAGAGTTGTTACAGTCGTGTGACAAATAAAAGCATTTCTTTTTCATGCTTCTATAGTATAGAAATAAATAGTGTTGAATTTATTTTATTAATTTACACAAAAAAATGTTTAAATATAAAGGGTAGTTATGTTAAGAAATATGTTTTAAAAGGAAACAATTGCGAAATTATATAATTTTATATGCTTATATTAAAGAATTTTACGACACACATTTTTTTTTAAAATTGTATGATAAGATACAATTGTGTAAATAGGTTGATAAGAAAATAAAACAAAGTGTCAATAAAACGACGCATTTAAGTTTTTTTCCCCTCTTTTGCTTCTCTTTAAAACTCTATATTTTTAAAATAATATAAAAATATATATCTTTTCAATTAAAGTTAACCGAAGGTGTTGCCTCGTAAGTCAAATTTTCAAATTTGAGCGTACACTCGTACTCGTGAAATCGTTCCTTACTAGTAAGGGTGAAACCTTATAATATTCTCTCTCTCTGTCTTACACCACCTTTACAAACATCGCAGACAAACGTTAGTCACCAAACCACTCTGAACAAATCTATCATTAGCAGATCCCCGACCTTTAAAACTGATCTGTCATAAAAATATAGTTTAGCTCTTTAAAATATGCTTACCTAAGAAGGAGCGCCCGTAGACTCAGGCGTAGCTAAAGTGGGAAGAGGGGTAGAGATAACTCCAAGCACCATACTAGCGGAAAACACCAAAATGGTGTGTGGAGGTATTTAATGGACGAAAATAATGTTTTTTAGAGCTGAGCCAACCGGAGAAAAAAGAAATAAAAATACAATTCCCAAATCACTTCTTATTCTTTGAGTTACAGATGGGGTATAACAAGGCCCGGTTTAACCACTAGGCAAACTAGGCACTTCTTATTTTTTAACCAATCAATATAATTTAACACATTCATTAAATCGCAGTTTTTTGGGGTCACGTTCATTTATTTTATCATATTACGAATTCATCTTAATATAATTTCATAGGAGGGACATAAACTAAAAAGTATCTTTAGCAAGATTAATTTAAATTAGAATTTACTTCATGACAAAACATTTATGAGTTTTCAATGAGACAAAAGAAAGACTAATATTTTTTTTTATTCTAAAATACATTCTTAAAAAATTTAGACTCAAATATCCATTGAGAAATCATGTCTAACAGTCACTTGAATGTTTGTGCTCATTCCTGATGTACACTTTTTCCTGACTGGAACAATAACGACTTTTTAAAATGTTTTTCTCGTGACATCAGGGAAAAACATAAAGTAACAGAAACTCAACCTTACCTTTGGGATGATTGTGGTGATGATTGTGGTGATGATTGTGGTGATGATTGTGGTGATGATTGTGGTGATGATTGTGGTGATCACACCTCTGCTTTGAATTTAAAGAGTATCTGTCGTAGGATTAACAGAGTCGGAAAAAGGACGGAGCTTCAGATGGATTGTATTAACTTCACGAGACGTTTATTATTCCTTGTGTATTTGTGTGCTCATACTCATATGATTTTATTTCGCACTTCATCATTATTCATTGTCACATTATTTTAACTGTGTACCGGTACAAGATCTACCATACTGTAAGTTAAAGATTGTCTTTATATTTTATTTTATTTTGTATTTATATTAAGACTTACTAAATCTTACTAATTGTAACTAGAAACTGCTTTGGGTGTCGTGTATTTAATATTGTTGACTCTATGGTATCATCCTTTATTAGGCACCGTTTACAAAGAGCCAATTAAAATTAAAATAGGAGAATAATTTCTCCCAATACAAGTCAGTGCGCAACACTGGCACTTATAGATGTTAGCGAAGACTAAGAATTAGTTGACACAAAGTTTTGTCTGGTAAATGATTTCCTTAACTCCAATTAACTTTCTGTTCAGACTATGGGATTACTTCTGTCTGATTTTGAATATTAAAATTGTTTAAGAAATTATTTTAATATAATTTGATGGTCTGTTAGGCAAAGGTTCAAGATAGGGCCATAAACTTGATTAGCATTACATATTTTTTGTATTGTTTTAAGTTGTTTCTTATCTTCTACAGATATTGTTTGACCTCGATTGCTTAATTGTAATTCATTTACTGGTGATGAAAAAATGTCTCCACTACTTACAGTGGAAATTGTTTTAATGTTTAGATTCTTTTCTTCTGGGGCGTATTTTCTATGTAATTGAAATTGTTTCTGGTGGTTGTAACCGCCAAGATATAAAATACTGTAGGGACTAGTTTCGGGTTGTGTTTTTTCAGTGTAAGTAACGTAGCAAGGATTTGATACTAAATTGAGACTAAAATTATACCACTACACTCCTTGCAATGACTTCTGTATTTAATTATTACTGTTTATCTTTGGGTTTGACTTTTAAATATTTAATTCATTATCAAATTAAAATTGATTTTTTTCAACATTTTATTACATCAAAACACTTTTTAAATGATTCATAAAACAAAATGTCTTTTCATGCGATAAGCGAAATTTTAATTATATAACAAATAAAACAACAAAAAAATCCCCAAGACAGATATCTCCAAGCACCATACTAGCGTGGGACAGATATCCCCAAGACAGATATCTCCAAGCACCATACTAGCGTGGGACAGATATCCCCAAGACAGATATCTCCAAGCACCATACTAGCGTGGGACAGATATCCCCAAGACAGATATCTCCAAGCACCATACTAGCGTGGGACAGATATCCCCAAGACAGATATCTCCAAGCACCATACAAAAAAGGGTGTGGTATTAATTCTAATAAAATCCTTGTGCAATATTGTTTTAAACATTAATTAAATTACTTCTAATTCTTCACTCAACCAATATAGCATTACAAATTCATTAAATTATTATCATTATTTTTAATAAGGACGATGCCCGGGGTTTCGTATCATGGCCGCCAACTTAGTTGATGCACCACGTGAAGTCACGTGAAGTGTCAACCAAGATGGCGGCCAAAATGTAGTGCAAAACACGTTATGAAATGATTGGGAGGGGAAACCCCACAAAGTAAAACAAAAAGAAGCCAAAAATAATTCTAAACAAAGAAATAATGAAAACCCAACGTACAGTTTCATGAAATACACTTTTACACACTGTATTGCAGGTTCCAAATAAAAAAAAATATGCACAAATCATTGGAGCACAACTGCCGGCATTAGGCCAACATGTTGAAAAGATGGTAGCGTAAATAAAAAATGATAATTAGCCAACCAATAATAATTCAAAATTATAAAAAACAACTAATTAAAATTTAATACAAAACACGTCATCAACACTTCCTCCGACTATCAAATAAACAAATGGGAATGACATAATATTGAATTGCCAACAATGTTCATCTGTGGATTATTGACTGGGCTTTGGCTTAAATTGAACTCCCTACATCAAATTTTAAGTTTGCTCAATTTGGGAATTGTTATGTTTCGACCATTCGGCCACGCAGCAACCACCCTTTATGCCGTCTTTAAAAAAAAGACTGCAGCATGATTTCTTGTACGTCCGCGCAAACGTGTTATATAAGACCTCACGATACAGATGATTTGCCCCAACGTGTCCGTACCATGATCCTTTATAAGCGAGGGCGGCTGCTGATTTATAGTGTTGTGGCGCCCCATAATTAAAACCAACCTTTAAAAAAAAATAACATCCCGGAAAAAATCGTAAGACACTATGTCTAATTAAACTCCCAAAAAATTTAAGTAATAAAATAATTAATTTTTAAACAAATATATTTTTATTATTAAATAAAGAAGAATTTAAAGGTTAAACTAAAAACTATTACTTTTCAAAGTTTGGTTTTAATTAAATCTAGACCATTATGGATTGTTCTGTAATTGGTTTAGGTTGCCCGGTGCAAAGGTTCTGCCTTTCCGTGGCGCACCGGACTAGTAGGGTTCTCATAACCCGAAGCTAAAGAACCTGGCATTTCTGCCAAAACCAAATCTCGCCTGGAGCAAGAGGTTTAGGGCGA
>CAXITT010000953.1:174463-212812 GCA_964033795.1 Lymnaea stagnalis
ATGATAATTTTGCTAAAAGAACTTCTCAGCAGACATAACATATGTAAATGAGAAACAGATATAGAGATGACTTAAACACTTCGGTTTTTTTTCCATTGCTAAGTCCAAGATAACAGAAGTAAAAAAAAAAAGTAAATATATCTCTTTAAGATAATATTATTTATAATTGTATGTTTTATTATGAACCCTCTACTTCAGTAACAATAAACTCATGACTTTTTGACTTGTAGACATAGGCATTTTTATATAGCGCTTACCTTAAAGCTATAAGTGCTTTACAATTATTAAAAACATGTAAACTAAGTAAAATAAAACTGAGACACTGGGATAGTAACTACTATACTATAGAAACAATTAAAATGGATATAAAACGAGGACACTTTGACACGTTTTGGATTATACTTTAGGATACACCCGAAACAGAAAATGCGGCAGGGCAAGGAGGGTGCATCACAGGTCATAGGCGGACCTAAAAAGATGAGTTTTAAGGGACTTTTTGAAAATGGACGAGGTTTCACAATGACGGATATGGAAGGGGAGCTGGTTCCAGACTGCTGGATGCATTAGATACCGCGTCATTAAAGAGTATTGTGTTGTGTATATTTTCGGGAAACACCTCATTATTAGATACCAGAGCTAAATGTACTTAAGTCTTATTTTTTTCAAAATCAATTAAAACTGAAATCTTAGCTAATCCAGTTTAACCAAGTATAATGCATAAATTTGAACATATTAAAATGTACATAAGTCTATTAATTAAACAAGACAAAATAAATGTATTGATATTTTATAGACAAAAAAAACTTTAACTGATTATCTCAAAATCTGTAGTTTGTGACTTAATTATTTTTAGCAATATGGACTTCATATGATTGTAAGCAATCATGATGATGACAGCTGAGTACCTTTATAGCGCTTGTGTCCATTCTATTTTAGCATGGGGAAAAAACTATTCTATGCAATACACTGAATAAGCCACTATTACTACTAACTTTGACTAAAGTTGTGACTAATGAAGTTGTAAGCGTATTATTTCAAAAATGTATTATGTATGATTTCATAAATATTAATTGAATTATTTCATACTTATTAAATGCATTATTTCATACACCTGAAACATATTATTTCATAAACCTTAAATGTATTATTTTAAACATATTAAATGAATTATTTATGATTTTCCGGATTTAAATTATGTGATCCAAGGAATTGCTGTTTCCAATGAATGTATACGATTCTACAACGTATTTTATTTTAAAATTCCAAATCTCTACCAGAAGTCTTAAGCTGTACTTCAAGCGTCTATGTAAATTGTTTCATCTCGGACAAACGTGGTAATTATAGGTTTTGTTGTCATAACGTGGCAAACATAGGTTATGTTGTAAGATGACTTTTAATGGTAGGTATATGTGGATAACACTTTTATACGTTTATAACCTTCTCGTTTCTAGGGATAACCCTTGTTTGATTTTATTATTTGCTTGTAATCTAGAGATAACTCTCGTATGAATGTATGACCTGCTTGTGTCTACGGATACATGTCGTATGATTGTATGACCTGCTTGTGTCTAGGGAGATATCTCGTATGAATGTATCACCTGCTTGTGTCTAGGGTTACATCTCGTATGAATGTATGACCTGCTTGTGTCTAGGGATACAGCTCGTATGATTGTATCACCTGCATGTGTCTACGGTGACATCTCGTAATCTCGTATGAATGTATCACCTGCTTGTGTCTAGGGTTACATCTCGTATGAATGTATGACCTGCTTGTGTCTAGGGATACAGCTCGTATGATTGTATCACCTGCATGTGTCTACGGTGACATCTCGTATAAATGTATGACCTGCTGTGTCTTGGGATACATCTCGTATGATTGTATCCCCTGCTTGTGTCTAGGGAGACATCTCGTATAAATGTATGGCCTGCTTATGTCTAGGTATACATCTCTGCATCACCTGCTCGGAAAATGATCCTTAATTCAGCTGTAAACTTGGGGGGTTTTCTTACACTCTGGCAAATACGGCAATAGGCAACCAGGCGATATCAATTGTAAAAATAACCTTATTAGTCTTCAGGACACAAACATCCAAAGTAAAGAGAACATTGTTCATCTTAATAATTATAATAATAATAAAGTTTATTTTAAAAACGCGTGGTACATAGTCTAGTATATTAAAAGACAAAAGAAACAATCTATAATAGACCTCATTGAAATACAAAATGCAACATTACAAAAACTATATACGATAATACCCATTCTATGTCTTCCATATCTAGTAACCATAAACAACACAGACCAATACACATCTACTAGATAATATCGAGTTAGACAACATCACCCCAGAAGTGTTTGTGAGATTGATATGTCTTTAAATCAGTGTTGAAAGATTCAAGTGACTGGCTGCTTCTGAGAGTGACAGGCAGGGTGTTCCAAATTGTTGGGACAGCAAATACGAAAGTGCAGCACTCGTAGAGTCTGAAAGGAAACACGTGGTATTGAGAGTTAGCCCCCATTAGATGAGCGGAATTGTGCCAATTGATACAAACGGTGTCAGCAGCACTTTAAGATAGGACGTTACCAGGTCATGCAAGCAGCGGTAGAACATCATTGCTATTTTATACTGTATGCGAGCACCGACCGGCAGGCAATGCACCTCTCTCAGAAGTGTTTTAGCATCATCAAATTTGCTATTTGAATTTTATCTAGGAGCGTAGCATTGCAGTAGTCCATGAGTGATAGCACGAATGAAAACATCACCCTCTTGTATTCATCTAACGTTAAGAAAGGTCTCATATGATTAATTCTGCGCAGCTCTTGAAAAATTGCATTAAAAAGCATGTTAATTTGATTTTCCATAGATAGTGTTCTGTCTAAGTAGAAACCAAGGCTTCGCACTGTTTGAACAAACTCAATCTGTATACCTGAGAGAGTAAGGGTTTGTGTGTTATTTATATATTTTAGCTTTTTATTGGTAGCAATGGGGATCAACTCGGTCTTTTCATCGTTCAATTTAAGCTTGTTTATAGCCGTCTTGTGCTTAACTGACTTCACTGTCTTCTGTGTCATACTTAAAAGCTGAGTTAGGGAACTGAGAGGGAATCACATGTTTCTGGAGTTGGGTATCATCCGCAAACATGTAATATAGCATATCAAACTGCTTGATCATGGCACCCAAGTGATGAACGTACATATTAAAAAGCACCGGGCCTAGAACCAAGCCCTGGGGTACTACGAATTTGATGATAGTTTGTTTTGTGGTCAAGCCGTTTGAGATCATTGGACCCGATTTGTTAGATACGAGCGAACCATTTCAGGACAGCATCGGTGAAACCGAACGTATTTTCGACACGTTGGATAAGTATGTGTGGTCAAGCGTATCGAACACAGCCGATAGATCAAGTAACGAAAAACAAAAGCGATATCTTTCCCACACACCAATATGACAGAAGGTCATTTACGACGCGCAACCTGTCTCAGTAGAGTGATGCACTGACTGGAAAGGCTCAAACAAGTCACACACCGAATGAGGTAATTCGGGAGCTGGCGGAGAACGACTTTCTCCAAAATCTTGGATTAAATGTTAGATTAGAGAAGGGGTGATAATTTCCCAACACTTTCATGTATAGATTCACCTTCTTTAGCAGTGGATCTACAACCGCCTCTTTAAAAGGAGATAGAACAAAACTAGATTTTAGAGACTGATTAATGATATTATTAATGAAATTGAACTATTTCATTTAATAATTCGTACAATAGCCTTGCCGGAAGAAGGTCAAGCAAAAATAACTTTTTCGTGGAGTCAGCTAGGATTTTCTTCACAATGGATTTAGTGACCTCCGAAATTAAGCACATAGTAATGCCGTTAAACGGGAGCATCGATGCAAATGTCAAGTCTCGCCCTGGTCTTCTACGTAACTTTCGTTATAAAGAACTCATTGAGAGAGTCCTGCAGCTCGCCCGGTCGGCCCAAAGATGTCTGACTAGTGTTGGGTTTGCGCAAATTAATCTATCAAACAAAATTCAAAAATGTAATTTTAAAATAAAATATATTAAAACTTAATATATCTAAAATAGTGTGTTGAATAACAAACATCGAATAGCTTCATGATTGTTCTTAGATAGGATGCATTGTTTAGATACATTAATCTCAAATCGGGCAACAAGTGTCACATTTTAAGTGGGTCCTTAAAATATCAAAGAAGAGTAAGAAAAAGAGTTTTGTTTCAATAGTAAATCGTAGAGGTAAACGAGAAAGAGGTGGTTTGGGGGGGAGGGGGTTGGGGGTCATTATCGGATTTAAATAAAGGAACCGCGTTATACTCATAAGAAAAATAGTTATTTCAAATACAAATTATCACAACAATTAATATAAGACTTAGTTTTTCTTACGCTGACGAAGTAAATAATGTATGTATCATGGACACTATTTTGAATGTTTGCTTTACAGCTTGGCATTAGTAAACTTATCATTCATGTTATGTATTGCATCCCTATTGGAAGGGATCGATTGTGAAAGAAACTCGTGTTCCATAGTCCTACTTTGTGTCACCATTTGGTTAAGCTCTTGAATTAAAATTAAATTTATTTTTCAAATGTTATCTCTTTGTTTCCTTAAAACTGCATAAGAAAGTGGAAAAAGAATACAAATCTGTTTGAAAACAGTTTTTAAAAAAAGTTTTTTGGAATTATTTATTTCTAAAAAAGAGTTTTGCAAATTAAAAATATGTCTCACAAAATCTAATATATGTCTCGCTCTATATTAAAATATATTAAAAAATCTATAATTATCTCCCTTGAAAAAATGTGTTTCCATTTTTATTTGTTTTAAAATGTAAGAAAAAAAGAAAAATTAAATAAAATTGAGTTATGCAACAGTAATGCACTGCAGCTGTGAGAACTCTGATTTATTCTATATAGTAAATTTTTTTGGAAAAGCATGTTTAAAAAAAATGTATTGTTATTCAATATTTATATGGCCTAGTTCAAATAGTGCTGTCAACTTACATAGTGAGTTTGGAGACATGGAGTTCCATTGTTTTACTTGGATTAGTTTAAATAGTGCTGTAAACTTACATTAATGCTGTAAACTTTCTCAGCGAGTTTTGAGTTATTGAAATTGATTGTTTCAGTTTAATACATTTTAATACATAACATTAAATTTAAATGAACCTTAAAATTATATTGTTTTAATTCTGTCGGTCAGGTCTTTTAAATATTGTTAAGAATGATTATTGTGTATTTCATTAAACCCATGATTTTTGCTTGAGACTTCAAGACTGACAAGTTGTGATCAATATCAGGTTATTTATATTTGTTGTACTAGTCGTAGGAAACATTCTTCTGGATTATCTTAAAAATTGTGTCAAAGTTTATGGAAATGGCAATGTGTAATTTATTTGCAGAACGTTATAGCAATTTGACATTCAAAATAAATATTTTATCAAATGAATATTGGGAAATGTTACATTATTTTTACACGATTTGAAGGAAGTTTTTGTAAACAATTGATGTTTTCTTTACCAAATTATGCCATTAATATTCGATTGATAAAAATGATCAGTTTTTTTTACAAATGAATATTGGGAAATGTTACATTATTTTTACACGATTTGAAGGAAGTTTTTGTAAACAATTGATGTTTTCTTTACCAAATTATGCCATTAATATTCGATTGATAAAAATGATCAGTTTTTTTTAAAAATTATGACTGCTCAGACCAATATACATTTTTAAAAAAAAAATATTTTATACATTTCTTTTTACAAGTCAAATGCTAGTTTATTATTTTTTTCAGCGTGTAAAATGATATTAAGTCTTTGTAAAGGAAAAATTTGTAAAAGAATAAAAAAAATAAATATTTATTGATTAAATAGTTAACCAAAAAAAAATGTTTATACAAAATTAAGTTAAAAATTGTAACTTAGTAAAACAATATGTATTTCACAAAAGCAAGTTGATCTGAACCGCTTGCCATTTTAAGCCCCTCTGACACTTCTTCCACCCCACCACCCCCCAAAACATGCATTTAAAGTTGATAAATGTAAATATCTTAGGGCCTCTGCAAATGTACTTGTTTCAGGGCCAACGGTTTCAGCTCTGAGATTAAGTGAAACTATTTTAGTTTCATCTTGCATCTTTGCTGTTACCTTACTATTATGTGCACAATCTAAATTTACGTATGACCTAAAATGTTTTCTTGTATTTTCAATGATCACAAATTCTCTGTAGATTATAAAGAGTTCAGGGCTTGACTAGCCACGGAAATGAGTATTCTCAAGGACGCCAAAACTTACATAGATTTAGTTCAAGTTGGGCTTGAGCAAGTAAATGTAGTTGTTAAATATGTCTAGTTTTAGCCCATTGCACTGGGAATTCATAACGTTCCTCTCATAAATGTCTGAAAGAAACACCAAATTCAACAAGCGTCAAATTGCATCACTGTATTTTGAATTTACCCGACAGTCTTAGACACCCTCAATTCCTACTCATCGCTCCCTAGAAATGATTCATGTGAAAAATGAATTTGAATAAATGCTTGGAGTGCATTTTTAAGTATCCCTGAATTCAGCATTTCTATTTGATATCGGATTTTTTTTTTTTTTAATCATCAGAAGGAGGCATTCTTAGGGATCTCAATCAACAAAATATAAAATAAATTAACTCATAAAATTGTTCTTGTTTCTTTTCAGTAATATCCCAGGGAAGAGGTGTGTATTTGTAACATAACTACCATTACTTGTCTTTTTGTGTAAAATCAGAGTCAATAATTGCTTTTTGTAGCATCTCTTGGTCAACCATTGTTTTTTTGTGACACTTTATTGTAAAAGTGGTGAGACCACTGGGGACCCCTTGCCACTTCTCGATTGTTCACCAGCATAAGTTATAAGTTATATTTTATCGCTTTCCTTGTCTCCCCTGACCACCTCAGGGCCGATGCTAGGAGGATGTGGGGCATTGGGCAAATTGAATCAAGAAATCGGACATGTCACCCAGTTCTGCGAGATCTCATCAGCTGCATAGAAGGATTAGATGTAAGAACTCCGGAGCGCAGTGAACGATAGCGGTATCTCTGAAATCCTGCAGGAACGTCAATTGCTACCACATTCGTAGGAGCAGATGGTGGGACCTTGCAGAATTGCAGCCCCTTCTTTGTAGAATTCAGCTGGGATGAAGTCTATACTTGGAGCATTGCCATGGCTTGAGATAATACGTATTTCTTCTAGTGTCTTGAACTAGGAAAGTGTACCTGTCTCACTGAGTGTATTCTCTTTCAAAGTTTACTGACTAAGGCGTTGTTTCAATCTCAAAGTCTGAAAGTCCATCGATATGATCAAATAATCCTTTTTAGACATATATATACATACATGTGTGTGTGCATGTGTTTATAGGTATATATGGATATTAGAAAAAAAATGTGTTTAATAATTATTATTTGATGTATTTCCTTATACGTGAAGAAGGCTGTTTGTGAAAGTGCTTCAAAAGTTGATTAAATTAGTCACGCATGCAAAACTGTTAGAAACTTAAAGACGTCATTTAGTAAATAAATATGATCATGCACTAGCGATTCTTACTTAATTAAATAAAGTTAAGAATTTTGTTTAAAAAAAAAAATCATTAAAAAAAAAAATTAAAATGTTTGATATGACTGATGTGATGAAAAGGGAAACCATTTATTTTCTGACTGACATTTTAATACAATATCATGTGAGAGATATCTAAATACTCTTTTTATTAATTTATTTTGTCTTACTATTGGTCTGACAGTGGATCTTCTTATGGATAAGTCAATGGTTGTACATAGGGTTAATACAATAGGTGTTGTTATAGATAAGACAATAGGTGTTGTAATAGATCTTATATTAAGAGTTAAAATAAATCAGAATTTGCGTAATATTAAAATGTGCGAGTGTAATTTATGAAGGGAGAGAATTAAACATGAGGAAAAAGTCCTTTCTCAAAAGTCACTTACATGTTAGTGGGAACATGAGTGATGCTTGAAAACAAAAGCTGCATTCATATAACGTTACACTGTTACAATACAATATATTAATGTAACGTGACACTTGATTAATAAACTGTTATAATATAAAGTGACAATAGAACAATACAATATATTAATGTAACGTGACACTTGATTAATAAACTGTTATAATATAAAGTGACACTGGAACAATACAATATATTAATGTAACGTGACACTTGATTAATATACTGTTATGATATAACGTTACACTGGAACAATACAATATATTGATGTAACCCGACACTTGATTAATATACTGTTATAATATAACGTGACACTGGAACAATGCAATATATTAATGTAACGTGAAATTGATAAATATACTGTTTTAATATAACGTGACTTTGTATCAAAACATTGTATTTAATATAAAGTGGTACTTGAGCAATCCAAGAAATGTATGTAACGCGGTATTTAAAGCACACTGAATTAATATAACATGACTCTTGATCATCACAATGTATTGATGTAACGTGACACTTGAATGACACGGTGTATAAATGTTTCGTGACAATTTTATCAACACACTGCACTAATATAACGCGGTACTTGAGCAATCCACAATCTCTATAAAATGCGGCAGTTAAAAACACATTGAATTAATATAACATGACACTTGAACATCACACTGTATCAATGCAACTATAAAATATATAATTTCCGTTTGCACTCCCATATCATTCCTCCGATTGTGTCACGCCAGCAAAAGTTTTTAATTGAGTACAAACTTATTTTACAGTTTTCCGTTTGGTGCCGGGGGCCCTAAATTCGTATTTGGTAATATGTGTGTTTATGAGCTAAACTATATAAATATAATTCACGTATGTGTTCACATACGATTCTTTCGATCGCGGAAAAAAAAAAAAAGTCTCTAAAACTTTGAATCGTTGTGCGCATGTCTGCAAAGAGCCGGGGGCCCTAAATTCGTATTTGGTAATATGTGTGTTTATGAGCTAAACTATATAAATATAATTCACGTATGTGTTCACATACGATTCTTTCGATCGCGGAAAAAAAAAAAAGTCTCTAAAACTTTGAATCGTTGTGCGCATGTCTGCAAAGGTTTCTAAATTGGTACAATCATTTTACAATATTCCTTTTTGGGCCTGGTCTTTTTTTTTTCGTATATATGTTATAAAAATATAATTTCTAACAGATCTAATACCTGTTGATCAATTAATAGAAATGCGTGGGCTGTATTTAGAAAATCCAGGCTTCTCATATGTTCTCTACATGCTGCCTGGTAAAGACAAAAAAAATTTCTAAATTTTTTGTGTACACACCAGACAAAACTATTGTTTTTATAAAAAGTATTTCAAAAAGATAATTGAAATTTTAAAACTTTTTCTTTCTTTCAGTGGCGATGCAACGCATATCGGGTTCTTGCTACTTAAAAAAGGGACAATTGTGACATGCAGTTGATAAGGATGGTGTAGAGGGCTTTGATTGCTTTAGTTGGGTATTTTAGGCTTCATGGTTTTTATTTACAATCTATAATGGTAGAGATCGACTTCAGGTGAAATGTCACTTGTAAAATAAATCGGCAGCCGAAACACAAGAGTAAGGCACATTGCACCGTTGGTTAAGCATACTTTGTATTACTTAAATGTGCTTTAATTTTAAAACTTTATAGTTTCGTTCAAAAACACCAATTTTATGCAAGTAAAATTTAAATATTTGTTTTTAGGGTCTAAATGTCGTAATGGTCCTGATAACATTTTTACAAATTACACATTTATTACAAAAATAAACTTAACACGTCTACCATGATACTCAATTTTATGTAATAAAACCTTTTAAAGAACGAGAGCAATTGTTTCCCTTGATAAAGAAATTGTCCTTCGTGCTTTAAAAATCTTCATCAAAACTGAAAAATGAATTCATGTAACAGAATTAATAATAATTTAATTAACATTTTACAATGGTAGTAAGGCAGCTCAAGCTATCATTGCAATTTAATTCTTTTACTTGTTAAAAATTACTTTAAAAAATGATTAAACAAAGAATATTTAATTTTTTACCAAAAAAGAACAATAATTCACAATGAAAAAACTTCAATTTTTTTTTAATAAATCAAATACTAAAATAACATATTTACTTAATAATTAATGTAAAGTATAGCTAATTAGTGTATGCTTAATTAAGCTATATTAAAGAAGTATCTAGAAAAAAAAATTAAAGTTACTAAGCTTTGCATTTTTTGGTAAAATGACTGTATGATTGTGTGCTGTCGTTGGGGACAACTTTTCCTTGTTAGATAACAAAAAGGCCTCTCCGACTTACAAAGTCAAATGCCCTTTTCAGGACTATGAAAGCAATATAAGGCTGAATACAGTTAACGGCAGTTTTCCTGGCGTAAAGAGAATATCATGTCTATTGTTGAGCGCCCACTTAGGAAGCAACACTGTGACTCTTGAAAGGTTTAGTTCGCCAGAGTCTGCAATTGCTAAAGGGCAACACAGACAAAAGTCTTTCCAACTAAGCCAATGAGATAAATTCCTCAGTAACTATTGCAATTACTTTGGTCCCTTTTATTTGTATACACTGTGACTTTGTTGACGTCTCTCATGGCCTGGGGAATGTGACCTGTTTTACAACACAGACATATGAGCTCATGTTAGTCTCATGGCCTGGGGAATGTGACCTGTTTCACAACACAGACATAGGAGCTCATGTAAGGGCTGAAGTAGAATAGGTTTTCAAGTGTGAGGACTTCCACTGGAATGTCGTTATTCCCTGGTGCTTCACCGTCAGCAAGATAATCAATGTCCTTGTCGAGCTCCTATAGAGTTGGCTCTTCATCCAGTCCATCAATCACCGACAAAACGGGAATATTATTTAGAGCGGTCTCAGTGACTACATTCATTGTAGATCATAGTTCACGATAATGCTCTACCCCAGGCCGGAGTTGATCATTTGCGTGCTGGATTATTTGACCCGTCTTGGATTTGAGTTGTGCTATTTTCAAAGAGGGATGTTCTAATGCACTCTTGATGCCCTCGTACATGATCCTTGCAACATTGTTGTCAGAGGCCGATTCTATAGAATTGCAAAGGTGTAGTAAATAAGTGTTGGCGCATTGGCGGGCGGTCTGCTGTGATATTTTTTACTTTTTTTTTTTTTTTTTTTTTTTTTTTTTTTTTTTTTTTTTTTTTTTTTTTTTTGCTGTTCAGAAGGGTACTAGCACAAGGTGCTTCCCGAGAGGCAAGAATGGCTCTTCTCTTTCCCTTGATTTCGGGTTCCATCCCGTTGTAATGCTCCTCGCACAAGTCATTATTTTTATGCTCCTTTTTACTGTAGGGGACATGGCTGAATCGTACAGAGCATCTCGTAAATGAGTCCGCTTAGAAGCAATAGTATCATCGGATGGTACATTAGCGTTTTTTCTGGCTTATTTGAGCAGTGGATGTAACTTTGTGGAGACACTTCTTTTTAACATTATGCAATTTTTGTAGGCATTAGTTGTATCTTGCTTAATACGATAGAATGGTCTCTGTCACAGTCATCACTGTGGTAGCTGTAGATGTGAAGTACACTGGCCAGCTCCACGGGACTAGTGATGACGAGTTCTAGCTGGTGGAAGTGGCGGCAAA
Source organism: Lymnaea stagnalis (assembly GCA_964033795.1). Lineage (NCBI taxonomy): Eukaryota > Metazoa > Mollusca > Gastropoda > Lymnaeidae > Lymnaea > Lymnaea stagnalis. The sequence continues at coordinate 186,087 of CAXITT010000953.1, forward strand.
GTGGGTGTCATCATGACACCTTTTGGATTTGTTTACATTTGAAGAAGGTATTTGTTACACATAGACCATGGGAGCAGCACAGCTCCAGCAGACGTTGTCCGTTTTCATTAATCCTTCCTAATCCGTGATAACCATGGCATGAAGGCTAGACTTCATGATCAGCTTCTACTCTAGCATTTAAGTCTCAAAGAACGTACAGTGATTCGGTTTTGGTTAGACATGATAATTCTTTTCCAGGGCCTCATAGAACTCATATTTCTTTCCTTGAGTAGAATAAAGAGTTGGAGCAAACACAGTGAATACTTTGACCTTGCCTGCAGATAAAGACATCTGCAATCGTGGATGAACTCATATTTTGTCCATAAATGTCAACTCCAGTAATCTCAAAAGGACATCCATTAACGTCAATTCCTGTGAACTCACAAGGGTTGTTATTCATATTAAGTAGGTCCTGAATTGGTCATTTAGATATTTATATTCTTAGAGTGAGGGGTATTTCCTTTGCCATTCGCTCCCAAAAAATGTGTGCATTTTGTTTTGTCCCAGCTGAACTCTCCCAACTAATTCGACACGCGTGTACTGTAACTTAGTCTTCTAACAAAAAGGTGGCTCATCATAAGCAAGTAGTTGCAGAGACAACTTCCGACACAGATGTGTCTAGAAGTAGATTGATTAAATTACAGTGAAACAAGGGAGGTCATCATAACCAAGGAATGGCAGAGACAATAAGTCCGAATCGCTTATGTCTAGAAGTACATACATTAAAGTACATTAACAATCATTAACAATACATATCAAATGTAAGGAAATTATATTTAATGTGCCTGAAAAATACATTTAGTATGTTTGAAATAATGCATTTATTTTGTATTGAATGAAACATTTAAGTTGAATTAAATAAAAGTTAATATGTACGAAATAATACATTAAATAATTATAAAATAATATAATTAATAAAAATACAATCAAACATAATATATTTTTTGAAACAATGTATTTAATACTTCATTTGTCACACGTTTAGTCACAGTGAGTAGTAATAGTTGCGTGTTCGATATCTTGTGAAGAATCTTTTGTTCCCCCCCCCCCCTTTTCATGCTAAAGTATCATGTACACAACGCTATTAGAGTACTCAGTCATCATCATCATGATTGTTATTCTCATTCGAAGACCTTGGTGCTAAAAGTACATCAGTCACGAAATACGCATTTGGAATAATGAAGTTCATTTTTTTCTTTTCGCCAAGCAAATGTGAATACATTTATTATGTCTTGTTTAATTAATTGACTTATGAATATTTTAAGATGTTTAAATTTATTCATTATACTTATATTTTTAATGATTTTGACAAAAATGTGACGTATGTGCATTTAGCACTGGAGTCCAATAATACAGTCATTTCCAGACATCATGCATTACGCATTTATCTTCAATGACGCGGTCACTATTATATTCCCAATCATCAGCGTAGTTTTAACAAGGTTATGTACTGGAATCCAAAAGTCTTCTTCATTTTTTTTCTAATTGATGCTCATTTAATTTTCCGAGAGTAACTGTGAATACAGAGTGTACATCTTATACAAGAACTTATAGCAGGCTGTTCAATATCACCCACCTGACAAAGGTGCCTTCATATAGCAAATACAATAATTTATCTAAACCAATATATTTAGTCCCAGAAAAAAGAAAAAAAAACTTAATATTTTCACAGATTCGACAATAACATCGCCTCTTCACATTTGAAAAATATTTTTATTTAGCCAAAAGTTATCTAACATGATGTCTAGTCTGATAGTCTGAACTACTTGCTTATGATGAGCCACCTTTTTATTAGAAGACTAACTCCCCTTCCATATACGTCATAGTGAAACCTCGTCCATTTTCAAAAAGTCCCTTAAAACTCATCTGTTTAGGTCCGCCTATGACCTGTGATGCACCCTCCTTGCCCTACCTAATTTTCTGTTTCGGTTTAATCCTGAAGTGTCAAAGTGTCCTCTTTTTATAGCCATTTTCATTGTTTCTATAGAATAGTAGTTACTATCCTAGTGTCTCATTTGCATTTACTTAGTTTACATGTTTTAATAATTGTAAAGCGCTTAGAGCTTTATGATAAGCGCTATATAAAAATGCCTAAATAAATAAATAAATAAATACGTATATATCTACGCGAGGACGTAACTTGGTCAGTTTAATGTTTTGCAATGCACAGCTAAATTGGGTGAAGCGTTTGTACTGCTTGATATTTGATTTTTGAAATTTAGAGTTGAAATAAACTTCTTAGAATCTCTTCAAAACTTCTAGCTAAACCTCAAATTATTTCTGACTATCTGTGTGTCTGTGGCTTCATGTGAGCTGAGTTTTTTCAAAACGCAGAATTATTAAGATACACGATACATCAAGTAACAGATAAGGCTTTATGATCCTGCTCTGTTATCCATTACAAGTGATGCGGTCAAGGATATTGATTTTGATAATGTCAATGACATGTGAGCCGTTTTGAAAAAAATTGGCAAATTAACTTTTAAGTAAAGTAAATGCAATGTTAATCTAACCAAAACTTAACTTTGTTACAGTTCTTAAATTAATGTACCTCTTGATATTTATTACAGTTTTTTTTCCCTTCTTGTTAATATTATATGTGTACTTATTTCATTAGTCAAAGGTCTTCTTAATTTTTTTTCCAAAGTCTTCCAGCTACGCTCCTGGATAAAATCCAAATAGCACAGAATAATGCGGCTCGCATTGTTCTTCGCAAACGCAATTTCGACCATGCAAAAACACTTCTGAGAGAGCGGCACTGGCTGCCGATCCAAGCTCGAATAGAGTACAAAATCGCAACGTTGTGCTACCGCTGCTTACATGACCTGGCGCCGTCCTATCTGAAAGAGCTGCTGACGCCTTATGTACCCACTAGACAACTCCACTCATCCGATAGTGGCAAACTCTCGACACCACTCGTTCGCCTTGAGACTTACGGAAAGCGCACTTTCGCATTTGCTGGTCCAAAAATTTGGAACAACCTTCTAGTCGATCTCAGAAACAATCAGACACTGGAGTCCTTTAAAACCGATTTAAAGACACATTTATTTCGGAAACACCTTCTGGGATGATTATCTACCATATCTTCCAGTTAATGCATATTGGCTGCGTTGCTTAGGGTTGAAATGGCTAGAAAGACTTTGACTTGGTATGCTTGTAATTAGTTTTTGTAGTGAAGCGTTTGTTTTAAATGTGTTCAATTATAGATTTGTTGGTTTGTGTTTTACTCTTGTACCGCGCTTAGAGCCTTTCGGGATGAAGCGTATTTTTTAAATAAACTTTATTTTTATTATTATTATTATTATTTCAAACAAAATAAATCTATCAATCATAGAGGGATGGGGGGGGGATGGGATTCAATAAGTTAAATTATTTTGGTGTCACCAACCCTAGCTAAGCAACTGCTGTCAGGAAATCAATAAAGGGGAGGGGGAGAGTTGGCTATTGTCCTTTTTGCTAAAGCAGGAGGGGGTGGAACCTGAGGGGGTGGGAGAGAGATGGAAGCTTAGAAATGAAGAGAAGGCATATTGGTTTAGCATTTCCTCCATACAAGCAAAGATCGAATTCGAGAAAGCTTCCGTTTATTTATTTAGAATAATAATTGTATAAATAATTTGCAAACATCAATTTGCAACCCGTTTACTGCACCTCTGTAAAGGTTTTCCAATAATTTCTAACTTCAAATCACTGCCTACATTGATTCATGACACATTTCTTTTAACTCGATCATCGATTGTTGTTGTTGTTAAACACACTTTTCTTAAAATGTACTAAAAAGAAAAAAATACATCTTCCTCACAACTTAAGAGTTGTTACAGTCATATGACTAGAATATCAAGGATATTTATGCTTCATAGTGTAAAATCTATAAAGGAAACTTATGTCAGACATATATTAGCAAGGGAAGTAATTGCTATTTTAAATATGTCCTATATTCAAATATATCAGAATTTTATGAAACAACACACAATTATTTCTATATGAGTTTATATATTTTTGTAAATAATTTAAGGAAAAAAAAACATTTATGAATGACATGGCTTAATATTCAATTCAATCGCGCAAACCTTAAATTTTAGATTACAATATTGATATGTATTTTATCATAAAGCTTAACCAACGTTAACAAATTCGTCATAATGGTGATAACTTGGGAGTACACTCGTACTCTCGAATTCGTTCCTTACTTGTAAGGATGAAATAAGAAATACCCATCCCCACAAACACCATCTTAAAAAAAAAAAAAACTCACACAAATCCTCGTTCACCCAATCTCCATGTACACATAGATCATTTTCTGATATCCGACCTTTAAAAGCTTATCAGTAATAACAATAGACACATTTCCACGCCCACCTAAGTAGGAATGCCCATGGGCTGAAGCGTAATGAAAGAAGAAAGCAGATGACGGATAAACCCATACAAGGTACCATCGGGGACACCAAAATCGGGTGTTATGGTATTAAATGGATGAAAATAAATTGTTTTAGAGCCGAGCCCAACCCAGCAAAAGGAAATACAATTAAAATTAGCTCATTATTAAAACAAAAACAAAAAAATGAATGAGGTATTTTTAAAATCTTTTAATTTAAAGTCAATTTGAATTCGATCCCTACAATTGGGATATAACATACATGATTAATAAGCATATTGTACTTTATATTCTCGCGAAATAAATTACGAAAAAACTTTGTATATTCTGTTTAAACATATATATAACTATATATATATATAGTAATTTGCTTTGAGATAAATACGAGTCTCCAAATTTTGCTTTGCATGTTTACTTTATAATTTTCAGTATTACAAACTTGTAGGTAACTCAAAACCCTGTCCTTAGTCATAACGGCCTTGCTCATTGTCCATCATAAAATGAGTTTCTGGACATTTCTTGTAAAATTAAGATCTTGATAAGTCCTGCATTCATAATAAACACACTTAGTAGATGAAATTCATCTTCCATAATGTGATAATGGTACCAATTTTTGAAAGCAGAAAACTTCTTTGGTCAATTGTCCTGAACACACTGTTTACTAAGAAACAAACAATTATGTATTAAAATAGAGTTTGAACATTTCTATTTGCTTTTAAAATATCCTTATATCCTCTCTTGTTTTAACATGAAAAAACAAATATGGTTTGTAGCTCTGGTCTAAAGGGAGCAAACGGTCCATAGTCATTGTCATCATAACCAATTTTGTAGATTATGCTTGATATCTTCCATTCGTAGATAATGTCAAAATAATATTTTTTTTTTAAAAATTGATAAAACATTGGTTTTGCAAAAATAAAAATTTAAAAAATGTACCGTATAAATAAAAAAAGACTTCAAAATATAGAAAAAAATATCCCCAACTTACTTTTACTTTAACTTTTCATTTAAAAGGGAACGCAGCTGATTGTTACTGTGCATTATTAGCCTTGACCTTCGTTACATTTTACGTAAAAATATTAAAATAATTGTATACCGTCAAATTAGTTTCAATCAAAACAAATAAATAATGTAATCTATTTAAGAATTGTATACTACTGATACTTGAATGAAACTAATGTTACGGCTAATAATAGTGCAGACTGACATTGGAACTAAATATATTGAGAAGGATGGAGATGGCAACATTTTGTTTCACCTGAGGCGCCCCCCCCCCCCCCCCCCCCCCCCCCAAGGCCTAAGGGAATTGATGATGATATTGAGACCGAGAAATGCATTAATAGTTTAGCTAATTCGTCACTAGCACCATCTCATTTGATTCAGATTGACATTCAGCACAATGTCTGTTACATGATGTCTATGATCATACGGCCATCTATTTGAGAAAGTCATTTAGTCAGTTTTTAAATTTCATAGCTGAATGGGCTGAAATAAGTTGGGCTGCTCAGTATATAATTTTTGAAATGCATAGCTGAATGAAACTCTTTAGAATCTTTTCCAATACTCTCACTAAGCCTTTAAATGTCTCAAACGATATGTCTGTGGCTTTATTTCAGTGGAATTGTTTTGTTTTTTTTTAAACGAAGACTTATCAAGAACTTTTGACACTACACCATAGGACAGTCAAGTCTTTTTGATCGGGCTCTGCTATCATTTGACAGTTATGGGGTCGAGAATATTGATTGTGATAATGTCATTGACTGGTTTGCAGTTTTACAGAACATGGATAGAACATTTTAAGTAAAATAAATGCACATTTAAAGTAGCAATAACATGCCGTTGCTACAATCCCTAAATACATTTACAGCCTGGCTTTTAATTACTTTTGTTTCTTACTTGTATTTCTTATAGTTTGAACTCTGTTTAACAAGAAGAAATCCATCTTATAAGTCCGGGGGGGGGGGGTGTTAACGCATCGGTTATCATCAGCCTTAGCTACGTCACTGCTATTCAGCAATTAATAAAAGGGAGAGGAAAAGATGGTCTATTGTTTTTTTTGGGGAATATCCGACGAGATGGGACCTGAAGGGCAGGTAGATAGATGGGAGAACAGAAATGATAGGGGAAGGGGGAGATTATATTTAGAGATTTCTCCATACAAGTAAGGATTGAAATTGACAATTCTCCCTTTAATACATATAGAAATAGTAATTTTGTAATTAAAATTGAGAAAAATATCAATTTGATTTATAACACTAGATGGAAGTCAAGTTGACTATAACTTGATATAAAACATAATAAACACTTTAAACATATTCTTTTTGTTTTTTCCAATTGTTTTCCATTCCTTCTCCTCACTTGCGTCGCCTTCAAAAGCTGATGTGGTTGTAGGATTCTCTCCCTTGACGACGGCTTCTGCCGTGGTTAGAGTGTTCTCCCTCTGGTTGACCAGCTATTCAATGTTTCCAGAGGTATTCCTGTCTGTGTTGTCTTCATCGATTACTAGACGATCCGGGGAGTTTATTGTGTCACCCTTCTGTGAAAGTTTTCCCTTTCTAAAATGTCTACATTTGCTGGTCCAGTTTATCCAAGGACGCACAATGGAAGCTTGCATGCTTTCTCACTGGCACAGGTACCAAAATGTTTGAATTTCTAATAATACCACACTCAAGTAGTATATATATGGGCACATTCACGTGTTGTTTTTTGGTCTATATCGTTCTACTCATTCTCTATTTTGAAAGACATCCACCTTCTCTTCAGGTAAAAAGTGTACCATTTCCTCTACCCCTTCCCTTGGAAGAGTAGGTGGTACCCAACGTAAAAATAATGTGGCCCTTTCTCGGCCAACGTGCTCAACGGTGAGCATTTTGTCTTTGTTGATTTTAATATTATTTAAATGGATGTTGTCATAAAGTTAGTTTTCGGCTTTCTCCCCGAGCTTCATAGACAACTTTAAAGGTCCTTCAAGCTGGTAAAATGCCACAATGTCTCTGTTGCATAGACCACTTTAATGGTCCTTCAAGCTGGTAAATTGCCACAATGTCTCTGTTTCCAATATGATATTTCTCATACAGGGCGTTAAGGATTTCGGACTGCATTGTCCTAAAGTCTTCCTTCCCTGTCAATGTAAGCGCAAGTGTGTTGACATGGTGAACACTGTCAAGTGTCACACATCTAACTGAGGCACAAATTGTGTGCATCTTTAATTGGAAATAAGTGTGCTCACAAAATGAAATAGAATTGTTTGTAAAACTTCTTCTGCTGGAAATTTTCTTATCTATGAAATCCAATAAATCTGTATAACACTTGATATACTCTTGAAATCTTGTGAAACTGTTTCAATACTTCCGAAGTCTTCAACTTCCCAAAGTTAATTCTAAAAATATCATAATTTATCCAATGGTATATCATAAAACATTAATATTTATGCTTTTTTTTAGAACGACATCTTGTTGAACTTCTTCTAGATTAAGACTACTACTACTATTACAACAACAACTACTACTACTACTACTACTACTACTACTACACTACACTACACTTCTAACAGTTGTTACTTGATTATTACAATAGCATTGAGTTTTACTAATAAACATTGACTTCTTTTATTTTATATCTAACATAACGTTTTTATATAATATTTTCTAATATAAAATCACTTCCTAAAATGATTCATGATACAATATTTATTTTAACTTTATCATCAAAATTTACTAATAAACATTGACTTCTTTTATTTTATATCTAACATAACGTTTTTATATAATATTTTCTAATATAAAATCACTTCCTAAAATGATTCATGATACAATATTTATTTTAACTTTATCATCAAATTTTTAATATATTTTGTTATAAAAACACTTTTCGCAAAATGTACTAAAAACATAAAATAAATGTTCCCCAAAACTTAAGAGTTGTTACAATCGTGTACCAAATAAAAGCACTTCTTTTTCATGCGTCTATATTATAGAAATAAATATTGTTTTATTTATTTTATTAATTTACAACAAATTTTTTTTTAAATATAAAGGGTAGTTAGTTTAAAAAATATCTTTTAAAGGGAAACAATTGCAAAAATTATATAATTTTATATGCTTATATTAAAGGATTTTACGACACATGCTTTTTTTTTGAAAATTGTATGGTAAGATACAATTGTGTAAATAGGTTGATAAGAAAAAAAAATTGTAAATAAAACGGCGCATTTAAGCTTTTTTTTTCTCTTTTGCTTCTCTTTAAAAACTCTACATTTTAAAAATAATATAAAAATATTGATCTTTTTCCATAAAGCTTACCCTAATGTGTTCATACGGAATGGAATTCTTAACTTTGAGCGTAGACTCGTACTCGTGAAATCGTTGCTTACTAGTAAGGGTGAAACATTATAATATTCTCTCTCTCTGTCTTACACCACCTGTAACAAACACCGCAGGCAAACGTTGGTCACCCCACCAATCTGAACACATATTTCATTAGCTGATCCCTGGCCTTTAAAACTGACCTGTCATAAAAATATAAATAGTTTAACTCTTTAAAATATGCCCACCTAAGAAGGAGCGTCTGTAGACTCAGCCGTAGCTAAAGTGGGAAGAGGGGTAGAGATAACTCCAAGCACCATACTAGCGGAAGACACCAAAATGGGATGTGGAGGTATTTAATGGATGAATATAATTGTTTTTAGAGCTGAGCCAACCGGAGAAGAAAGAAATAAAATTAAAATTCCCAAATAACTTCTTATTCTTTGAGTTACAGATGGGGTATAACAAGGCCCGGTTTAACAATTAGGCAAACTAGGCACTTCTTATTTTTTAACCAATCAATATAATATAACACATTTATTAAATCGCATTTTTTGGGTCATGTTGATTTATTTCCTTATATAACGAATTCATCTTAATATAATTTCATAGCAGCGACATAAACTGAAATGTATCTTTAGCAAGATTAATTTAAATTAGAATTTACTTCATGACAAAACATTTATGAGTTTTCAATGAGACAAAAGAATGACTACTATTTTTTTTTAAATTCTAAAATACGTTCTTGACAAAGATAGACTCAAATCTCAATTGAGAAATCAAGTTTAACAGTCACTTGGATGGTCGTGCTCATTCCTGATATACTCTTTTTCCTGACTGCAGCAATAACGACATTAAAAAAAAAATTTCTCGTGAAATCAGGGACACACATAAAGTAACAGAAACTCAACTTTATCTTTGGGATAATTGTAGTGATCCGACCTCTGCTTTGAATGTAAAGAGTATCCGTCGTAAGAGATTTCCTCTTGGTACTCTGTTTAGCGGATTAGGTTACTTAAACCAAATGACCACACATACAAAATAACCCATTCAAATATACATTTAGACTGAAACGAAATGTTTGTCAAAGGGGAAAATAACAGAAATTATTTTTTCACGATCGAAATTTACATTAACTTCGTAATGTACTCCTTTAATAAAGCTTATATATACAAAAAAAATGCTTAATTTCAGCAACATTTTGAAGGCATGTTATGTGAATATAAGTTTCCATAAAATAATGAAAGTAGCACAGTTATAAATGTTTTATTTGTTCAAGGTCATAGGTTCAATCGTGGTGAACTTAGCCTTAAACCGTTTCATAGTTGATATCGTCAGATCAATAAGTCTTGGAGTTTGTTTACATTCCAGAAGGGTGTCCTCCGTTCCTATCTTTGGAGCTTTTCAAGGCAGAGGCAAATCGGTGTTGACGGTCGCTGAGTGCGGCAACTTCTTGTGCCAAGAGTTTACAGTTGATCTCTATGATAGGGGAAGTAGACTCTCCAGCGATAAATCGTAAGTGGTAACAGACCTTGAATCGCGAGGTCTTTAACGTAACCAAATGAAGTTTGAAGTGTGACGTAAAGAACGATCACTTGTTTCAACTTCAAGATGCTTCGGTTCAGTGAAAATACAAACAGGCTAAATGTGAAATGATACAATGAGACATAAACAATCTGGGCAAATGGTCATAAGTTGACGAGTCCCATTCCAACAGCAAAGAATTCAGATCAAGGTATTGAAGCTTGTACATATGCATAAAATGTGTGGATAGATTTATATGTCTTTGTCATTGTCAACGTAATTATGTGCGGCTTAGCGACATCGATAGACAACGTCAGCATTTTAATTCAGGTATCCCTGGATGTTCTGGTCCATTTATATTGTGGAACTCATTTTTCACAGTGGCAATATTTATATTCTCTTGCTACATGTGTTCCCACTTCCGGCGACACGAATGAATACATTTTGAGTTGTTTAATGTGCTCTGTTGCTTGTGCTTTTTCATTTGTACTGTTATCTGAAAAAGGTTTATGCCGAAAATTCCTTATCTTTTTGTCCTGTTCTCTAATTCAAGCGTCCACATACCTCGTTTTGCTATATAATTCATAATAAACGTTGCCAATGTCAAGTTAAATAAGTCATCACCTATTGAACTTTGGTCCATTACCTATGTCTATCGTTTCTCTTCTCATCACTGGTCATTTGAAACATTTAATATGAAATACTATGTATTTTATTTAAGCTATTTTATAATCATTGGTTATACAGTGCAAAAATTGATTTATTTTTAGTATAAATTTATTATTTTCCAGGGAGTGGGGGTCATATGACCTAACGTTACCCATACTGCAAACGACTATGACTCCATTTGAAATATGCCCTGAATTCCCAAGATTTTCATACATGTTTTACATTTCTACATGCAAACTATTATTGTATTATATCATGAAAAACAATATTTAGAACACATCAATAGTTTTCACCAAATGTTCATTTATAGACGATATATTTGTTTCAATAGTAAACCTTAGATGGAAACATGTTCCTTAAGATGTGACACGTTTGTGTAAATTGTAAAGCGGACAATGTGGCCTTATGGTCTTTAATAAAAGCAATATGTCCATGTCAGAGAATATAGTATTCTCAAATGTAACAAAAAACCAGAAAAAACATTTATTATTTGTCTTTCACCGACCAATTTAAGAATTATTGTACACTTATCTAACCACAAGGACAGTAGTGTCGATTACATTTGCAAACAAATTAATATTAGCAGAATTTTTTGACTTCTCAATTTATTGTATCCCTACTTATAGGTGATCGAAATCGTGAATAAATCCGGGCTTGAAAATCTGAGTCTTTCATGTAGACTTTCGGTTAAGCTTTGAAATTAAATATCCATTGGTTATCTTAAAATTATCTTAATATTTCTTTTAAAACAACATTTGAAATGGGGAAAATAATGAATCTTTCTTTTAGAGAATGTATCCAAAAAAAACTTTAAAGTCATATTTTAATATAATACTTCTATTCAACAAATTTAAAATGATCTCACTCACAACAGTGTTTAATTGTAGATATAAATGAATATTAAGAGAACTCCTTATTATTTCCGCTATAAGCAAATGTATTTATTTATTGCTTTTAAAACGTATACTACATTTTTTAACATAATATATTAAAAAGAAGCATGCAATAATAATGCAATATAAATGTGAGAACTATAATTTATGTTATACTTTTAAGAAGATTTTTGTAAAAGGGTGTTTTATCAATTATTCTATTATTGATTCTTTACTTTGCTATCTTTAGTTTATCTCACATAGTGCTGAAAATTTACCAAGTAAGTTGTGGGATAACGATCGTTTTACTTTAAAACATTTGAATACGTAGAATAACATTGAGAATATACTTTAAAATTATACCATTTTAATCATATCGACCATGTCATTTAGATATTAATAGAATGGGCTTTGTGTTTTGTTAATTAATATATATGTGTGATCATTTTGATCATGTTAATTGATCTATTGATTCGTTACTTTTTTTTGTTTCATGATTTTGTTATTTAGTACATTTGATTTGATACTAAACAACAAGTCAGTCACGTGATGGCCATTTTGTGATTTAGTTGTCTTAGATTTTCATTCGTCTTTAAGATGGTGAAGAAAGTTTAGTAAAACCTCTAGACACGGGCAGGTGATAACTCATACGAGAGTTATTCACCTATATTTTTCATTTAAGTACGGAGTCATAATTCCCTGTTAGAAATGTCTAGCTAAATTATTCTGTAAATATTTGCACCAATGACACTCTATTTAGAGAATTATAATTTTAAAATATAAGATCATAAACATGCCATACAATTCAACTTGCATACAGGTTACGCCCTTGATAAGAATAGAAATGAGTGTTCGGACTAATTGAAAAAAAAAATTAAAAGATTAAAACTTTTTGGAAACAAAACAGTACTCTCAAATGATCTACCTACAATGGGAAAGTAGGAAGGCGACCCTAGCTTCGCCCGTCCACGTTCTGAACTATCACAGTGAACATTTTTCTCCTCTTTTTTTCACTCTTCCCTATTAAAATTCTCAATCACTTACCTTCTGTCACAATTCTTATGCTGACGACAGATAAAACTTCCCAGCTAAGTGCTATTTTTTTATTTTTATACCGTTTTTTCTGTTTTTTTGTTCGCTGACGAAGGCTTTATGCCGACACGTTTGCTGTTTTGTTGCGTTTATTTTTTTCAAGTTAAACCCTACTCTGTTTTACTCAATTTATGTTTGTATTGTGTCAGCCTTGCGTTTCGTTATGTTCATAGAAAAGTTTTATTTATGGGACAGCCAGTTATATTTCAAAGCATATTTTTAAAGGTATATCATTTTTTTATAAAGCATGAAAGGGAAACAATTGCTTTTATTTTTTTTTCAAATTATTACATAAAAGTATCTGTCATGCTAGAGTTGTTCATTTTGTTTTCGTAACAAATGTGTATGCTGTAAAAACATTTACAAACAAAAAAAGATTTTCTGACCTCTATAATTGTTTGTTATTTTACTTGTAGATCATAAGTATTTTTTTTTACAAAACTACAAAGTTTTAAATTTAAGGCAAATGAAACATTACATAGTTTTACAAATACCACTTGTAATCGATCCCTACCATTTGGGAATGCAATGAACAACAAGGATGCCCAAAATTATCTGCCTCTCACATGTGTCCCTCTCATCCTAACTACCGAGAGCCCGACATGCATTGCATTGCAGCTCAAAGAAAGAATATGCGTTCATGTTTTATTTACGGTTTTTAAATATATATAAAGACAGTACGTTAAGCCTGGTGCGTATCCAAATAAATTAGAAGGACTTTCGATGCATGAGCAGACCACATGGAGCTGTACATATGAGAATCGTGGATTTATAAAATTTAGCCCACTCACTTTTGCTATTGATACACATGCATTAGATATGTTAGAAATTGTATAACTCATAAACAGTAAAAATGTTAACGGCCCTGCCCCCAAAAGGAATATTATAAATGTTTGTAATGAATCAGAAAGATGCGGGGGCTTCTAGACAAGTAATCAACAAAATGTTATTGCAACTGCATGAATTATATAGAAGCTCATAAGGGACATACATACATGCAGACATTCTTTGGTATATAAATATATTTAGAGAGCAACACATTTTCGTTACTTATTTTACTTTTAAGAAGAGGAAATACCATATCATTTATGTTACGCCTGGTGATTTAATAAAAAAACTTAAAGATTTGACCAAAATAGGCAATATTACGTCCTATAGTATTTATTAAAAACAAATTAATTTTATTTCTTTTTCGCCATATTAAATACGCACTTAAACGAAATAAAAAACTGATTTTTTTTCCCCCCAAAAATGTGATTGCACTGCAATCAGTCGCTTATAACACGATTAAGATTGTTCCTTAGTTGTTACTTTAATTTTTTTTTGCAAATTATATCTTTAATTAAATAAAAGCCGATACATATATTTTTTTTTAATTTAAATTTATTAAGTTTCCTTAAAAGTTTAGAAAATAACTTTTCTCGTTTTTAAAAATGTAAAGAATATAATACTATTTGAAATTGTCACACAAAAAATAATCCGAATTCGATTCCTACGTGTAAGGAATCAAAAGCAATGATACTGTCCTCTATCCCTCTGACTAGCCTCTAGCTCTTCCCAATATACATGTCTCTCGGTATAAAATATCATTTATATATCACTGTTTGGAAATACAACAGTTGTTATCCTAGCAGTGGCTGAAGTATTTTGTAATGTTTAAAACACTAAATTAATTAAAATAAAGTCCGCTATTTCCACAAGTTATGTTTAAGTGTCCATTACATCCAACACACCTACTAATAATTATTGTAGTTACGTGTTTGTTTCGAAGTAGTAGGAAGCCTAACCACCATTTGTTCTATAAATAGCACCTCTGTGGAATCTCGACCCAAAAAGATAGATGTGAAGACTAAAGAAAGGAACACCAAGTCTACGAGAAATTGACAAGTGAAAACTAAGATCTGTTAATAATGGTCATTTGTCATTCAAGGCGACGGGGAAATCAATTTTAGAAATGATGTTCTCTTTCACAATACCAACGCAATTGTCGTTGAACAGCCGGTCAAAACACATAAACATTCAGAATCGGAAATATCCTACCATTGACATATAACCCTTCCATAAAATCATTATAAATAACTCTGTAATATAGTTCTGATATATAGCCCTGACAAATAACTATTTCACATATCTCTGGCATAAAACACAGCAGTATTTTTTTTTAATTGTTCATTCTTCACTTCCTAAACCACCAACGCTTCTACTCTAATAGTAGCTTTGACTTGAGTAGTAGCTTTGACTTGAGTTGTAGCGCTGATATGAGAAGTAGACTTGACTTGAGTAGAAGCCTTGACTTTAGTAGTAGCGATGAAAAGAAAAGTAAACCAGACCTGAGTAGTAGCCTTGACTTGAGTAAATGCTTGAGTTGAGTAGTAGCCTTGACATGAGTAGTAGCCTTGAATTGAGTAGTAGCCTTGACTAGATATGTATCTTATTCAACTTTATTGATCATTGCTCAATTTCTCTCGTCCTTGTGTATTTGTTTAAATAGCAAGACTAATTTATGACCAGGAATGTAGAGAATGACCAGCATTGTTTCTTAATACCGTACCTTTCACTCGTCGTCCGACCTGTACGTACTTTTTACTCGTCGTCCGACTTGTCCGTACGTTTGTTAGCGACGACTTACCTGTCTTATTTCCAGTTAATTTGTGTCATCTTATTTCTCCGCCAAGTTCATCGCAATAAAAATTTTCAGCGTCATCATGCGGACCATGTCTTGGTAACTTATGCATTACTGTTGCATCCAAATGTGGCTATCTGCGAATGTAAATACAATATCCCCATGGACAATTGTCAATAGAAATTGTTTTGTTAAGCCAACATTTTTTAGATAATTTGTGTAACTCGAAGCTGAATGTAACTCGCAAAACTTTTCAAATGATTTTTAAGAAATGGCTACAAATATTTCACCATTTCAAAGAAATCTTTTTCGTAAGTTAACCACTCTGAGAGATATAGTGATTGCTCAGAGCAACATCCATTCAACATCTTCTCAATTTGACGATAGCTTCTTGAGAATGGCAATTTGTTAAAAAAACTATTCATGAGTCTGCACTTGGCATCCAGAAAATATTGTAAGCTTAACTTTACCATTTTTAGTAAAATAGTTAACGTAAAAAAGAAATTAAATAACTTTTTTCCGTTCACCCCCCTTTCACTTTTTTTACACCCTTTATAGAACGATGATAATTAGAACTTATCCTCATCTCTAACATATACGAGGTCCACAGCATTCCTAGAGGTTGTACGGTTCACAAGATGGGTCAATTTTTCAGAGACACCTACATTTTATAAAAGAAAACTATGGTCTCCCTTGTTGTTCTCAAAATAAATATATAATACTACAAGAATAAATTCAAACAAACACACACACACATATATATATATATATATATATATATATATATTTATTTATTTTAAAACTTTTTTTTTATGTTAGCATGTATGTGTGTATATATGTCACGAATGTTCATCGAGAACATTCACTTGATTGCAATAAAACTTGTTTGAGTTGTTGCCCAGAAGCCCGTGCATTTATCTCAGTCATTACAACCCTTTAAATATTCCTTTTTTCGGCCGTTCGCACTTAATTCAAGTGAGATAGATAAATACACTAGTGAGTGGCTTAACTACTATGAGTGCCAACATGGGCGGTCAAATATTTTCCAGGGTGATTAATGTCAGGGAACAAAATTAATTTTTGCGCCCACCTCCTATGCTCTACTGTGAAACACATTTGTTTCAACCATTTAATATTATCAATTCTATCTGAATACTATTAAGGCGCCCCGGAACGTATGTCTTATCTATCTTCTGGCCACTAGTACTGCCACCCTTTCACACAAACACTCTGCAATGTCCCTTCGCCCTTGAAGATATTCTGGATAAACGTTGTACTTATGTAATATAGTGATTTGCAAGATTGGAAAAATGGTATTTCATTACAATACTTGTATGTCACACCATTACAAACTGATTTACATTTGTCTTATGTCCCTTAAATTGGGGATCGAATTCAAGTGGACTACGAGAGCATATTACCCACTTGTCTCTTTGACCAGACACCTCAGAGACCATTGGTTTAGCATAAAAAAAGTATATAATTGTCTTTAAAAATTATAAGTTTAAAGTTTTTTATTAAAAATAGTCAACAATTAAAAACAAATATTTCTTTTAATAATATTTAAAGGTATTTGCAAAATGTGTGTAATACATTTTTATAAATTACTGCCGCAAAAAAAAATAAAATACAAATGTTTTATAAAATTTCTCAAAGATATCGATAAAATTATTTTGAAAATGAAATCGATTGTTTCCCTTGAATATCATTTATATAATACTTTTAAACAAAAATAGTGGAACAAGGTGTGTGGGGATTGAAATAAGAACAAGTACAGTAGGAAAATAACTTTTCAGCCAAAAGACTTCCCCAACAACGGGATGCCTAAAATAAGGGACAAGAAATAGAGACAGGTTAATAGCTTACATGCTATTTGCAGTGTATAGATTTCCACAATACAGGATTACAGGATGTGAAAGAATTCATGAAATGTTATTGTTTAAATAAATCATTTAAAATATCATGTTATTTTTGCTACTCTCTGCCAGTGTTTCTTTCAGGGATCTGTCCAAGAGGGCGGTGACTGTCCCACGGGCAAGTCAAGTTAACTAATGGAAAGTGATTGCAATAAAACGAAAATTTATTTGATTTTAACAAATACCAACGATCAGATTGTCATAAAATAAACAAGTAAATGGTGCATTGAGCTATATTAGATTGTGCATATATTTAAACTAATCTTGTTAGAGGTAGAGACAGTTCAAAAAGTTATTTTCTCATTTTTACTTAATATTTGATTTACCTGTTCTTTAAAACTGCAAACCAGTCAATGACATTATCACAATCAATATCCTTGACTGTAAAACGTTGAAATAATAATATCAGAGCCAGATCAAAAAGGCCTTGAATGTCCCATGGCGTATCGTAAATAGTTCTTGATAAGTCTTTGTTTTAACAGAAACTCAACTCACAGACACACATATCGTAAGAAACATTTGAAGGCTTAGCGAGGGTATTGGAAGAGATTCTAAACATAATATTAGATTGTGCATATATTTAAACTAATCTTGTTAGAGGTAGAGACAGTTCAAAAAGTTATTTTCTCATTTTTACTTAATATTTGATTTACCTGTTCTTTAAAACTGCAAACCAGTCAATGACATTATCACAATCAATATCCTTGACTGTAAAACGTTGAAATAATAATATCAGAGCCAGATCAAAAAGGCCTTGAATGTCCCATGGCGTATCGTAAATAGTTCTTGATAAGTCTTTGTTTTAACAGAAACTCAACTCACAGACACACATATCGTAAGAAACATTTGAAGGCTTAGCGAGGGTATTGGAAGAGATTCTAAACATTCTCATTCAGCTATGCATTTCAAAAATTATACACTGACCAATCCAAACTATTTCATCCCATTTGTCTATATAATTTAAAAACTTACCAAATAACTTCCTCAAATAGATATATATAGCTGTATAAGCATAGTCATCATGTAAAAGATAATGTGCTGAATGTCAATCTGAATCAAATTATGTGTTGCTAGAGGCGAATTAGGAAAAAACAAATTATTTCTGGATTTCAATATTGTCATCATTCTCCTTAGTCCTTGGTCTACGACATATGACATGAAAATTATCCTTCTCCATTGTTCTCAATATATTTTGTTCCAATGTCAGTCTTCTGTTTGCTTTGTTAAGGAACCTTTGTCTGTAAAGAGATTTCACCTTTTAGTTGCCTTCTATTTACTTTGGACTTTACATGGAGGTTGGCGATATAAATAGTCTACCATCAGAAATGTAAAGATAAACACTCAAGAAGCCAGTATAGGAGCTGCTCATTCCTGCCCAAGACAATCAGGGACTGGAACAATCTTTCAAAAGGAACGGTTGAGGCGACAACACTAGACACATTTGTGTCTATTGCCTCAAGCCTTCAAACACAAAGTGGCACTGGAAATCTGTGAAATTTCCTCATCAACACCAGGAACAGAAACATTGCAAATCCCATCTACATGCATAGGAGCCAAAATGATCAATAAATTGATCGTGGGCCCTTAAGATATAGAAGAAGAAGAAGACTCCGTCTACACCGACCCTGGAGAAAAATTAAAGACGAATCAAGAGGAAAATAGAGAAAACCGTTTGATTCTTGTCTAGAATTTTGATTAACTCCCGTTGCAGATTGGGAATGCATTAGATACCGCGTCATTTAAGGTAACCTGATGTGGATGTTTACGGGAAAAGTCTGCGTTATTAGACCCAAGAGCTAAACCTGCTTGATTTATATGTTGGTCAAAATCAATTCAAAATGAAATCTTAGCTTATCCGGTTTAACAAGTATAATGCAGAAATTTGAAAACATTAAAATATACCTAAGTCTATTAATTAAACAAGACGAAAAAAGTATATTTACATTTCATTTGACGTCAAAAAACAATATTTCAATTTTACTAGCATATCATAAGAATTGTTTACAAAACTACGAAGTTTTCTAATTAAGGCAATGTTAGATACTATAAAATATGCTTAACGAGTGTTTCGTGGTAGCCATACTTTAGATCTGGAGCCGATTTCTGTTTACAAAAGGCATTGCACTTGAATTAGATCACCATAATGACGGATTGCCATGGGCAACCCCGAAGCCCAAAAGTCTTAATTAAAGGCCACACACATCCCACCCAACCATACGTCACATGCGAATCCTTGTGTTTTTTAAAGTAAATAGATCTCGACATGGCTTGAATTGCCACTCAAAGAAAGAATGTGTATTTAAATTTAATTAAGGTTTTAAATTAATTTTTACAAGGCATATAGTTTATGTCAGGTGCGTATACAAATTAATTAGAAGGTTTTTCAAGGCATGAGGAGGCAGCATGCAGCTGTACATATGAGACGCGTGGATTTTCTAAATATAACCCACGCACTTCCAGTGATTGATCCATATATGCATTAGCCCTGTTAGAAATTATATTTATATAACCATATACGAAAAAAATATATTTTGGGCCCTGGCCCCCAAAAAATATTGTAAAATAATTGAACCAATTTAGAAACCGATGCCTTAAACTCATGCCCCCCCCCCCCAACTTCTATGATAGATTTCTGTTTTGTTAAACTAAGTCCAATATGCAATGAAAAAAATAAAACAACACATTATTTAAATGTCAAGAGGTAAATGAATTTAAGAACGACCAAATGGTTATTTTTGTGTTGGTTGACTTTCCCCAGAGCATGTTTTTCCCAGTGCACGTCGGTAAGGTGTATGTGCCTCTGACCTATTGTATGATTTCAGTCTAAATCATTTGTTCTACTATTATCTCAGATCTAGTTCTTTTTTTATTTGTAGTGTCTGCATGTTCAGTAATATAGTGGACATCTTCTCCAATTGTTAGTTCTTTTCGCTGGTATATGTGCGCTAAAATGTGTGGTAGTTTTGTATAGAACGGATTTGCCCTGTTCGTATCTGACGGTGCGTATATGTTGACTTGTGTTTAATTTGGGTAATTGATTTTATATGTTGACCGTTGTTATTCTTTCTTCGGTGTCCTTTTCCTTTGGAAGTTGTTTCCCATCGGTCCACCGTTCCTCCGCTCTGGTGTGGGCTGATGCTGTAGTGTGAATGTTTGTAGTTGAGACCTATCTCTGATATATAAGTGTTTGCCTCGTGTTCTGTTTAAATGTTTGTTTCTTGTAAAAAAAGAAAGTCTGGCTTATGTTCTTGAATTAATTGAATGATGCAGTCTCCCTTAGTTCTGCATCTCCTAATGCTGAGGGAGATCATTGTCAGTGTGTTTTCAGCCATTTTTATGTTACAAAGTGTTGGAAATGTGTTTGTTTTGTTAAGAATTATTTGTTGACATTCTTTTGTAGGGTGTTCCTCAGTCTGTTCCTCGCCTGTTATATCGTCACTTGACTGGTTTGTTATTTAAGCGATATCTGCCTAGGGGAGGACGAGCTACTTCTACTTTTTACTACTAGAAAGAGTTCTTCTTCTTCTTCCGACCTGGATCATTTCTCTTCTTTCTGGTTGTCTTGACCAATGTTTTTTCTTCTTCTTTGTTTCACTTACTGTCCTTTTTTCTCTTCTTTATCTGGTTTCCTTCTGGTCTCTTGACCTTTTTTACAATTTTTTTAAAATTAATTTTTAAAATTTTTTAAGATCTTCTGTATCGCTTCTTCTACTTCTCCCATCACTGGAGGAAAAAGGGTTGGGGGGGGGGTGTTGTTTAACCTTTTTGGATGTGGCACAGCTTTTTGTTGTTGTTGTAGCTGGTGTCGATTGGGCAGGGAGTGGGCTCAACATCTCAGGGTTGGTGCATCTTTTTATTTGTTCACTGTTTACCCCAGCAGTCCACGCTTTCAAAGTGATAGCATTGTACCCTTGTCCCCGGTACATGTACCAATGTCGAATGGCTTTGAAACAACCCCATGTTGACCAGGATGTAGTGGGGAATTTCTATCCCCTGGGTCAAGTGTAACGCCCACTTGGATGCGTTCTCGGGGTGTCTGGTGACAATGAATAAGGTTTTAGGAGCCTCCAGGTGCTCGGCAAACTTCTTCAACCCTTCCTCCCCAACATGGACGGGAACCATATTATGTATATTTTCATGTTTAAACTGTCGTCACGGACAAGTGCACCCAAGAACCACAGGGTATCTATTCCCCCTGATTAGGGCATTATGTGAGCGGGCATGATGCTCCTCTTTAGCCTTTGACTTTTGGGGGATTTTCTAACAAGTAGGCGCCTCCAGATTGTGGAGAGCCTCCATGTGTTCCTATTTCAGTTTCAAGTTGGAGCAAAGCTTCTTTATAATTATATCAGTATTAATCTGGTAGGCCATACGGCAAGAGAGGAGAATTATTATAGTGCTTGGTTTATTGCTGGAACAGGGCTGAACTTTTAAATTAATAGTAGTGGTCGCCATTATTTATTGCTTTTTACTACTTTCAAATTTTAAAATTTAGATTTGGAGATTAAAGATTAATATTGGTTTTACTACTTTCAGTTTTTTTAGAAATTTCATTGGGAGCTTAAAGAAGTGGGGAGTCTATTGAGTTTGTTTAACTATAGTTTTCTCACTTTTACACTAACCTTACTCTGGATATTCTCAAGAAGAAATCGCGAGAAAGCTAGGAATGGGTTGAGTAGTGACATAACATTGCAAAAATTGCAAAATCCTAATTACAAAATGTAAAAATTCTATCTAAGACAATTTTCTAAACTAGGTCTTAACGGGGTGCAGTCGTTTACACAGGTTCCAAGTATTTTGACGCACACTTCTTGATAACTTTTTTGTTCCGTTTAGTTCTTTTGGTATAAAACTTTTGAGAAGTGGCCCGGGGGGGGGGTGGGTAGGGGGCAGTATTCAACACAATACAATCCAAGAGGACAGCCACACACACACTGTCTATATGGATTAAAAAAAAAATATTATTAAAAACTCTAGATACTTTCTATGTGAGTAGCTACACGAAAGAAAGACAATGTTTGCCTTAAGCTCACATGACAACATCCCCCGCTCGGCAAAGTAATAAATTAACAATAAAAAATATAGTAGTAGTTTTAATAGTTCATCTGAATATAAAATCGTAAATAAAAATTGAATGGTGTTTCTTAGTGTTTGTCAGAAATAACCAGGGTTGACATATATACAACATGACACTAGTCTCATCATGACCATACACTTACAAGGAAAGTTTTGGTCACATACAATGTCCACTCTAAGGGACAGTGGCTCCACATATACAACATGACATCACTCTCATCAAGACCATATAAGGACAGAGTAGGGCGCGTATCATGTCCACTCTACAGGACATGAGCTGGTGAGAAAGAACAACATTAATATTTGACATGCAACACAATCTACAGACTAAATCGACACTTAAATCATACAAACAGGTATAGTTCATACAGTAGATAAAGACAGAGCCTTACAAATAAACTGTCATTCCTGATTCCAAAAACAAGAAACAACACACAATAAGTATAATATGATTCTATAATTGCATAAAAAATGTATGACACCACAGACGCAATGCTTTGCTTCACTAAGATAATAAAGCAAACTTTGCATTAGAAACTTGATTTAGATTTAAAAATATAATTACAGAGTAATACCGTAATTTAAACTGTGTGTGTAATTTAAATTCCTTTATGTGTTATGTTAAATAATTTATACCAGAATCAAATGCCTAAATACCACAATCTATTTAACTAGAAATTCAAGAAATGTTATGCGAATATGTTAATTTAGTACATGTTTTAACATTTTTATTTATTTAAAATCAAGGTATTCTTGCTTGTAAATGTGATATTTTTTAAATAGCACAATTTTTTTTGTTAGATCATTATTAAAAAAAAAAAAAATCTGTATAACGGAAAAACCCTGTAAAATCTCAGTCGTCGTTCTCAAATCAGTACACATCTAAAACTAACTATTTTAATTTTGGAAAGAAAGGTTCTAACATTTTATTTCTCTTTAAATATAGAAGTTGCTTCTAAATATGTTTTTTTTAGGGACACACTTATTTACTTTTTCTTATATGTACATATATGTATATATACATATCAACAATTTGTAAATGTATATTCTTATTTCGTTTTGTTGGTATTATCTTATAAAATATGTATCAAAATAGTCTTATTAAATAAGGCCAAACAATCGTAAATTTTCTTTTTGTTTATTGTGTACGCATTTTCATAGAACTAGGAATTTAAAATCCTAAAATAAATATATATCTTTTTCAATATGGTAAACACATTGTGAGCTTACTGTTATTTATTTTTAGTTCTCTCGATGGCCTGTTACCGACACGCCTGTTTTAAACCAAAGAAAAAAACAATCCTTTCATACGTGTAACAGTATAACTGTTTGTGTGCTCTTTTGAGGGTAGGTAGAATCAAATGCGATACACAACACATAGATATAACGGAGAAGTTGAGGCAGCATTATTGAAAAGCCGTGTGATGAGTTTGTGCCATAGTAAATGTGTGTGATAATTGTGAGGACAGTAATACGTGTAATTAACAAACACACAAGGGAATACATATATTAATACATTGTAAGTGAAGTGGTTGATGTATAATATGAATACTTTATTATTGTAATAATTTTTTGTGCAGAAATTGTAAATAAAAAGTTTAATAAATTATTCAAAATAACAAAAAAATAACTAAATAGTATAGATTTAAAACATGATTACAAGGAACACGTTACAACCAGCATTTTTTGTAAAGTTGCTCTCATGTTATAATGGAATATACTTTTAAGATATGTTGAACATGTCAGAGGGTTAGGAAGAACAAATAACACAACGAAATAAAATTGTGTAATCTATAGTAATAGAAATGTGGTTTACCCTTAATTAAAAATCGATCACTTCTTTTACTCAATAAAATGTCCCCATCACGTCTTAAGCAAATAAAATATAATCATCACATCTTTAAACCAATAAAATTTAAAAATCACATTTCTGAACTATAGCAATCACTTCTTTAAAGCAATATAAAATAATCATCATGTATTTAAAATACTAAACTATCCTCATCAAAACTTTAAGAAATTAAAATATCCGAGACAACCTACAATCGTAGGGGTGTCATGGCTCACACGGTGGTTCTAAGGATAAGTGACACCTACATTATAAAAAAAAATATAATACCTTCCTTTGCTCTCAAATTAAGTGTAGAATGCTGCAAAATTAAATTCCGATATGTGGTAAAATCAATTCTTGTAATGTATGGTTATTTTTAAAAAACTTTCTGAGTACTACTAAGATTTATTGGACGAGAGCAGTCTAAGGCAAACGTGTACACTCAAGGGCTACACAACTAGTATAGAAAATTGTACTTCCTGTTGGTTCTGAACTCAAGATGTCTTTACTCATTATTATGGCTAATTTTAACAATATACAAAACAAAGTTTCAAATGCAAACTCAAAATTGTCTGAAAGAAACAAAAAATTCAAGTATACACCAAAATGCCCCCTAATCATCTTTTGCACATCACATTTCTGCAACCCTTTCTTTACGCAATTTTATATTACAGTATCGAGTTGGTTATAAGTGAGTTCCAATTGATTGCCCACGGGCACGGCACAAACGGAGTGAATTCAGTTTATGTATGGTACTGGGCGTCTTAATGCCTCTTAGAAAACATTACAAATGTCTTTCCCCGTTCAAAAAGTTGAATAGAAACATTGCAATTCTGTCAAATAAAAATAAATAATAAACCTCTTGATTGATTCGTTTTCGCCCCCCCCCAACCCCCAATATGAACCTCCTTATTTTCTAACATTAAATACCACCAAAGCTCACGTTAGCCTTGTGCTCAAGGACTTATGTCCAATGAGCCATTCCTTAGCTACATCTCTTGCCATTCCTTAGCTACATCTCTTGCCATTCCTTAGCTACATCTCTTGCCTTTCCTTAGCTACATCTCTTGCCATTCCTTAGCTACATCTCTTGCCTTTCCTTAGCTACATCTCTTGCCATTCCTTAGCTACATCTCTTGCCTTTCCTTAGCTACATCTCTTGCCATTCCTTAGCTACATCTCTTGCCATTCCTTAGCTACATCTCTTGCCTTTCCTTAGCTACATCTCTTGCCATTCCTTAGCTACATCTCTTGCCATTCCTTAGCTACATCTCTTGCCTTTCCTTAGCTACATCTCTTGCCATTCCTTACCTACATCTCTCGCCATTCCTTAGCTCCATCTCTTGCATTCCCTTAGCTACTTCTCTTGCCATTCCTTAGCTACATCTCTTGCCATTCCTTAGCTACATCTCTTGCCATTCCTTCGCTACATCTCTTGCCTTTCCTTAGCTACATCTCTTGCCTTTCCTTAGCTACATCTCTTGCCTTTCCTTAGCTACATCTCTTGCCTTTCCTTAGCTACATCTCTTGCCATCCCTTAGCTACATCTCTTGCCTTTCCTTAGCTACATCTCTTGCCATCCCTTAGCTACATCTCTTGCCATTCCTTAGCTACATCTCTTGCCATCCCTTAGCTACATCTCTTGCCATTCCTTAGCTACATCTCTTGCCATTCCTTAGCTACATCTCTTGCCATTCCTTAGCTACATCTCTTGCCATCACTTAGGTACATCTCTTGCCATCCCTTAGCTACATCTCTTGCCATCACTTAGGTACATCTCTTGCCTTTCCTTAGCTACATCTCTTGCCATTCCTTAGCTACATCTCTTGCCTTTCCTTTGCTACATCGCTTGCCATTCCTTAGCTACATCTCTTGCCTTTCCTTAGCTACATCTCTTGCCATTACTTAGCTACATCTCTTGCCTTTCCTTAGCTACATCTCTTGCCATTCCTTAGCTACATATCTTGCCTTTTCTTAGCTTCGTCTCTTGCCATTCCTTAGCTACATATCTTGCCTTTCCTTAGATTCGTCTCTTGCTATTCCTTAGCTACATATCTTGCCTTTCCTTAGCTTCGTCTCTTGCCATTCCTTAGCTACATCTCTTGCCTTTCCTTAGCTTCGTCTCTTGCCATTCCTTAGCTACATCTCTTGCCTTTCCTTAGCTTCGTCTCTTGCCATTCATTAGCTACATCTCTTGCCTTTCCTTAGCTACATCTCTTGCCTTTCCTTAGCTACATCTCTTGCCATTCCTTAGCTGCATCTCTTGCCATTCCTTAGCTATATCTCTTGCCATTCCTTAGCTTCGTCTCTTGCCATTCCTTAGCTACATCTCTTGCCATTCCTTAGCTTCGTCTCTTGCCATTCCTTAGCTACATCTCTTGCCTTTCCTTAGCTTCGTCTCTTGCCAT
>CAXITT010000953.1:214523-234933 GCA_964033795.1 Lymnaea stagnalis
CATCTCTTGCCATTCCTTAGCTTCGTCTCTTGCCATTCCTTAGCTACATCTCTTGCCTTTCCTTAGCTTCGTCTCTTGCCATTCCTTAGCTACATCTCTTGCCTTTCCTTAGCTTCGTCTCTTGCCATTTCTTAGCTACATCTCTTGCCTTTCCTTAGCTTCGTCTCTTGCCATTCCTTAGCTACATCTCTTGCCTTTCCTTAGCTTCGTCTCTTGCCATTCCTTAGCTACATCTCTTGCCTTTCCTTAGCTTCGTCTCTTGCCATTCCTTAGCTACATCTCTTGCCTTTCCTTAGTTTCGTCTCTTGCCATTCCTTAGCTACATCTCTTGCCTTTCCTTAGCTACATCTCTTGCCTTTCCTTAGCTACATCTCTTGCCTTTACTTAGCTACATCTCTTGCCTTTACTTAAGCTACATCTCTTGCCTTTCCTTAGCTACATCCTTTGCCATTCCTTAGCTACATCTCTTGCCTTTCCTTAGCTACATCTCTTGCCATTCCTTAGCTACATCTCTTGCCTTTCCTTAGCTTCGTCTCTTGCCATTCCTTAGCTACATCTCTTGCCTTTCCTTAGCTTCGTCTCTTGCCATTCCTTAGCTACATCTCTTGCCATTCCTTAGCTACATCTCTTGCCTTTCCTTAGCTACATCTCTTGCCATTCCTTAGCTACATCTCTTGCCTTTCCTTAGCTACATCTCTTGCCATTCCTTAGCTACATCTCTTGCCTTTCCTTAGCTACATCTCTTGCCATTCCTTAGCTACATCTCTTGCCTTTCCTTAGCTACATCTCTTGCCATTCCTTAGCTACATCTCTTGCCTTTCCTTAGCTACATCTCTTGCCATTCCTTAGCTACATCTCTTGCCTTTCCTTAGCTACATCTCTTGCCATTCCTTAGCTACATCTCTTGCCTTTCCTTAGCTACATCTCTTGCCATTCCTTAGCTACATCTCTTGCCTTTCCTTAGCTACATCTCTTGCCATTCCTTAGCTACATCTCTTGCCTTTCCTTAGCTACATCTCTTGCCATTCCTTAGCTACATCTCTTGCCTTTCCTTAGCTACATCTCTTGCCATTCCTTAGCTACATCTCTTGCCTTTCCTTAGCTACATCTCTTGCCATTCCTTAGCTACATCTCTTGCCTTTCCTTAGCTACATCTCTTGCCATTCCTTAGCTACATCTCTTGCCTTTCCTTAGCTACATCTCTTGCCATTCCTTAGCTACATCTCTTGCCTTTCCTTAGCTACATCTCTTGCCATTCCTTAGCTACATCTCTTGCCTTTC
Source organism: Lymnaea stagnalis (assembly GCA_964033795.1). Classification (NCBI taxonomy): domain Eukaryota; kingdom Metazoa; phylum Mollusca; class Gastropoda; family Lymnaeidae; genus Lymnaea; species Lymnaea stagnalis. The sequence goes on from CAXITT010000953.1 coordinate 215,805, forward strand.
CTTAGCTACATCTCTTGCCATTCCTTAGCTACATCTCTTGCCTTTCCTTAGCTACATCTCTTGCCATTCCTTAGCTACATCTCTTGCCTTTCCTTAGCTACATCTCTTGCCATTCCTTAGCTACATCTCTTGCCTTTCCTTAGCTACATCTCTTGCCATTCCTTAGCTACATCTCTTGCCTTTCCTTAGCTACATCTCTTGCCATTCCTTAGCTACATCTCTTGCCTTTCCTTAGCTACATCTCTTGCCATTCCTTAGCTACATCTCTTGCCTTTCCTTAGCTACATCTCTTGCCATTCCTTAGCTACATCTCTTGCCTTTCCTTAGCTACATCTCTTGCCATTCCTTAGCTACATCTCTTGCCTTTCCTTAGCTACATCTCTTGCCATTCCTTAGCTACATCTCTTGCCTTTCCTTAGCTACATCTCTTGCCATTCCTTAGCTACATCTCTTGCCTTTCCTTAGCTTCGTCTCTTGCCATTCCTTAGCTACATCTCTTGCCTTTCCTTAGCTTCGTCTCTTGCCATTCCTTAGCTACATCTCTTGCCTTTCCTTAGCTACATCTCTTGCCATTCCTTAGCTTCGTCTCTTGCCATTCCTTAGCTACACCTCGTGCCATTCCTTAGCTTCGTCTCTTGCCATTCCTTAGCTACATCTCTTGCCTTTCCTTAGCTTCGTCTCTTGCCATTCCTTAGCTACATCTCTTGCCTTTCCTTAGCTTCGTCTCTTGCCATCACTTAGGTACATCTCTTGCCTTTCCTTAGCTACATCTCTTGCCAAACCTTAGCTACATCTCTTGCCTTTCCTTAGCTTCGTCTCTTGCCATTCCTTAGCTACATCTCTTGCCTTTCCTTAGCTTCGTCTCTTGCCATTCCTTAGCTACATCTCTTGCCATTCCTTAGCTACATCTCTTGCCTTTCCTTAGCTACATCTCTTGCCATTCCTTAGCTACATCTCTTGCCTTTCCTTAGCTACATCTCTTGCCATTCCTTAGCTACATCTCTTGCCTTTCCTTAGCTACAAGAGAACGGTAAGGAATCGATGATCTCTTGCCTTTCCTTAGCTTCGTCTCTTGCCATTCCTTAGCTACATCTCTTGCCTTTCCTTAGCTACATCTCTTGCCTTTCCTTAGCTACATCTCTTGCCATTCCTTAGCTACATCTCTTGCCATTCCTTAGCTTCGTCTCTTGCCATTCCTTAGCTACATCTCTTGCCTTTCCTTAGCTTCGTCTCTTGCCATTCCTTAGCTACATCTCTTGCCATTCCTTAGCTTCGTCTCTTGCCATTCCTTAGCTACATCTCTTGCCTTTCCTTAGCTTCGTCTCTTGCCATTCCTTAGCTACATCTCTTGCCATTCCTTAGCTACATCTCTTGCCTTTACTTAGCTACATCTCTTGCCATTCCTTAGCTACATCTCTTGCCTTTCCTTAGCTACATCTCTTGCCATCACTTAGGTACATCTCTTGCCTTTCCTTAGCTACATCTCTTGCCATCCCTTAGCTACATCTCTTGCCATTCCTTAGCTATATCTCTTGCAATCCCTTAGCTACATCTCTTGCCATTCCTTAGCTACATCTCTTGCCTTTCCTTAGCTACATCTCTTGCCATTCCTTAGCTACATCTCTTGCCTTTCCTTAGCTACATCTCTTGCCATTCCTTAGCTACATCTCTTGCCTTTCCTTAGCTACATCTCTTGCCATTCCTTAGCTACATCTCTTGCCTTTCCTTAGCTACATCTCTTGCCATTCCTTAGCTACATCTCTTGCCTTTCCTTAGCTACATCTCTTGCCATTCCTTAGCTACATCTCTTGCCTTTCCTTAGCTACATCTCTTGCCATTCCTTAGCTACATCTCTTGCCTTTCCTTAGCTACATCTCTTGCCATTCCTTAGCTACATCTCTTGCCTTTCCTTAGCTACATCTCTTGCCATTCCTTAGCTACATCTCTTGCCTTTCCTTAGCTACATCTCTTGCCATTCCTTAGCTACATCTCTTGCCTTTCCTTAGCTACATCTCTTGCCATTCCTTAGCTACATCTCTTGCCTTTCCTTAGCTACATCTCTTGCCATTCCTTAGCTACATCTCTTGCCTTTCCTTAGCTACATCTCTTGCCATTCCTTAGCTACATCTCTTGCCTTTCCTTAGCTACATCTCTTGCCATTCCTTAGCTACATCTCTTGCCTTTCCTTAGCTACATCTCTTGCCATTCCTTAGCTACATCTCTTGCCTTTCCTTAGCTACATCTCTTGCCATTCCTTAGCTACATCTCTTGCCTTTCCTTAGCTTCGTCTCTTGCCATTCCTTAGCTACATCTCTTGCCTTTCCTTAGCTTCGTCTCTTGCCATTCCTTAGCTACATCTCTTGCCTTTCCTTAGCTTCGTCTCTTGCCATTCCTTAGCTACATCTCTTGCCATTCCTTAGCTTCGTCTCTTATCTTTCCTTAGCTACATCTCTTGCCATTCCTTAGCTACATCTCTTGCCATTCTTTAGCTTCGTCTCTTGCCATCTCTTAGGTACGTCTCTTGCTACTGCCCGCTCTCTCGAAATATTGGGTACCCCACCCAAACTCACTTTCATGGAAGGGTATCTGATAGAAACACTACACATATGTACACTATATTCGAAAACCAAATGATGCAATATTTATGTCATAATGTAAAATGTCCTTCATGAAATTAGTGGTTCTCAAACTTTCTAATGCCAAGAACCTTTAATCCAGTATCTCATGTTGTGGCGACCCCCAAACACATACTTTTTTCGCTGCTACTTCATGACTGTAGAGCAAGGGTCGGGAAACTTTATGACTGTGAGAGCCATGGACACCACATATTTTGAAAAGTAATTCTGTGAGAGCCATACATTATGTTTAAAACTAAAAATTCAAGTAAATGTGTGCATTTTGTGTAATTTCAACACTACAAAGCAATAACTATGTCTCTGAATTCTTTTTAATAACATTGTTATGGACTTGCTAATCAATACTGATAATGTTTTACCATTATTGCCAATTTTTTTTTTTTATTTGAACATTTGTCTGTGAGCAAGATGTAGCCATCAATAGAGCAACATCTGGCTCGCGAGCCGTAGGTTCCAGACCCCTGTTGTAGAGTATATCCATTTTCCGATGGCAGCCCCTGACAGGGGGTCGCTCAAACGCAGGGGGGGGGAGCGACCCACAAATTGAGGGCCACTGCATTGAATAATTGAATGGCTAACATATTTCATACCTAGATTTAGGGATCGAATTCAGGCGGACTACAGCTTAAAATAAAGCATATTAATCCAATGCTTAAAAAAAAAAAAAAACATCAATCACCAACTTTGTCTAAGCATATTAAATGATGAATGTATTTCTGTTCAAAATATAAATTTAAAGTTTTCATTGTATTTAATAAAGTAACAAAAATATTTCACTTATAATTTCTAGGATTAATTGCACAGGTTATGTATTAACTTGTTCTTTTAAAAAAAAAAAAATCTCACAAAATTCATCAAATGTGTCGATAAAAGACATTTAGAAAGCAAACTCAATTGTTTCTCTTTGTAAAAACGTGTTGGCAATAAACCTTTAAGAAAAGAAAAATTTAGAACAAGGTGTGTAGAACTGGAAGTAAGAACCAGGACAATACGACAATAACTTTCCAGCTAAGGGCTTCCTCAGCAGACAGGTCTGAAGTCCAAACTACTTTTAAACTATTTTTTTTCACCATACTTATATTGAGAGTAATTCATTTTCCGAAAATAAAAATTGTAAACTCCAAAAGCAGTTGCGTCATATTACAAAAATCATTTCGCGCATTTATCGGGAATTATATGTTGCGCTTAGTTGAATTCATTATTCAAACAAACCTTTTTTGTCTAACATTTATATATTTTTTGGATATACTGTCAATACTGTCAAAAATCTCTAACTGGTTTACTCTGTTTAATATTAAAATAAGAAACAGATTGCTCTACTGTTTTGCACGCATTTTTGTTAAAATTTAAATGTTTTCAGATTAGAATCCAGAGAGCGCTAACAAAAGATAACACACACAATAATGTTTTTGTGAACTTACATATTGATAATTATGCCACTTCTATTAGATATACTAGTTTAAGTAAAAATTAATCTGGATTTGGTTAAAAATGTCTTGTTTATGACGAGAGATTTAATCAATATATATTATAGTATTTTTAAACAAGAACTATACTTTTCAAAAAAAATATGTTTAAAAATTGTGCATATTTTTCACGAAATAAATTAAAAAAAATCATTCGACTAAATAAGAATTATTCGTACATCTTTACTATGTGTATAGTTCTGTTAATGTAAATTTGTAAAAAAATGAAATATCTATTTTAAAGTGTTTAATCTGTCTAGCTCGACAAACTTTGAATCTAGTACATTTAAAACTATGATAATAACTATATTTTCGGAAGCAAAATGACATAATATAATTCATATTTAACGGCTATCAGTACTTCAAATGCAATACTTTTTAGTATGAAATATAATTCGAACACATATTTAATACTTCGTCCTTTTATACCGTGCTATAAAAGTGTTTAAACTTGGGAATTTGGTAAAAGAATAATAATGAAAATACAGATACAAAAGAACAAGAAAAGTCAGATTCCAGCTTATAATCAGTAGCGACCAAAAACGACACAGCACGATATTTATGATTGAACTATGTAAGCCACTAACAAGATTATCTCTTATATAATGTAAGCCACTAACAAGATCATCTCTTATATAATGTACGCTTCTGGTGTGACGCATTGACTTCTTGCTCAAGAACTGCTTACTAATAAGCACATTTCGTATTGACAGTATATCCCAAAAATATAAGTGTTAGTTTTATTTGAATATTGAATTCAATAAAGTGCAAAATATAATTCTCGATAAATGCGCGAAATGATTTTTGTAATAAGACACAACTGTATTTGGAGTTTACAATTTTTATTTTCGGAAAATGAATTCCTCTTAAAATAAGTATCATGCAAAAAAAAATCGTTTAAAAGTAGTTTGGACTTCAGTCCTGTCTGCTAACGGAGCCCTTAGCTGGAAAGTTCTTGTCGTATTGTCCTGGTTCTTACTTCAAGTTCTACACACCTTGTTCTAAATTTTTCTTGTCTTAAAGGTTTATTGCAAACACGTTTTTTTTTTTCAAAGGGAAACAATTGAGTTTGCTTTCTAAAAGTATTTTATCAACATGATAAATTTTGTGAGGTTTTTTTGTTTCAATTTGAATTTAAAACAAAAAAAGAACGATTTAATACTTAACCTGTGTAATTAATCATAAATATTATTAGTGAATATTTTTTTTAACCTTATTAAATACAGTGAAAACTTTAAATTTATATTTTCATCAGAAATACATTCATCATTTAATATGCTTAAGCAGAATTGGTGTATGATTGTATTTTTTAGCAGTGGATTAATATGCTTTATTTTAAGTTGTAGTCAGCCAGAAGTCGATCCCTAAATCTTGAAATATGCAAGCCATTCAATTAGTCAATGCAGCGGCCCTCAACTTGTGGGTCGCTAACCCTCCCTGCGTTTGAGCTACCCCCTCTCAAGGGCTGCCATTAGAAAACTGATATACTACACAGAAGGGGTTTGGAACCTATGGCTCGCGAGCCAAATGTTGCTCTATTGATGGCTGCATCTTGCTCGCAGACAAATGTTCAATTATTTTTTTTAAAAGTTGCAATAATGGTTAAACATGCTCAGTATTGATTAGCAACAGCATAAAAATATTATTAAACAGAATTCAGAGACATAGTTATTGCATCATTTGGTTTTCTCGAAACTATAGTGTACATATGTGTAGTGTTTCTATCAGATATCCTTCCATGAAATTGAGTTTGGGTGGGGTACCCAATATTTTGGGTTAGCGGGCAGTTGCAAGAGACATACCTAAGGGATGGCAAGAGACGAAGCTAAGTGATGGCAAGAGATGTAGCTAAGGAATGGCTCATTGGACATAAGTCCTTGAGCACAGGCTAACGTGGGCTTTGATGGTATTTAATGTTAGAAAATAAAGAGGTATATATTGGGGGTTGGGCGAAAATGAATAAATCAAGAAGGTTTTTATGTTTTTCATTTTACAGAATTGCAATTTTTCTATTAAGTTTTTTGCACGGGGAAGAACATTAGTAATGTTTTGCAAGAGGCATTATGACACCCAGTACCATACATAAACTGAATTCACTCCTTTTGTGGCGTGCCCTCACTTATAACCAACTCGCTACTGTAATAGAAATCAGCGGAATGAAGGGTTGCAGAGAGTTAGTATGCAAAAGATAATAATGGGTGCATTTTGGTGTATACTTGCATTTTCTGTTTCTTTCAGACTCGTTTTATTGCACTCATTTTCCCGTTGGGAACTTGACTTGCTTCTTGGGACAGTCTCCTCCATCTTGAAGAGATGCCTGAAAGAAACACTGGCAGAGAGTAGCAAACATAACATGAGATTATACATGGTTTTATTTTCACCATAACATTTCATGAATGCTTCACTTCCTGTTATCCTGTTTTTTGGGAAATCTAACTTCCTCAAATGACACCTAAGTTATTAACTTGTCCCTATTTTTGTCCTATTTTCATCTGCCCCGTTTGTTGGGGAAGTCTTTTGGTTGAAAAGTTATTGTCTAACTGTACTTGTTCTTATTTCAATCTTCCACATAACTTGTTCAACTATTTTATTTTTTAAATAATGTATATATAAATGATATTCAAGGGAACAATCGATTTCAATTTATTAATTTTTTTTATCGATATCTTTAAGGAATTTTTTGAGACATTTTTTTTTTTTTTTTTTTTCATGCAATTTTACTTTTAAAACGTTTTTATACAAATTTTGCAAATAATTTTAGATATTGTTAATATAAATACTTTTTATAATTTTTAATTTTTTTAAAAATAATGTATATATAAATGATATTCAAGGGAACAATCGATTTCAATTTATTAATTTTTTTTATCGATATCTTTAAGGAATTTTTTGAGACATTTTTTTTTTTTTTTTCATGCAATTTTACTTTTAAAACGTTTTCATACAAATTTTGCAAATAATTTTAGATATTGTTAATATAAATACTTTTTATAATTGTTAATTTTTTTAGGAATAAAAACATAAAAAAAATATTATTTACAGCAATTTATATACTATTGATTATGCTTTATTAATGTTTTCTGTTACCTCAAATAAGTTAGACATGTACATAATATATACTACTGTGAGACGTAGTCTACTTGATTTCGATCCCAACATCTAGGGATATAAGACAAATAAAAATCTGTTAGTTATGGTGATAAACAGAAAGCTTTGTAATAAAATGTGTTTTTTTTCCATCCTTGCAAAGCACGATATTAACCATGTAGAATGCCTTTTTTCAGAAAGCTTTCCCCGTCGGGGGGCATAGTCAAATTTTTTATTGTGTTTTGGGGTGTGGGTGGGGGTGTGTGGGATGTGATAGTAGCCAAAAGCGTAGCTAAGGCTTTTCTGATGGGGAATAAGTCCTGCGGTGCCTGACTAGCGGGGGGAGGGTGTGGCAAAAAAAAGCCTTGATAGTATTTATTGTTTGAAAATAATGGGTTTAAGGGTTGAAAGTGGAGATGCAAAAAATTAATCTTGTTCCCTGACGCTAAACTCTATGGAAAATATGTGGCCACCCATGACGACACTAATTGTAGTTAAGCCACTTGGTTGGGTATTTATCTATCTTAATTGAATTAAGTGCCAATGGCCGAAAATTGGAATATTTTAAAAGGGCTGTTATGACCTAGATAAATAAAAGGGCTTCTCGGCAACAACTCACCACATTTTTATTGCAATCACATGAAATGTGTAGGAGCAAAGTCGTGACATACATACACACATACATACAAAAATTTATATATATATATATATATATATATATATATATATATATATATATATATATAACCGTCTGACAGGTACAGCCGGCGCCAGCTGACCAGGGATCACGATCGACGGATCAAGCCATCTGACCAGGGCATTTACCTGGGACGTCTAGACCTGGCGCCTGGACTGGGAGAGGAACTATGGGACGGGGAGGTATAAATAGGAATCTCTGGACGGGACGAGGGAGAGCGCGGCCGGACAAGGAAGGCGGCCGGACTGAGAACTAGATAGCAGGGAGAAGTAAGAGTTGTGAGATGAGTGAAAGTGTAAGCAAGTGACAGACCCAATAAAGAACACGAGTTTAATCATCAAATGTATCACCGGAGTTGTTTCCTTATTGAGTACCAGATCTAGATGAAGTTTGTCCGAGAGTAAGCAAGGTTTCCTTACAATGGTGGCAGCGGTGGGATGTTAACTTTGCAACGACTCTGAAGACACAATATTTTTGAGTAGCCGGACTGAGAGGAGAAGTGCAAGGTGTTGAAAATCTATTGCAAGCACAATGACTTCCCAGTGTTTAAACAAACTCCCAACGTACAATGGAACCTCGACATGGCACACTTTTATCGTGCAGTTTGAAACGGCTGCAAAAATCTTCAAGTGGAGTGATGAAGAGAAACTCCTTTATTTGGGGTTTGTTTTGAATGATTCGGCGGCTGAATTCGCTTACATTGAATTAAGTGAAGAAGAGCGAGAGACGTACGAGAAACTTAAAGATGCCCTCGCCAATCGGTTCCAGCATCATAGGACACCAGCTTTCTTCCAGAATCTGTTGGACAAACGTACTTTCCTAAGAACAGAAACCAGTGCTGAGTACGCTACCGACATTAAGAAATTGGTAGCGAAAAGCTTTCCAATGGCAGACCAGGCCACACGAGATGCCATTGGTTTTAGGCAGTTTTTACGTGGGCTACGGGATCCTTCAATGGTCACACATGTTGGCACTATGGCCGTCCCTCCAACAGTGGACAAGGCGAGAGCAGCCCTGGAGCAGTTATTAAATCTGAGGGACAATTTTTGTCTACCGGGAAAGCAAGTAGCATCAATAGCTACTGACAACTTGTCCAGAGAGATCAGCGGCCTGAGAGAGGACTTTAGGGCATTCATCACCTCACAGAGAGGGGCAGTTAACCAGTCAGCTCGAGAAGATGGAAGTTATCGACAGATGGAACCCAGGTGCTTCGATTGTGATCGAATCGGTCACATTGCCCGTGATTGTCAAAACAGGAGCTTAGGAGGCGAAATTCCTGATCGGCTAAAATTGAATCACATTTCATCGAATGGTCGAGACGTTCGTCCAAGTGCTGTGTTTGTACCTGTTACAGTGTGTGGTGTTAGGGCAGAATTTCAAATGGACACGGGTGCGGCTGTGACCGTTATTTCAAAGAAAAGATTTTTTGAATTTCCACGACGGCAGCGACGTAAGATTCATCTCTCACCTGTGAAGCTGCAGACAGCTACTGGAGCACCAATGAATCTATATGGGGTGAGTGACGTAAATTTATTGATTGGAGATAAAGGGTATCCCTGGACGGTATATGTGGCAGACATTATGGAGGACGGTTACCTCGGTTTTGACTTTTTGGCTCATTATAATTTTTCCTACTCAGTCAGCCAAGGTCTGAGTTTGGGCTTTCACAATGTGCCCATTGCGGCTAAATTGAGGGTAAATTCGAAAGAGGATAAGAATTGTTCTAGCCCATCAAAACGTGTTAACAATAACCAGTTACCAGCACCAGCCAGTGTGAGAGTAAACATGGTAACTGCCCTCAACAAAAGAAGCGTCCTGGTAAAAGCCAGCGGACACGCATGGCTGCTGTCCAGACTAACGGGTTACCCCGTACTGAGATGACCGCGCCGTCGACACAGCCCAAGAATGTGGGCAGTAATTCAGTCCAGTTGTGTGGTGAGGTCAATTCTAACTGGAAGAAAAGGAAGATAATTCTTGATAGAGCAGTGAAAAGACAGAAAAATGACCCCGACGCTAGAGCAGTAAAGCGCCCTTTCAAAGTGGGTGACGTTGTCCGGTATGAAGACTCAACAGACAAAGTGAGTCAAAACCAGAAGGTGAGCACTAATAAGTGGCGCGGTCCACTTGTCATTAGCCGAAAACTACGGCATAACTTGTTTGAGGTAGAAGGAGAGGGAAGGAGGACGTTCAAAATTATTCATCATGAACGCCACTGTAAGCTGAGACATGACCCTGACCCGCCAGATTGGAGCAAATTCAGGACTTCAACAAGATCTCCAGGAAAATGGGCATGGGGCACTGACAGTTTTCTCAAATATGGAATGTGTTAATTATTTTATGACATGACAATCGTTTAGATAGACATAAGAGTAAATGAAATAATGTGCTCTGATATTGTGTGTAGAGATACTTGAATTTTAGGTTGGATAAACGACATTATTGCTTAACGATTTCGGTAGAATTTGATGCATGATGCAAAAGTATAGATTTTTGTTTGTAGTGAAATTGTAACATTTTTTTAATGATTGAAGTTTGAAATGAAGGGTTTGAGTTAAGAGTTTTTTTGCATCCAATTATTATTTTCATGCATATTGTTTACTGTGATACTTGATTTGCTTTTTGATTTTGTTTTCTCTAAAAGTTGTATTATTCACTGTTCATTGTTAGTTGAACGCTGTTAGATCAAACTTGTCTGATTGGGGGAACGAAAATGGCGCTCTGACTGAGGTGACCTTTAACTCAATCGTGTTATTCTAGGTGCGCGTAGGATTGAGACGAAGGGAGGTGCACTAGAACCTCAATGTGATGACACACGTGCGTTACTGTGAGCTGTTTGTAAATGAATGCTGAAGGTCCAAGTCACTTGAAGCCATTTGGAAACCAATCATAAGAAATTTTAGCCAGGGTGTTAGTAATGTCGGGACGACATTGGTTTTGTAAGATGGGGGTAGTGTGGAGAGTTCGGCCGGGGGCGTCTGACTAGGGATTAACGGCCGTCTGACACCGTCTGACAGGTACTGCCGGCGCCAGCTGACCAGGGATCACGATCGACGGATCAAGCCATCTGACCAGGGCATTTACCTGGGACGTCTAGACCTGGCGCCTGGACTGTGAGAGGAACTATAGGACGGGGAGGTATAAATAGAGATCTCTGGACGGGACGAGGGAGAGCGCGGCCGGACAAGGAAGGCGGCCGGACTGAGAACTAGATAGCAGGGAGAAGTCAGAGTTGTGAGATGAGTGAAAGTTTAAGCAAGTGACAGACCCAATAAAGAACACGAGTTTAATCATCCAATGTCAGTATCACCGGAGTTGTTTCCTTATTGAGTACCAGATCTAGATGAAGTTTGTCTGAGAGTAAGCAAGGTTTCCTTACAATATTCATTTTTTTTGCTTTAGCAGTTTAAATAATTTATATATTTTTAATAATTGTAAAGCTCTTAGAGCTTTAAGGCAACCTCCAACAATGCTGTGGGCCTCGTATATGTTTGTGGTTTTTATAAGTGATGAAAATATGTTCCTTATTATCATCTTTCTATAAAGGATGCGAACAAAAAGGGAAAGGGATGTACACGGAAAAAGTGCGTGAACAGTTTTAACTGAACTATATTTCTAAAAATGATAAAGTTAAGATTACCATATTTTCTGGATGCCAAGTACAGACAAAAACGCTTATAGAAAGAGGGGCGGGGTGAAGGCGAGAATCAACAACAACAAAAGGGATGCTTTACATTTTTTTGTTACAAACTGTTGTAAATATTTTACCGACCCATGAATATCTTTTAACTGATTTCCATTCGCACGAAGCTTATCATAAAATTGAGAATAAGCTAGATTGATTTTGCACTGAACAATCATTGTATCTCTCAGAGTGGTTAACTTCAGCAAAGATTTCTTTAAAATGTTGAAATATTTGCAGCCATTTAAAAAAAAAATCTTTTAAAATGTTTTGTGAGTTACATCCAGCTTAACGAGTGACACAAATTGTTTCACATAAGTTGGCTTAACAAATCGGTTGCTATCAACAATTGTCCATGGGAATATTGCACTTACATTCGCAGATAGTTACATTCAGGTGCAGCAGGAATGACTAGGTTACCAAGACATGTTCCGCGTGATGGTGCAGACAATGTTCATTGCGCTGAACTTTGCGGAGAAAAAAGATGACACAAATGAAATGGAAATAAGGCTGTAAGTCGTTGCTAAAAAAAGTACGTACAAGTCAGACAACGAGTGAAAAGTACGGACAAATATGGATGCACAAATAAGTACAGACAAGTTGGTTGTAAATACCAACTGCCCGTACTTAAAACGGACGTCTTGTAACGCTGGTAAAGTGGCTTTTATTTTTAATGTACTTTATTTTGGGAGATGATTAATTAATAAATGAAGTTTCCACACAAAAACTGCATCATCTAACAGGCGACCATCACCAAAAAGCACTCAGTTTATTATTTTGCATGCTTAACACAAATGAAAAACAAAAATTATAAAAAGTATTTTCTAAAAAGTTCTTTTTTTTCCAATTACAAAGAAAAACAAAAAAAAACAAAGTGTAAAAAATTTATTAATTTTGATTTTATCTAAGGGAAACCGTATGTAAAAAAAATTATACATTTCCCAATATTACGTAAAATAAAGTGTTATTTGGGTTTGAAAATAACTATACATTCCATCAGATGAATCACAAATTGCCCTTTCGGTAAACTTAAAAACATTTTAAACTAAATCTAAAGAATTGATGAAGTGGTACACAATACGTTTTGTTAATGAGTTGTTGTTTAGACAAGCACTTGGAATGATATTTGTCAAGCTTGAAAACTAGCTATTTTAATAAGCAACAGAATGGCCCATTGGCAAAGCATCGACTTCACGTCATCTAAATGACTTGCTAAAATATGCATTTACATAACACACTTTATGCGTTTTTGCCAGGTCTTTTAGCTGATGACGAGATTTTTTTTCATCTACTTGCACACTACGGACTCTGAGGTTGTAACTTTTTTAAGGTTTTTGGAGTCATTCATGCATGTAATTAGGGTAATATTGATGGTAGAGGAGACTTAGAAATCATTCACAGTGTGATGGACACGTAACAACATAATTTGTTAAAATTATGTCATTATTCCCCACAGAATTTTCCATACATACTTAAAACTGGAAAAACTTCTCTGTCTGGTACTGATGATTAAAATTTTTGCAGAAAATTTTTGAGTAAAATGTAATGGTCTATTATGTATAAGTTCAAGATCTGGGCCAGATTCTACATTAGCATTAAATATCATGTTTATAGGAGTAAGTTGTTTCTGATCTTCTGAAGTGACTTCCTTTTGTTGTTAATTTTCATTTAATTTACATTTTTAACTTGTTACAGGTGGTAGGAATCCCCAACATTTCTCTTGGAACTAAATGTCAGAATTTTTTTATTTTTTTTATTTTAATGGTATTGCAATGTTTTAACACTAAGTTGAGACATCTGTTACTACACTACACTCCTTGCAATAACAATTTTTACTTGATTACGCGTAATGCGCATTGAATTAGTGACTTGAACATTCCACAATTTTCTGTCATCTTCTATGGTCTTCGAGTCAACAACAACAGGCAAAAGCTGGGTTTGTGATCAACAAGATCATAAGAAATACGCCACATCCAATACAAACGCAACGTCTGCTAGGGATAACAGCACGGGGGAATTATGACGTAAACACGTCCTACATAACAATACATTACAATACATTATTTTTTTAAAATTGTACTTAAATTTAATTTTATGTAAAATGGCATGATTTACATTGTTATGGAATAGTAATGAGGAAGTGACAGTACATTTGAGATAGAGGGAAAATAAATCATAGGTATATTGATAGAGAGGGTGGAGTGGTCTCAGCAAACATTACAAACAAGAGAGACTCACACACATTTGTAAACATATACACCACTGCGCAGCCGAATAACTACGCACTGCTACAAGCACTGCAGAGCATGACATAACTCGATTTAAAGAACTACACACCCAAATGACCACACACTATTGCAAACACTACGCATCCCACTTACAACACACTATTACAAACCCTATACATCCCACTTACAGCACACTATTACCGAAATGTAATTCTTACACAATGTAAAAAACGTCATTTTTTAAGGGGATTTCAAATATGGAACAAATGTAGTAGTAAGAGTTTGTAGAGACTCCGTTCTGACCAGGTGTCACAGTTTATATATATGGCAAGGCGACATATTCTAACATCATCAGATTTTTTTTCTTTGAAAGTGAGGCAATTTCTTTAACACTTCGATCGGAACTTATCCTAGAAATCTGAAATTTGTTTAAATATATCATTAAAGGTTTTGATATAGTAGACATTTTATTCTCATGCTAAAGGTTAAAATCATTTTGGAACTGACCGTATATGATTAGCTCCCTTTCAATTGATGGCGGTAAAGATTGCGTCAACAAATATTAAGTAGCTGAACAAAGAGGAAAAATCCGAAAAATGAAAAAAGGGGTGGGTGAACTTACAAAAATGCAATCTACTTCATTAGGCACGATTGTACATACAAATAATAATTTGAAGTGCTTTTAAATATAAGCACAGAACTTATATTTATTAAATTTATTTAGTTCTTCTTTTTTAAAGTAAGTAAATACATTGGCTTTAAACGGAAGCAATTATTTATGTTTTTTTATCTCTATTTTGAATGCAATTAAATACTGTGAAATAGGTTTTACTTTTATTTTGATTCAATAAATTTTCAGCAATATAACAGTTTAAAAAAATTTATATATTTTAAAATAAAAAAAAAATTCGAAATCATATGTTATTTTTAATATCTTTTATTCTGAATCATCAAAACTTTAAACTTAATATTATTTCTGAAAACCAATATAATTCCATATGCTAAACGAATGTTGCATGGTGACTACAGTATCGGTCGACTACACCTATCAAAGGTAACCGACTCATTTTCGATCCTTATATGTAACGATTATTCAAAGAAAGAACAATCAACAGTCCATTAACACAATCTCTACAAGGGGTTGAGGACAAATTAACTAAACTTATTAGAGTAGCTCAACTGGAGTAGCTGGTAACTTGACTTATTAGAGTAGCTCAACTGGAGTAGCTGGTAACTTGACTTATTAGAGTAGCTCAACTGGAGTAGCTGGTAACTTGACTTATTAGAGTAGCTCAACTGGTGTAGCTGGTAACTTGACTTATTAGAGTAGCTCAACTGGAGTAGCTGGTAACTTGACTTATTAGAGTAGCTCAACTGGAGTAGCTGGTAACTTGACTTATTAGAGTAGCTCAACTGGAGTAGCTGGTAACTTGACTTATTAGAGTAGCTCAACTGGAGTAGCTGGTAACTTGACAACCGAGACGTTGTCAAAGTTTAAATAGATGAATTCCCAGCTAAATGAACTTGTAAAAGATGTGTACCAAGGATACTTTAAACAAAGAGTAATAATTTAAAAATAAAAAGATATTAAACAAGCTTTAAAATTCAAACTTTCATACAGGTGAAGCTTTTGATAAGAATAGAATTTATTGTTCAGACTAAGAATTGAAAAAAAAAAATGAAAACAGGAAAAGTGTTTTGAAAAAAAAAGTACTCTCAAAAGTTCTACCTATCGTCGGAAAGTAGGAAGGCCATGTATGTTGATTCTCTGTGTCTATTAGCTATCACATTGATGGACGTATATGAATGTAAGTAGGCATGCATTGTCTTTGACACACGTTAGAACGCCTTGAGGAATGAGTTTATCGTAGCGTGATCGAAGAGTTTAATTACATTCTATAGGAACTGTTACAAATGGGAGACGTCATTGATAGAAGTTAGGGGAGGATCGAGTGTCACCAAATGAAGTTACTTTACTGACCACCAACAGCAATCCTCACACAAATAATTATTCTCTGTGTGTTAAGTCTTGGACTGAGACAAAGCGTGTACCAGTTGTTTTTCCTACAGTAATCCACTGTGCTTTACTAAGTTAGATTTGTAAGAGTACGTTAAGTGGTTAGTTTGAGCTCTGCATACATCACATAGTGTAGATTATTACTTTATATATTTAAGCAATATTGAGCATTTATTTAAGGCTAGTTGAGATAAATCATATTAAGGAGTTGGCTGTGTTGACAGTGAACAGATACAAACACAGAGGGACGGTGAGATGTATAGAATAGACATGTAAAATAATTGTTAATAAAAAAGACTTGAAGTAAAAAGAAGCGACTTGTTCAAGACTCCGCTATAAAGATGTTTAGCGTCTTGCTTGAAGTATAAGTTGGAATTGACTGTATTGTGTCACACTTGTAGTAAGCATTTGTTCATTGAATTGCCATATATATTTATGACAGCTATTTATATTTTATAGCATATCTTTTGGGGTGTTTTAGTTCATGTTTCATAAGAAATGCCTACATTAATTTTGTAAACACATTTAAAATTAAAAATATAAATTTGTTGTCGTTACATTAAGTTCAATTAAGAAACCATTGTGTGTATTGTATTGTTGTTGTGCTTCATTTTGCACATTAAACAATGTGGTGTCAGAGGTAGTGTAGAAATTTAAAAAAAGTGTAACTGAACATAAAAGAGCTCCTTACACCAAAGGCTTCCTAACGATTTGAGTCATTGAGCTTAGATTGTCAATCAATATATAAGGAAAGCCCCTAGTCATGTACTATGTCTACATGTTAAAAAGCCATGAGTTTATTGTTATTGAAGTAGAGGGTTCATAACATAACATTGTATTATAAATAATATTATTTTAAAGAGTTATATTTCCCTCTTTTTTCACTTCTACATTTTTGGGAAATCAAACATCAGGTATTTTCAATGGAGATTACTTAAGTGTTTTTTTTTTCGTCTTTTTAATGTGTCCTATTTTCATCTGTCATGTCTGCTGAGAAAGGCACGGCTATTAGCCAAAATAAAATTATCCCATGGTCCTGGTATCTAATTTTAAACATTCACATAATTTAAAAAAAAAAAAAATATATCTTCTTTTATTTCTAAAGAATATGTTTTTTAAAAAAAATGTTTCAAGGGAAACAATCCCATTCTTATACTACATGTTTTAGTCGAAGCCATTTAGGATTTTGTAAGAGATTTTATTTTACTTTTTGTGCTTTGCAATTTTAAGAAATGTTTTGATACTATGTTTGTGCAATATATTGTTAAACTTGTTAATAACATTTATTCTTTTACACATTTTTTTTATTAGAATACAAACAGGAAATTTTAAACTTCATGAGAAGTATATAAATAGTTAATTGAGATTAACCAGGGGATTTCGCGTAGAAATGTCATTTTCAAGTTGACTATTATGAATTATATAAAGATATAGTCCACTTGTCTTCGATCCCTTCATCTAGGGACGTATCATAAATGAATAGTCAACACGTTGCATTTGAAATATTGCAAAGTGTGTACGAAAATGTATTTAAATAAATATTAACGATAGATTTCTCGAATTCGATCGTTACCATTACCGAGGAAGTGCTTGAATAATATCCCCTACCCCTCTCATTTCTGTTCTCCATTTAGTTCAGGTGTCATCTCTTCTGTCCTTCACCGGAAATGACACTAGGCCATCCTGTGCCCTCCCTTTTGGTGATTGCCCAAGTGCAGTGGCGTAGCTAGGGTTGGTGTCACAGGATGTGTTAAACGCATGGTCTCCCCCTCGCCCCACGAACTTCTATGATCGATTTTGTTTGTTAAAATAAGTACAAGTTTAACCATGACAAAAAAACCCAACAAAGTAATTAAATGTCAAGAGGTAAATGTATTAAGAACTGTAACAACTTTAAGTTATTGTGAGATTAAATTGCATTTACTTTACTTAAAATTTGCTTTTCCCGTTCTTCAAAACAGCAAACCTATCAATGACATTATCGAAATTAAATTCCTTGACCGCATCACTTCTCAGTTTATAGTAGAGCCAGATCAGAAAGACTTGACCGCATCACTTCTCATTTGATAGTAGAGCCAGATCAGAAAGACTTGACCGCATCACTTCTCATTTGATAGTAGAGCCAGATCAGAAGACTTTACTGCATCACTTCTCATTTGATAAAAGAGGCTGATCAGAAAGACTCGACTGCCCCATTCTTTACATTTAAAAAGAAATGTTTCACACACATCTTTAGTTTTCTCACATAGTGCTGCATATTTACCTAGTGAGTTGTTGGACATGGAATTCGATTGTTTTACTTTCATACATTTCACTACTCACAATTATTGTTATAATTAACCTTTAAATGATATTATTTTAATCATGTATATCGTTCCTTTTAGCTATTGATTAGTGTGTTTATTGTGGTTTGGCATTAAGTATAATTGTTTGGCACAAAGCTACTTTTCATTTGAAAGAAAAGAAAAAAAAATTGTATCGCACCCTGCATAGAAAGATGATTATAAAGAAAATGTCCTCATCAAATATAAAAACTACTAAGATATCCAAGACACCGAGCAGTCGTAGAGGTTGCACGGCTCATGTGATGGTTCTAGTGTTAAGTGACACCTACATTGTATAAACTATGTTGTATTCCGTTGCTCTGATATTAAGTGTAGAATTCTGCAAAACTCAATTTACATGTTTGATACAATGCATGTATGTACCTTATGGAACAAGTTTCAAGAACAAGTCTTTTCTTTTCATTTAATCGAAACATTTAAAAACTTCTGTCATTTCACTTTAGTAATTAAGAGAAAATTAAACATTTAATAAACGACCTCTTCATGGTTCTTAAATTATTAAGCATACGTTGCATAAAACATTTACTGTATATGAATAATTACATTTAAATTGTATGAAATAAATCATTTTAGATGCATTATATAATAAATTTAAAACTAATGTAATAATATATGTGTTATACATACAATAAATATTCAAGGTAAAAAAAATAATACATGTATCCCTTGATAAGACAGAGTGGCTTTTTCTGTATGTTTCATTGTATCAATTGTGCCAATGAGGGCTCATAATCAAACAGTCAATTCAAAACAACAACAAAAAAAAAACATGTATAGCAAAGTAACCTTCAATGGGGCGGTCTCAAAGCCATTTCTAGTCAGCTTTCTGGAAACTTGAAATCTAATATCTTAAAGTTAATATAATCATTTCTAAAATGTTCAAATTGTTCCATGATAAAAGGACAACTCTCGAAATCGATCCTTACGTGTAGGGATGCAAGTCCAAATCATTCAAGTCTTCAAATCTAACTTCC
>CAXITT010000954.1:6970-37351 GCA_964033795.1 Lymnaea stagnalis
GTGGGTTTAAGTTGGCGGTTGGGAGAACAGTTCATAGTGGGTTTAAGTTGGCGGTTGAGAGAACAGTTCATAGTGGGTTTAAGTTGGCGGTTGGGAGAACAGTTCATAGTGGGTTTAAGTTGGCGGTTGAGAGAACAGTTCATAGTGGTTTTAAGCTGGCGGTTGAGAGAACAGTTCATAGTGGGTTTAAGTTGCCGGTTGAGAGAACAGTTCATAGTGGGTTTAAGTTGGCGGTTGAGAGAACAGTTCATAGTGGGTTTAATTTGGCGGTTGGGAGAACAGTTCATAGTGGGTTTAAGTTGGCGGTTGGGAGAACAGTTCATAGTGGGTTTAAGTTGGCGGTTGAGAGATCAGTTCATAGTGGGTTTAAGTTGGCGGTTGGGAGAACAGTTCATAGTGGGTTTAAGTTGGCGGTTGAGAGAACAATTCATAGTGGGTTTAAGCTGGCGGTTGAGAGAACAGTTCATAGTGGGTTTAAGTTGGCGGTTGAGAGAACAGTTCATAGTGGGTTTAAGCTGGCGGTTGGGAGAACAGTTCATAGTGGGTTTAAGCTGGCGGTTGGGAGAACAGTTCATAGTGGGTTTAAGCTGGCGGTTGAGAGAACAGTTCATAGTGGGTTTAAGCTGGCGGTTGAGAGAACAGTTCATAGTGGGTTTAAGCTGGCGGTTGAGAGAACAGTTCATAGTGGGTTTAAGCTGGCGGTTGAGAGAACAGTTCATAGTGGGTTTAAGCTGGCGGTTGAGAGAACAGTTCATAGTGGGTTTAAGCTGGCGGTTGAGAGAACAGTTCATAGTGGGTTTAAGCTGGCGGTTGAGAGAACAGTTCATAGTGGGTTTAAGCTGGCGGTTGAGAGAACAGTTCATAGTGGGTTTAAGCTGGCGGTTGAGAGAACAGTTCATAGTGGGTTTAAGCTGGCGGTTGAGAGAACAGTTCATAGTGGGTTTAAGCTGGCGGTTGAGAGAACAGTTCATAGTGGGTTTAAGCTGGCGGTTGAGAGAACAGTTCATAGTGGGTTTAAGCTGGCGGTTGAGAGAACAGTTCATAGTGGGTTTAAGCTGGCGGTTGAGAGAACAGTTCATAGTGGGTTTAAGCTGGCGGTTGAGAGAACAGTTCATAGTGGGTTTAAGCTGGCGGTTGAGAGAACAGTTCATAGTGGGTTTAAGCTGGCGGTTGAGAGAACAGTTCATAGTGGGTTTAAGCTGGCGGTTGAGAGAACAGTTCATAGTGGGTTTAAGCTGGCGGTTGAGAGAACAGTTCATAGTGGGTTTAAGCTGGCGGTTGAGAGAACAGTTCATAGTGGGTTTAAGCTGGCGGTTGAGAGAACAGTTCATAGTGGGTTTAAGCTGGCGGTTGAGAGAACAGTTCATAGTGGGTTTAAGCTGGCGGTTGAGAGAACAGTTCATAGTGGGTTTAAGCTGGCGGTTGAGAGAACAGTTCATAGTGGGTTTAAGCTGGCGGTTGAGAGAACAGTTCATAGTGGGTTTAAGCTGGCGGTTGAGAGAACAGTTCATAGTGGGTTTAAGCTGGCGGTTGAGAGAACAGTTCATAGTGGGTTTAAGCTGGCGGTTGAGAGAACAGTTCATAGTGGGTTTAAGCTGGCGGTTGAGAGAACAGTTCATAGTGGGTTTAAGCTGGCGGTTGAGAGAACAGTTCATAGTGGGTTTAAGCTGGCGGTTGAGAGAACAGTTCATAGTGGGTTTAAGCTGGCGGTTGGGAGAACAGTTCATAGTGGGTTTAAGCTGGCGGTTGGGAGAACAGTTCATAGTGGGTTTAAGCTGGCGGTTGAGAGAACAGTTCATAGTGGGTTTAAGTGAGAGAACAGTTCATAGTGGGTTTAAGCTGGTGGTTGAGAGAACAGTTCATAGTGGGTTTAAGTGAGAGAACAGTTCATAGTGGGTTTAAGCTGGTGGTTGAGAGAACAGTTCATAGTGGGTTTAAGCTGGCGGTTGAGAGAACAGTTCATAGTGGGTTTAAGCTGGTGGTTGAGAGAACAGTTCATAGTGGGTTTAAGCTGGTGGTTGAGAGAACAGTTCATAGTGGGTTTAAGCTGGCGGTTGAGAGAACAGTTCATAGTGGGTTTAAGCTGGCGGTTGGGAGAACAGTTCATAGTGGGTTTAAGCTGGCGGTTGGGAGAACAGTTCATAGTGGGTTTAAGCTGGCGGTTGAGAGAACAGTTCATAGTGGGTTTAAGTGAGAGAACAGTTCATAGTGGGTTTAAGCTGGTGGTTGAGAGAACAGTTCATAGTGGGTTTAAGTGAGAGAACAGTTCATAGTGGGTTTAAGCTGGTGGTTGAGAGAACAGTTCATAGTGGGTTTAAGCTGGCGGTTGAGAGAACAGTTCATAGTGGGTTTAAGCTGGCGGTTGAGAGAACAGTTCATAGTGGGTTTAAGCTGGCGGTTGAGAGAACAGTTCATAGTGGGTTTAAGCTGGCGGTTGAGAGAACAGTTCATAGTGGGTTTAAGCTGGCGGTTGAGAGAACAGTTCATAGTGGGTTTAAGCTGGCGGTTGAGAGAACAGTTCATAGTGGGTTTAAGCTGGCGGTTGAGAGAACAGTTCATAGTGGGTTTAAGCTGGCGGTTGAGAGAACAGTTCATAGTGGGTTTAAGCTGGCGGTTGAGAGAACAGTTCATAGTGGGTTTAAGCTGGCGGTTGAGAGAACAGTTCATAGTGGGTTTAAGCTGGCGGTTGAGAGAACAGTTCATAGTGGGTTTAAGCTGGCGGTTGAGAGAACAGTTCATAGTGGGTTTAAGCTGGCGGTTGAGAGAACAGTTCATAGTGGGTTTAAGCTGGCGGTTGAGAGAACAGTTCATAGTGGGTTTAAGCTGGCGGTTGAGAGAACAGTTCATAGTGGGTTTAAGCTGGCGGTTGAGAGAACAGTTCATAGTGGGTTTAAGCTGGCGGTTGAGAGAACAGTTCATAGTGGGTTTAAGCTGGCGGTTGAGAGAACAGTTCATAGTGGGTTTAAGCTGGCGGTTGAGAGAACAGTTCATAGTGGGTTTAAGCTGGCGGTTGAGAGAACAGTTCATAGTGGGTTTAAGCTGGCGGTTGAGAGAACAGTTCATAGTGGGTTTAAGCTGGCGGTTGAGAGAACAGTTCATAGTGGGTTTAAGCTGGCGGTTGAGAGAACAGTTCATAGTGGGTTTAAGCTGGCGGTTGAGAGAACAGTTCATAGTGGGTTTAAGCTGGCGGTTGAGAGAACAGTTCATAGTGGGTTTAAGCTGGCGGTTGAGAGAACAGTTCATAGTGGGTTTAAGCTGGCGGTTGAGAGAACAGTTCATAGTGGGTTTAAGCTGGCGGTTGAGAGAACAGTTCATAGTGGGTTTAAGCTGGCGGTTGAGAGAACAGTTCATAGTGGGTTTAAGCTGGCGGTTGAGAGAACAGTTCATAGTGGGTTTAAGCTGGCGGTTGAGAGAACAGTTCATAGTGGGTTTAAGCTGGCGGTTGAGAGAACAGTTCATAGTGGGTTTAAGCTGGCGGTTGAGAGAACAGTTCATAGTGGGTTTAAGCTGGCGGTTGAGAGAACAGTTCATAGTGGGTTTAAGCTGGCGGTTGAGAGAACAGTTCATAGTGGGTTTAAGCTGGCGGTTGAGAGAACAGTTCATAGTGGGTTTAAGCTGGCGGTTGAGAGAACAGTTCATAGTGGGTTTAAGCTGGCGGTTGAGAGAACAGTTCATAGTGGGTTTAAGCTGGCGGTTGAGAGAACAGTTCATAGTGGGTTTAAGCTGGCGGTTGAGAGAACAGTTCATAGTGGGTTTAAGCTGGCGGTTGAGAGAACAGTTCATAGTGGGTTTAAGCTGGCGGTTGAGAGAACAGTTCATAGTGGGTTTAAGCTGGTGGTTGAGAGAACAGTTCATAGTGGGTTTAAGCTGGTGGTTGAGAGAACAGTTCATAGTGGGTTTAAGTTGCTGGTTGAGAGAACAGTTCATAGTGGGTTTAAGCTGGCGGTGAGAGAACAGTTCATAGTGGGTTTAAGTTGGCGGTTGAGAGAACAGTTCATAGTAGGTTTAAGTTGCCGGTTGAGAGAACAGTTCATAGTGGGTTTAAGCTGGCGGTTGAGAGAACAGTTCATAGTGGGTTTAAGTTGGCGGTTGAGAGAACAGTTCATAGTGGGTTTAAGCTGGCGGTTGAGAGAACAGTTCATAGTGGGTTTAAGTTGCCGGTTGAGAGAACAGTTCATAGTGGGTTTAAGTTGCCGGTTGAGAGAACAGTTCATAGTGGGTTTAAGTTGGCGGTTGAGAGAACAGTTCATAGTGGGTTTAAGTTGGCGGTTGAGAGAACAGTTCATAGTGGGTTTAAGTTGGCGGTTGAGAGAACAGTTCATAGTGGGTTTAAGCTGGCGGTTGAGAGAACAGTTCATAGTGGGTTTAAGCTGGCGGTTGGGAGAACAGTTCATAGTGGGTTTAAGCTGGCGGTTGAGAGAACAGTTCATAGTGGGTTTAAGTTGGCGGTTGAGAGAACAGTTCATAGTGGGTTTAAGTTGCTGGTTGAGAGAACAGTTCATAGTGGGTTTAAGCTGGCGGTTGAGAGAACAGTTCATAGTGGGTTTAAGCTGGCGGTGAAGAGAACAGTTCATAGTGGGTTTAAGTTGCCGGTTGAGAGAACAGTTCATAGTGGGTTTAAGTAGCCGGTTGAGAGAACAGTTCATAGTGGGTTTAAATGGGAGAACAGTTCATAGTGGGTTTAAGCTGGCGGTTGGGAGAACAGTTCATAGTGGGTTTAAGCTGGCGGTTGAGAGAACAGTTCATAGTGGGTTTAAGTTGCCGGTTGAGAGAACAGTTCATAGTGGGTTTAAGTTGCCGGTTGAGAGAACAGTTCATAGTGGGTTTAAGTTGGCGGTTGAGAGAACAGTTCATAGTGGGTTTAAGTTGGCGGTTGAGAGAACAGTTCATAGTGGGTTTAAGTTGGCGGTTGAGAGAACAGTTCATAGTGGGTTTAAGTTGGCGGTTGAGAGAACAGTTCATAGTGGGTTTAAGTTGGCGGTTGAGAGAACAGTTCATAGTGGGTTTAAGTTGGCGGTTGAGAGAACAGTTCATAGTGGGTTTAAGTTGGCGGTTGAGAGAACAGTTCATAGTGGGTTTAAGTTGGCGGTTGAGAGAACAGTTCATAGTGGGTTTAAGTTGGCGGTTGAGAGAACAGTTCATAGTGGGTTTAAGTTGGCGGTTGAGAGAACAGTTCATAGTGGGTTTAAGTTGGCGGTTGAGAGAACAGTTCATAGTGGGTTTAAGTTGGCGGTTGAGAGAACAGTTCATAGTGGGTTTAAGTTGGCGGTTGAGAGAACAGTTCATAGTGGGTTTAAGTTGGCGGTTGAGAGAACAGTTCATAGTGGGTTTAAGTTGGCGGTTGAGAGAACAGTTCATAGTGGGTTTAAGTTGGCGGTTGAGAGAACAGTTCATAGTGGGTTTAAGTTGGCGGTTGAGAGAACAGTTCATAGTGGGTTTAAGTTGGCGGTTGAGAGAACAGTTCATAGTGGGTTTAAGTTGGCGGTTGAGAGAACAGTTCATAGTGGGTTTAAGTTGGCGGTTGAGAGAACAGTTCATAGTGGGTTTAAGTTGGCGGTTGAGAGAACAGTTCATAGTGGGTTTAAGTTGGCGGTTGAGAGAACAGTTCATAGTGGGTTTAAGTTGGCGGTTGAGAGAACAGTTCATAGTGGGTTTAAGTTGGCGGTTGAGAGAACAGTTCATAGTGGGTTTAAGTTGGCGGTTGAGAGAACAGTTCATAGTGGGTTTAAGTTGGCGGTTGAGAGAACAGTTCATAGTGGGTTTAAGTTGGCGGTTGAGAGAACAGTTCATAGTGGGTTTAAGTTGGCGGTTGAGAGAACAGTTCATAGTGGGTTTAAGTTGGCGGTTGAGAGAACAGTTCATAGTGGGTTTAAGTTGGCGGTTGAGAGAACAGTTCATAGTGGGTTTAAGTTGGCGGTTGAGAGAACAGTTCATAGTGGGTTTAAGTTGGCGGTTGAGAGAACAGTTCATAGTGGGTTTAAGTTGGCGGTTGAGAGAACAGTTCATAGTGGGTTTAAGTTGGCGGTTGAGAGAACAGTTCATAGTGGGTTTAAGTTGGCGGTTGAGAGAACAGTTCATAGTGGGTTTAAGTTGGCGGTTGAGAGAACAGTTCATAGTGGGTTTAAGTTGGCGGTTGAGAGAACAGTTCATAGTGGGTTTAAGTTGGCGGTTGAGAGAACAGTTCATAGTGGGTTTAAGTTGGCGGTTGAGAGAACAGTTCATAGTGGGTTTAAGTTGGCGGTTGAGAGAACAGTTCATAGTGGGTTTAAGTTGGCGGTTGAGAGAACAGTTCATAGTGGGTTTAAGTTGGCGGTTGAGAGAACAGTTCATAGTGGGTTTAAGTTGGCGGTTGAGAGAACAGTTCATAGTGGGTTTAAGTTGGCGGTTGAGAGAACAGTTCATAGTGGGTTTAAGTTGGCGGTTGAGAGAACAGTTCATAGTGGGTTTAAGTTGGCGGTTGAGAGAACAGTTCATAGTGGGTTTAAGTTGGCGGTTGAGAGAACAGTTCATAGTGGGTTTAAGTTGGCGGTTGAGAGAACAGTTCATAGTGGGTTTAAGTTGGCGGTTGAGAGAACAGTTCATAGTGGGTTTAAGTTGGCGGTTGAGAGAACAGTTCATAGTGGGTTTAAGTTGGCGGTTGAGAGAACAGTTCATAGTGGGTTTAAGTTGGCGGTTGAGAGAACAGTTCATAGTGGGTTTAAGTTGGCGGTTGAGAGAACAGTTCATAGTGGGTTTAAGTTGGCGGTTGAGAGAACAGTTCATAGTGGGTTTAAGTTGGCGGTTGAGAGAACAGTTCATAGTGGGTTTAAGTTGGCGGTTGAGAGAACAGTTCATAGTGGGTTTAAGTTGGCGGTTGAGAGAACAGTTCATAGTGGGTTTAAGTTGGCGGTTGAGAGAACAGTTCATAGTGGGTTTAAGTTGGCGGTTGAGAGAACAGTTCATAGTGGGTTTAAGTTGGCGGTTGAGAGAACAGTTCATAGTGGGTTTAAGTTGGCGGTTGAGAGAACAGTTCATAGTGGGTTTAAGTTGGCGGTTGAGAGAACAGTTCATAGTGGGTTTAAGTTGGCGGTTGAGAGAACAGTTCATAGTGGGTTTAAGTTGGCGGTTGAGAGAACAGTTCATAGTGGGTTTAAGTTGGCGGTTGAGAGAACAGTTCATAGTGGGTTTAAGTTGGCGGTTGAGAGAACAGTTCATAGTGGGTTTAAGTTGGCGGTTGAGAGAACAGTTCATAGTGGGTTTAAGTTGGCGGTTGAGAGAACAGTTCATAGTGGGTTTAAGTTGGCGGTTGAGAGAACAGTTCATAGTGGGTTTAAGTTGGCGGTTGAGAGAACAGTTCATAGTGGGTTTAAGTTGGCGGTTGAGAGAACAGTTCATAGTGGGTTTAAGTTGGCGGTTGAGAGAACAGTTCATAGTGGGTTTAAGTTGGCGGTTGAGAGAACAGTTCATAGTGGGTTTAAGTTGGCGGTTGAGAGAACAGTTCATAGTGGGTTTAAGTTGGCGGTTGAGAGAACAGTTCATAGTGGGTTTAAGTTGGCGGTTGAGAGAACAGTTCATAGTGGGTTTAAGTTGGCGGTTGAGAGAACAGTTCATAGTGGGTTTAAGTTGGCGGTTGAGAGAACAGTTCATAGTGGGTTTAAGCTGGCGGTTGGGAGAACAGTTCATAGTGGGTTTAAGCTGGCGGTTGAGAGAACAGTTCATAGTGGGTTTAAGTTGGCGGTTGCGAGAACAGTTCATAGTGGGTTTAAGTTGCTGGTTGAGAGAACAGTTCATAGTGGGTTTAAGCTGGCGGTTGAGAGAACAGTTCATAGTGGGTTTAAGCTGGCGGTTGGGAGAACAGTTCATAGTGGGTTTAAGTTGCCGGTTGAGAGAACAGTTCATAGTGGGTTTAAGTTGCCGGTTGAGAGAACAGTTCATAGTGGGTTTAAGTGGGAGATTAGTTCATAGTGCGTTTAAGCTGGCGGTTGGGAGAACAGTTCATAGTGGGTTTAAGCTGGCGGTTGAGAGAACAGTTCATAGTGGGTTTAAGTTGCCTGTTGAGAGAACAGTTCATAGTGGGTTTAAGTTGCCGGTTGAGAGAACAGTTCATAGTGGGTTTAAGTTGGCGGTTGAGAGAACAGTTCATAGTGGGTTTAAGCTGGCGGTTGAGAGAACAGTTCATAGTGGGTTTAAGTTGGCGGTTGAGAGAACAGTTCATAGTGGGTTTAAGTTGGCGGTTGAGAGAACAGTTCATAGTGGGTTTAAGTTGGCGGTTGAGAGAACAGTTCATAGTGGGTTTAAGTTGGCGGTTGAGAGAACAGTTCATAGTGGGTTTAAGTTGGCGGTTGAGAGAACAGTTCATAGTGGGTTTAAGTTGGCGGTTGAGAGAACAGTTCATAGTGGGTTTAAGTTGGCGGTTGAGAGAACAGTTCATAGTGGGTTTAAGTTGGCGGTTGAGAGAACAGTTCATAGTGGGTTTAAGTTGGCGGTTGAGAGAACAGTTCATAGTGGGTTTAAGTTGGCGGTTGAGAGAACAGTTCATAGTGGGTTTAAGTTGGCGGTTGAGAGAACAGTTCATAGTGGGTTTAAGTTGGCGGTTGAGAGAACAGTTCATAGTGGGTTTAAGTTGGCGGTTGAGAGAACAGTTCATAGTGGGTTTAAGTTGGCGGTTGAGAGAACAGTTCATAGTGGGTTTAAGTTGGCGGTTGAGAGAACAGTTCATAGTGGGTTTAAGTTGGCGGTTGAGAGAACAGTTCATAGTGGGTTTAAGTTGGCGGTTGAGAGAACAGTTCATAGTGGGTTTAAGTTGGCGGTTGAGAGAACAGTTCATAGTGGGTTTAAGTTGGCGGTTGAGAGAACAGTTCATAGTGGGTTTAAGTTGGCGGTTGAGAGAACAGTTCATAGTGGGTTTAAGTTGGCGGTTGAGAGAACAGTTCATAGTGGGTTTAAGTTGGCGGTTGAGAGAACAGTTCATAGTGGGTTTAAGTTGGCGGTTGAGAGAACAGTTCATAGTGGGTTTAAGTTGGCGGTTGAGAGAACAGTTCATAGTGGGTTTAAGTTGGCGGTTGAGAGAACAGTTCATAGTGGGTTTAAGTTGGCGGTTGAGAGAACAGTTCATAGTGGGTTTAAGTTGGCGGTTGAGAGAACAGTTCATAGTGGGTTTAAGTTGGCGGTTGAGAGAACAGTTCATAGTGGGTTTAAGTTGGCGGTTGAGAGAACAGTTCATAGTGGGTTTAAGTTGGCGGTTGAGAGAACAGTTCATAGTGGGTTTAAGTTGGCGGTTGAGAGAACAGTTCATAGTGGGTTTAAGTTGGCGGTTGAGAGAACAGTTCATAGTGGGTTTAAGTTGGCGGTTGAGAGAACAGTTCATAGTGGGTTTAAGTTGGCGGTTGAGAGAACAGTTCATAGTGGGTTTAAGTTGGCGGTTGAGAGAACAGTTCATAGTGGGTTTAAGTTGGCGGTTGAGAGAACAGTTCATAGTGGGTTTAAGTTGGCGGTTGAGAGAACAGTTCATAGTGGGTTTAAGTTGGCGGTTGAGAGAACAGTTCATAGTGGGTTTAAGTTGGCGGTTGAGAGAACAGTTCATAGTGGGTTTAAGTTGGCGGTTGAGAGAACAGTTCATAGTGGGTTTAAGTTGGCGGTTGAGAGAACAGTTCATAGTGGGTTTAAGTTGGCGGTTGAGAGAACAGTTCATAGTGGGTTTAAGTTGGCGGTTGAGAGAACAGTTCATAGTGGGTTTAAGTTGGCGGTTGAGAGAACAGTTCATAGTGGGTTTAAGTTGGCGGTTGAGAGAACAGTTCATAGTGGGTTTAAGTTGGCGGTTGAGAGAACAGTTCATAGTGGGTTTAAGTTGGCGGTTGAGAGAACAGTTCATAGTGGGTTTAAGTTGGCGGTTGAGAGAACAGTTCATAGTGGGTTTAAGTTGGCGGTTGAGAGAACAGTTCATAGTGGGTTTAAGTTGGCGGTTGAGAGAACAGTTCATAGTGGGTTTAAGTTGGCGGTTGAGAGAACAGTTCATAGTGGGTTTAAGTTGGCGGTTGAGAGAACAGTTCATAGTGGGTTTAAGTTGGCGGTTGAGAGAACAGTTCATAGTGGGTTTAAGTTGGCGGTTGAGAGAACAGTTCATAGTGGGTTTAAGTTGGCGGTTGAGAGAACAGTTCATAGTGGGTTTAAGTTGGCGGTTGAGAGAACAGTTCATAGTGGGTTTAAGTTGGCGGTTGAGAGAACAGTTCATAGTGGGTTTAAGTTGGCGGTTGAGAGAACAGTTCATAGTGGGTTTAAGTTGGCGGTTGAGAGAACAGTTCATAGTGGGTTTAAGTTGGCGGTTGAGAGAACAGTTCATAGTGGGTTTAAGTTGGCGGTTGAGAGAACAGTTCATAGTGGGTTTAAGTTGGCGGTTGAGAGAACAGTTCATAGTGGGTTTAAGTTGGCGGTTGAGAGAACAGTTCATAGTGGGTTTAAGTTGGCGGTTGAGAGAACAGTTCATAGTGGGTTTAAGTTGGCGGTTGAGAGAACAGTTCATAGTGGGTTTAAGTTGGCGGTTGAGAGAACAGTTCATAGTGGGTTTAAGTTGGCGGTTGAGAGAACAGTTCATAGTGGGTTTAAGTTGGCGGTTGAGAGAACAGTTCATAGTGGGTTTAAGCTGCCGGTTGAGAGAACAGTTCATAGTGGGTTTAAGCTGCCGGTTGAGAGAACAGTTCATAGTGGTTTTAAGCTGGCGGTTCCACTGTTAGATACGTCAGTTTCATCAATGAGATTAACATTATCTGAATCGAAAATTATGTGTGAAGCTTCCCTTATTATAATAGACGAAATAACAATGTTTATAAAGCATGGATTGCGTTGTATTGAAAAGTTATTGCGTGAGATTATGTCCAATAAAAAACCCTTTGCGAGCAAGGTTTTCATGGTCGGTGGTGACTTTGGACAAACACAGCCAGTTGTAGTAAGAGGAACAAGAGCTGATATTGCTGAAAGCTGCATTAAATCAAGCAATTTGTGAAAGCACTTTTTACATTTGCGTTAAATGTCAACATGTGAAGTGCTGGCCAGGAAGACCACAACAAGTGGCTGCTGAAAATTGGCATGGGTCATCATCCACCTATCGAAGCCATCTACAACGATTGCATCAGGCATTGAAATACCTAAAAAATGATCGAAATTATGATATAATCGTTTCCATTTTCAGAAAACACATTTCTGAAATGTCACTTGATGAATTGGCGAAGCGTGTAATTATAGCACCTACAAATAATCAAACTCTAGAGATGAATAGAATGATTATCGAAATAATGCCAGGACACACAAAATAATTTTGCAGCTGTGATTCACTAATCTCAGAAGACACTAGCGATTTTCAGAATTATCCAGTGAGTTTCTGAATCAACAAACACCCTCAGGAATGCCACCTAACATTCTGCGATTAAAGCCTGGAGTAATAGCATACAGGAGTGCGTGGACGATGTAAAGCGTTGGATGACTTGCAACAAACTGAAGCTAAATGATGATAAAACGGAAATCCTTCTCATCCACTCTCAAAACAAACCTCTCCCTCCATTCGCTCCTTCTTCTATATCTATTTGCAACTCTGACATCACACTCTCTTCCTCTGCCAGAAACCTTGGAGTCACGCTTACGGACACCCTCTCCATGGACAAATATGTCACGAATATATGCAGATCAGCATATAACGAAATTAAAAAAATCAGCACCATTAGACACCTCCTCTCCTTTGATGCCACAAAAACTCTCGTCTCTTCACTCATTCTTTCAAAATTTGACTACTGTAACATTCTTCTCTCAGGCATTCCTCAACACCACATAGAAAAACTTCAGAAGGCACAGAACTCAGCATGCAGACTCATTTTTAAATCAAAGAAACATGACCACATTCAACCACACATGCGGCAACTCCACTGGCTTCCAATATCCTCTCGCATCAAATACAAGTCTGCCAATCTTTGCTTCAACTCGTTCACTGACCCTCACTTTCCTGTCTATCTCTCTGAACTGTTGCTTCCTTACATCCCCACAAGACAACTACGTTCTTCCATTGACAGTAGAACCCTCTCAATCCCAAGAACTAAAACTAAGACCATCGGTGAACGCTCCTTCTGCTTCCATGGGCCCACGTTCTGGAACCAGCTCCCCTTCCATATCCGTCATTGTGAAACCTCGTCCATTTTCAAAAAGTCCCTTAAAACTCATCTGTTTAGGTCCGCCTATGACCTGTGATGCACCCTCCTCGCCCTACCTAATTTTCTGTTTCGGTTTAATCCTGAAGTGTCAAAGTGTCCTCTTTTTATAGCCATTTTCATTGTTTCTATAGAATAGTAGTTACTATCCTAGTGTCTCATTTGTATTTACTTAGTTTACATGTTTTAATAATTGTAAAGCGCTTAGAGCTTTATGATAAGCGCTATATAAAAATGCCTAAATAAATAAATAAATAAATAATAGTTATGTTACTGCGTAAACTGAACCCACAGAAAGAACTGCACAATGGAACTCGCATGATTGTGAAGCATCTCAATCAAAATTTCATAACACCTGAAATCATTTCAGAGTGCAACCGTTGGCATATTGCTTTCATTCCGAGAAATGATTTGGCTCCATCAGATACAACATTACCGTTTATTCTGAAGCGTCGACAATTTCATATCATTCCTGTATATGCGATCAAGATAAACAATTACAAGGACAAACATTTGAACACGTCGGCATCGATCTCCAGACTGAAGTATTCTCACACGGTCAGCTCTACGTTGCATTGTCTCGAGTGAGGAACTCATCACAAATAAAAGTCCACATTACAGAAAACCCACAGCAAGAAAAGCAGCTGAAAGATGGTCACTATTTTATTCGATATATAGTTTTCCATGAATTTTTCCAGATGTAAAGACTATATTTTGCATACATTTAAATTTGTTTTGTTGTAAATTAGTGTTTTTTTTTAATGTCACAATATTCTTTTGAATTTCGGTGGCTTAGGCCACAAGGGAAGTACCTTGTATAAAATTTGCTGTTATATAAATAGTTTCAATTATAAACTTGTATTTGTAAGTAAGTGTTTAGTAGAAATTACATTACACTGACGAATTTTTGTGTGCATTATCACAATCATGTAGAGTTTTTTTTCAATAAGCGACGAATGCGGACTATTGTTTTTATAGTGCGATGTTACTCGAAAGCGCGATGACCAGCCCATATAGTCTTGTGATGCTACTTGAAAGCCCGATGACCAGCCCATATAGTCTTGTGATGCTATTTGAAAGCGCGATGACCAGCCCATATAGTCTTGTGATGCTACTTGAAAGCGCGATGACCAGCCCATATTCTTGTGATGCTACTCGAAAGCGCGATGACCAGCCCACATAGTCTTGTGATGCTACTCGAAAGCGCGATGACCAGCCCATATAGTCTTGTGATGCTACTCGAAAGCGCGATGACCAGCCCATATTCTTGTGATGCTACTTGAAAGCGCGATGACCAGCCCATATTCTTGTGATGCTACTCGAAAGCGCGATGACCAGCCCATATTCTTGTGATGCTACTTGAAAGCGCGATTACCAGCCCATATTATTGTGATGCTACTCGAAAGCGCGATGACCAGCCCATATTCTTGTGATGCTACTTGAAAGCGCGATGACCAGCCCATATTCTTGTGATGCTACTTGAAAGCGCGATGACCAGCCCATATTCTTGTGATGCTACTTGAAAGCGCGATGACCTGCCCATATTCTTGTGATGCTACTTGAAAGCGCAATGACCAGCCCATATAGTCTTGTGATGCTACTTGAAAGCGTGACCAGCCAATATGTCTTAGGATGTTGTTTGACAGTGTGAAATGCCAATATTTCTTATGATGCTGCTTAACAGCGACGAGGCCACGACAGACCGTTCCGGCTGGTAAAAACAAGAACAAAGTACATGAGCTCCTCATTCCTGCCGAAGACAATAGGGACTGGAACAAGCTTCCGAAAGCAACAGTTGAGGCGGATACACTCGACACATTTGTGTCTAATGCCTCCTGTATTGCAACCCCCAGTTCATAACACCACTGCTGAGTAGCCCTTGCAACCAGTGAAGTATCCCCTTCAAAACCATGCACAGTAACATCGCAAACCCCTCTGAAAAATTGATCGTGGGCCCTCAAAATAAAGAAGAAGAAGACAGTGTGAAATGCCAATATGTCTTATGATGCTGCTTGACATCGTGACACGCCCATATGTCTTCTGATGCTACTTGAAAGTGTGACCTGCCGATATGTTTTTGATGCTACTTGACAGCGTGACACGCCCATATGTCGTCTGATGCTACTTGACAGTGTGACCCTGCCGATATGTTTTTGATGCTACTTGACCTCGTAACACACCCATATGTCTTCTGATGCTACTTGACAGTGTGACCTGCCGATATGTTTTTGATGCTACTTGACATCGTGACACACCCATATGTCTTCTGATGCTACTTGACAGTGTGACCTGCCGATATGTTTTTGATGCTGCTTCACATCGTGACACACCCATATGTCTTCTGATGTTGCTTGACATCGTGACACGCCATTTTTTGTTCTGATACTAATTGACAGCGTGACACGCCCATATGTCTTCTGATGCAACTTGACAATGTGAAATGCCAACATTTTGTTTAGCTGCTTGACAGCTTGGCCAGCCCATATGTCTTGTGATGCTGCTTGACTGTGTGACCTGTCAATATGTTTTATGATGCTGCTTAACAGGGTGACACGCCCATATGCCTTGTGATACTGCTTGACAGTGGACACGCCCAAATGTCTTGTGATGCTGCTTGACAGTGTGACACACCCATATGTCTTCCGCTACTGAAACAGATTCACTGCTTTTCAATTCAGGTGTTATAAAAAAAAATGTTAACTTTCGTAGATAAAATTTTAAACATTCTTCGGCTTTTTAAGAAGTGGCTTTAAATTCATCGTACCCTGTCATTGGCATTTGGCATTTAAGATATTAGTTCCGCTGCCCAATGTCAAACATTCAACTGCACCATGTCAAACATTCAGCAGTCCATGTCAAACATGCCGCTTAACCATGTCAACCATTAGGCTGCCTGATGTCAAAAATTCTGCTGTCCATGTGAAACCTGCATCAGTCCATGTCAAACATGCAGCTGGCCCTGTTGAAAAATTCAGATGTCCCATGTCAAACATTCAGTTGTCCCATGTAAAACATTCAGTTGTCCCATGTCAAACATTCAGTTGTCCGATGTCAAACAATAAGCTGCTCCATGTCAAACATTCATCTGAACATGTCAAACATTCAGTTGCCCCGTGTCAAATATTCAGTTGCCCCGTGTCAAATATTCAGTACCCGCGTGTCAAATATTCAGTTTCCGCGTGTCAAATATTCAGTGGCTCCGTGTCAAATATTCAGATGCCCCGTGTCAAATATTCAGTTGCCCCGTGTCAAACATTCAGTTGCCCCGTGTCAAATATTCAGTTGCCCCGTGTCAAATATTCAGTTGCCCCGTGTCAAATATTCGGTCTGGATTCGATAGGGGATAAACCCGGACACAAGTAGTATTATTGGAAAGCCACCTGGACAGAGGACAAAAACGTGGACATGTTCAGGGAAACCAAGACACATGGTAACTATCTAACTCATCTAAAAGAAGGCCAACTCTGAATTTAAACCAGGAGCCAGAATGATCAACACATTGATCGTGGGCCCCCTCAAATATAAGAAGAAGAAGATATTTTAATTAGGCTTATTAATTATTATATTAATAAATATCATTATTTTTAATAAGTAACTTATACAAATATACACAAATTTCCTACTCTGCTTTAAAACAACATCTCTTGTCTTAGCATCATGGACGAATGGTTCAGGTGATATACGATAATCTCTTGCAAAAGGGTTCTTTCCTAATTTGTTACCAAAAAAAGTAAATAGACACAATATACAAGCATACGTAAGTAAGAAAGGCTCCCAGCAGCAAATACGGATGCGTAACCAAAAACTCGATGACCGATCGTATACCAATATCAAAAGACATGTTCGAGGTAACGTCTTTTATTTATTAACGATCATTTACCTCCAACAAACGATACTAATACAAAATGCCTTATTAACTACTTTTGGACTTTAAAATAATCTAACCGTAATAGGAATGTCTAGTATGTTCTATTGCAACTGCAACAGTGCAAGGCTATTGTCATGCTATTTATACAATTCATGTATAAATACGAATATTTCCAAATAAATTTATAGCACACATACTGAAACCCAGAAAACTGCAAAACTAAAACTGAGAGATACTTTTAACAAGAAAATAAAATGACTCAAAGGCTCAAAGAAATACATTTATTTGATTTTTATATAACTTTTATAGTGTTAATTTTAAATTAATTTAGTCAATCAATAATGAACACGAAACCTTCAAATGATATTACACCTTTCACAATTTAAATTATCGGAAAAATTATTTAGATTTATGTAATAAACTTGTAAATGACTGAATGTTTTAGAGAATATATCTACTCAGAGGGTTAGTATTAGGGATAGGGTTGGGGTTAGTATCAGGGTGATCTCAGGGATTAATTTATTAATAAGTGCATGAAAACTTATGTTTCATCAAAAAACTTAATTAATAAAAGTAAAATTAAAAACTCAATATTTATGGTTCTTATATTTATAAATTGTATATATATATATATATATATATTGTTTGGAAAACAATTTATATAACAAAAGATCAAATAAAAGAAGGAACGTTATGTTTAAAATATCAAAAGTCATGTCATCAATTAAGTCATGCCATCGAGTAAGTCATGTCATTAATTAAGTCATGCATTAAGTCAGTCATGTCATCAATTAAGTCATGCCATCAAGTAAGTCATGTCATCAAGTAAGTCATGCCACCAAGCAAGTCATGCCATTAATTAAGTCATGGCATCAAGTAAGTCATGTCATTAATTAAGCTTTGCCATAAATTATGTCAAGTCATTATTTAAGTCATGTCGTCAGTTAAGTCCTGTCCTCAATTAAGTTATGCCATCAATATAGTCATGCCATCAATTAAATCATGTCATTTATTAAGTCATGCCATTTATAAAGACACAAATGTTTGTAAAATTAAGTTAACAGAACGATTTAAAATTTGTAATACTCTCTATATTAAATTATTTATTTATTTTTTTTTTAAAGTAAAAAAAATGCTTCATTTTGTTTAGTGAACGGCAATTAAAAACTGAAAATAAAATTCTTTTGTATAAATCCATTTATTCATGTTGTTTACACAACAAGAGTTGTTTACATAACAAGAGTTGTTTACACAACAAGAGTTGTTTACACTACAAGAGTTGTTTACACAACAAGAGTTGTTTACACAACAAGAGTTGTTTACACAACAAGAGTTGTTTACACTACAAGAGTTGTTTACACAACAAGAGTTGTTTACACAACAAGAGTTGTTTACACAACAAGAGTTGTTTACACAACAAGAAACATGCCATTGTCATGCACTTTTAAAATTACACAGGGGAAAAAAATAATGAAGAAAAAATATTTAAAAATTCCTAACTTAGAAAATTAACTGACAAATTAAATTCGTGCAAGGCATTAAAGATAAAAAAACAACATAACAAAACAAGAAGAAAAGCTATTATATTTAAATCTCTAGATAATACAAAGATCACATACTAAGCGCGCCCTTTTTTCACCCCAAAATGTTGTTTAAAATTGTGAATATGGAAAATTAAGTTCCTGTATAGCACACAAAGTAAGAAATTTATAATAAATCACTCAAATTCAAATCAATAGATAAATAACCGCAAACAAATTTAACAACAATAGATGATTGAAGTGGATGACATTGGCGTCACACTTCATGGTACTTTTCTCAGCTGAAGTGGATGTTATTATCGCGTCCGTGGCAGTTGTGGTTGTTGTGGTAGTTGTGGAAGTTGTGGTAGTTGTGGCAGTTGTGGTTAGTTCTGCCAAATAGAATAAAACAATTGAGCCTTCCAGAATATGCAGCACTTCATTCTATATTTGGTCATAAATTACAACATTTAAAAAAAAGCACAACAGAGCTGTTTTGCTTTTTCAAAATAACATTTAAGTGTTAGTGTAACACAACGTTAAGAGCCATACAATGTTAAGAGCCATACAATGTTAAGAGCCATACAATGTTAAGAGCCATACAATGTTAAGAGCCATACAATGTTAAGAGCCATAGAATGTTAAGAGTCATACAACGTTATGCGCAAAACAAAGTTAAGAGCCATACAATGTTAAGAGCCATACAATGTTAAGAGCCATACAATGTTGAGAGCCATACAACTTTAAGAGTCATACAACTTTAGGAGTCAGCAAAAGTTAAATGTCATAAAACGTTAAGAGCTATACAAAGTTAAGAGCCATACAACGTTAAGAGTAATACAATGTTAAGAGTCATGCAATGTTAGAGTCATAAAACGTTAAGAGTCATACAACGTTAAGAGTCATGCAATGTTAAGAGTAATACAACGTTAAGAGTCATGCAATGTTAAGAGCCATACAAGGTTAAGAGCCATACAATGTTAAGAGCCATGCAACGTTAAGAGTCATGAAATGTTAGAATCAAACAAATTTAAGAGTCATACAACGTTAAGAGTCCTGCAATGTTAAGAGTCATACAATGTTAAGAGTCATGCAATGTTAAGAGTCATACAACGTTAAGAGTCATGCAATGTTAAGAGCCATACAAGGTTAAGAGCCATACAATGTTAAGAGCCATGTAACGTTAAGAGTCATGCAATGTTAGAATCAAACAAATTTAACAGTCATACAACGTTAAGAGTCCTGCAATGTTAAGAGTCATACAACGTTAAGAGTCATGCAATGTTAAGAGTCATAAAACGTTAAGAGTCATACAATGTTAAGAGCCATGCAATATTAAGATTCACTTAACGTGAGGAGTCATACAAAGTTAAGAGTCATGCAATATTAAGATTCACTTAACGTGAGGAGTCATACAAAGTTAAGAGTCATGCAATATTAAGATTCACTTAACGTGAGGAGTCATACAAAGTTAAGAGTCATGCAATATTAAGATTCACTTAACGTGAGGATTCATACAAAGTTAAGAGTCATACAAAGTTAAGATTCACTTAACGTGAGGAGTCATACAAAGTTAAGATTCACATAACGTGAGGAGTCATACAAAGTTAAGAGTCATGCAATAATAAGATTCACTTAACGTGAGGAGTCATACAAAGTTAAGAGTCATGCAATATTAAGATTCACTTAACGTGAGGAGTCATACAAAGTTAAGAGTCATGCAATATTAAGATTCACTTAACGTGAGGAGTCATACAAAGTTAAGAGTCATACAATATTAAGATTCACTTAACGTGAGGAGTCATACAAAGTTAAGAGTCATGCAATATTAAAATTCACTTAACGTGAGGAGTCATACAAAGTTAAGAGTCATGCAATATTAAGATTCACTTAACATGAGGAGTCATACAAAGTTAAGAGTCATGCAATATTAAGATTCACTTAACGTGAGGAGTCATACAAAGTTAAGAGTCATGCAATATTAAGATTCACTTAACGTGAGGAGTCATACAAAGTTAAGAGTCATGCAATATTAAGATTCACTTAACGTGAGGAGTCATACAAAGTTAAGAGTCATGCAATATTAAGATTCACTTAACGTGAGGAGTCATACAAAGTTAAGAGTCATACAATATTAAGATTCACTTAACGTGAGGAGTCATACAAAGTTAAGAGTCATACAATATTAAGATTCACTTAACGTGAGGAGTCATACAAAGTTAAGAGTCATGCAATATTAAGATTCACTTAACGTGAGGAGTCATACAAAGTTAAGAGTCATGCAATATTAAGATTCACTTAACGTGAGGAGTCATACAAAGTTAAGAGTCATGCAATATTAAGATTCACATAACGTGAGGAGTCATACAAAGTTAAGAGTCATGCAATATTAAGATTCACTTAACGTGAGGAGTCATACAAAGTTAAGAGTTATGTATCTTTTTTTTTTAAATCTTAGTGTTTTATAACACAGAAGTACTTTATTCCCATGTGTTGATTTCAGCTTTAATATTTCATTTTAACAAGTACTGTAAGTCAATAATTTGTTAAATAGTAGCATAAATAATATCATTGTATTATTAATACTTTGTCTCATGATCGGAGCTATCGGATGATTTGGTTCGTAAGACCGATACATTCGTCAGTTAATTGCTTTTATATCCTTTTAGTAGAAGCAATGTTGTGTCTGGTTAGATATAAATTGCAAAGTATGTGCGATTTATTCTTTAAATTACGTTGCTTCTTTAGCCATGAAACTTAAGTAAAATTGTCTTTATGTTAAATACCTTTCTCCACACACATAAAACTGTATCTGTCTTCACAACGTACACTAAATAGCCCCGATGGAGGGGATTTGGTTACGAATACATGTGCACATCTGTGGTTCGCTAGGTTGCTTGGTTGACCTGCTTTCCAGAGTTCAGTGGCGATTGCACCACCGTCTTCCCACACATTGCTCCCAGTGTATCATTATATTTAGCAGCAACCCACACAGAATCATCTGCAGAGATAACACAAACAATATTCAACATTTTTAGCACACCCCCACACGAACCAACTTCAGGGATAATTCAAATATTTTACGATTAAGTTTCAAGATATTGATAATATGGCGTAAGTAAAATCTTAAAATATGTTCATAAATAAAAGACCATATGATGAAGAGTGAAGCCAAGACCAGAGAAGGCGTAGGGATGTAGATGTCTTGAAAATGTGTGTCAGAGACGGCGTAGGGATGTAGATGGCTTAAAGTGGAATGTCATACACGGCGTAGGGATGTAGATGGCTTAAAGTGGTGTGTCATACACGGCGTAGGGATGTAGATGGCTTAAAGTGGTGTGTCATACACGGCGTAGGGATGTAGATGGCTTAAAGTGGTGTGTCATACACGACGTAGGGATGTAGATGGCTTAAAGTGGTGTGTCACAAATTGTATGTGCATGTGTCGTGTCTAATGAAACTAAACCGTGCACATTGAAAGAATAAAGTCACCGGGTTCTGCGAGGGGAGGAGGGCGAAATGAAGAAATTTATCTTGTCGTAGGGGGAGCCATTTTCAGCAGAGTTAGCAGATGGAGACAGAGAAAGACAGATGGAGACAGAGAGAGACAGATGGAGACAGAGAGACACAGATGGAGACATTGAGAGATAGATGGAGACAGTGAGAGACAGATGTAGACAGTGAGAGACAGATGGAGACAGAGAGAGACAGATGGAGACAGAGAGAGACAGATGGAGACAGAGAGAGACAGATGGAGACAGAGAGAGACAGATGGAGACAGTGAGAGACAGATGGAGACAGTGAGAGACAGATTGAGACTGAGAGAGACAGATTGAGACTGAGACAGACAAATGAAGACGTAGAGAGACAGATGGAGACGGAGAGAGACAAGTGGAGACGGATAGAGACAGATGAAGACGGTGAGAGACAGATGGAGACGGTGAGAGACAGATGGAGACAGAGAGAGACAGATGGAGACGGTGAGAGACAGATGGAGACGGTGAGAGACAGATGGAGACATAGAGAGACGGATGGAGACAAAGAGGGACACATGGAGACAAAGAGGGACACATGGAGACAAAGAGGGACAGAAGGCGACAGTGAGAGACAGATGGAGACAGAGAGAGAGACAGATGGAGACATAGAGAGACAGATGGAGACATAGAGAGACAGATGGAGACAGTGAGAGAAAGGGGGAGACCGAGAGAGACATATGTAGACAGTGAGAGACAAATGGAGACAGAGAGAGACAGATGGAGACAGTAAGAGAGAGATGGAGACAGAGAGAGACCGATGGAGACTGAGAGAGACAGATGGAGACAGAGAGACATATGGAGACAGAGAGAGACATATGGAGACAGAGAGAGAGAGAGGTAAGTCAGAGAGAGACAGATGGAGACAGAGAGAGACAGAGGGAGACAGAGAGAGACAGATGGAGACAGAGAGAGACAGATGGAGAAAGAGAGAGACAGATGGAGACAGAGAGAGACGGATGGAGATAGAGGGAGTCAGATGGAGATAGTGAGGGACAGATG
Organism: Lymnaea stagnalis; assembly: GCA_964033795.1. Classification (NCBI taxonomy): domain Eukaryota; kingdom Metazoa; phylum Mollusca; class Gastropoda; family Lymnaeidae; genus Lymnaea; species Lymnaea stagnalis. The sequence goes on from CAXITT010000954.1 coordinate 29,064, forward strand.
GAGATAGAGAGTGACAGATGGAGACAGAGAGAGACAGATGGAGACAGAGAGAGAGATGGAGACAGAGATAGACAGATGGAGACAGAGAGAGATGGAGACATAGAGAGATAGATGGAGACAGAGAGAGACAGATTGAGACAGAGAGAGACAGATGGAGACAGATAGAGGCAGATGGAGACAGAGAGAGACAGATGGAGACAGATGGAGACAGAGAGAGACGGATGGAAACAGAGAGAGACAGATGGAGACAGAGAGAGACTGAGAGAGACAGATTGAGTCAGAGAGAGACTGAGAGAGACAGATTGAGTGAGAGAGAGACAGATGGAGACAGAGAGAGACAGATGGAGACAGAGGGAGACAGATGGAGACAGAGAGAGAGACAGATGGATACAGAGAGAGACAGATGAAGACAGAGGGAGACTGATGGAGACAGAGAGATAGAGACAGCGAGAGACATATGGAGACAGAGAGAGACAGATGGAGACATGGAGAGACAGATGAAGACAGAGAGAGACAGATGGAGACAGAGACAGACAGATGGAGACAGAGGGAGACAGATGGAGACAGAGAGAGAGACAGAGAAATATAGAGACAGAGACAGACAGATTGAGACAGAGAGAGACAGATGGAGAAAGAGAGAGACATATGGAGAAAGAGAGACAGATGGAGACAGAAGGAGACAGATGGAGACAGAGGGAGACATATGGAGACAGAGAAAGACAGATGGAGACAGAGAGAGACAGATGGAGACAGAGAGAGACAGATTGATACAGAGTGAGACAGATGGAGACAGAGAGAGACAGATGGAGACAGTGAGAGACAGATGGAGACAGAGAGAGACAGATGGAGACAGAAAGAGACAGATGGAGACTGAGAGAGACAGATGGAGACAGAGAGAGACAGATGGAGACAGAGAGAGACAGATGGAGACAGAGAGAGACAGATGGAGACTGAGAGAGACAGATGGAGACAGAGAGAGACAGATGGACACAGAGAGATACAGATGGAGAAAGAGAGAGACAGATGGAGACAGAGAGAGATAGATGGAGACAGAGAGAGACAGATGGAGACAGAGAGAGAGAGAAAAAAAATGGGGACAGAGAGACACAGGTGGAGACAGAGAGAGACAGATGGAGACAGAGAGAGACAGATTGAGACAGAGAGAGACAGATGGAGACAGAGAGAGACAGATAGAGACAGAGAGAGTGAGAGTAATACATGACCAAATGTAGTAGGGAGTCAAAACCACCCAATAGACAGAAAGAGACATGGTCAAATAATATATGAAGAAACATAACAAACTACTATGTATATAGAGAGAAATAACGAATATACAGAGAAACATAACCAAATAATATAAGAATGGCAAAAATAAACATACAATAAAGAGAGACAAAGACAACTAGTAAATAGAGAGAAATAATCAACTAATATATAGAGAGACATAACAAATTAATGTAAAGAGAAACTTGACCAACTAATGTATTGACAGGAATGACAAACTAATTATTGACAAAGTAATATACGGAGAGAATTGACCAATTATTATACAGAAAGACCTGACCAAGTAATATACAGAGATAATTGACCACATAATATACTGAGATAATTGATCAAGTAATATACAGAGAGAATTGATCAAGTTATATTAAGAATGATTTGACCAAGTAATATATGGTGATGTTTAACAATTTTAATCCTAAAGTTTTGTAAAATTAATTTTAAGCAACTTATTTTTGGAATATATTGTGAATAGTTTGTGAGAACATTGTCAAATAAGTTATTTAAGTAGATGATTACATATGAGGGAGTAGATGAAAAAATAGGGAAGTAGATAAGTAAATAGGATAGTAGATGAGTAAACAATGGAGTGTATACAGGAGTAGATGAGTAAATAGCGGAGTGTATAGGTGTGTCGATGAATAAATAGAGAAGTTAATAGTGGAGTAGATAATTAAATAAGTGAGTATATAAGGATGGATCTAGATGATTAAACCTCGAATCAGATGAGTAAATAAGGGAGTAATTGAGTAAATAATGAATAGATAAGTAAATAATGGAGAAGTTGAGTAAATATTGTATATTGAGAAAATAAGGGAGTAATTGAGTAAATAATGAATAGATGAGTAAATAAGGGAGTAATTTAGTAAATATTGGAGTAGAGAATTAAATAGAGAAGTTGATTAATAAATAGGGGAGTATATAGGGAGTAGATGAATAAATAGGGGAGTAGATAATTAAATAGATAAGTACATGAGTAAATAGGGAAGTAGATGAGTAAATAGGGGATTAGATCCATAAATAGTGAAATATGTAAGAGTAAATAGTGGAGAAGACGACTAAATAGGGGAGAAGGTGACTAAATAGGGGAGTAGATGAGTAAAAATGAAAGTAGATGCATACAAAGAGAAGTAGATGAGTAAAAAGGGAAGTAGATGAGTAAGTAGGAGAGTAAATGGATCAATAGAGGAGTAGATGAGTAAAAAGGTAAGAAGATGAGTAAAAAGGGAAGTACATGATTAAATAGGGCAGTAGACGATTAAAAAGAAGAGTAGATGAGTTATTAGGAGAGTACATGAGTAAATAGGGAATGAGATGAGTGAAAAGTTGAGGAGATAATTTAGTAGGTGAATAGATTAGTTAAAATCGATGAAGATGAGAAAATAAGGAATTAAAAAATAAATAAGGGAGTAGATGAATAAATTCGGAGGTAGAGGAGTATACGGGTAAGTAGATAAGTAAATAGGGTAATAGATGAGTAAATAGGGAAGTGAATAACTAAAAAGGGGAGTATGTGAGTAAATAGCAAAAAAAAAGGGGGGGGGGCAAAAAATTAAATGTGTGAGTAAATGAGCAATTAGGGGCGATTATAATAAAGACGATGACAAAATATGGGAGCAGATGGGTAAATAGGGGAGTAGATAAGTAATAAGGAATGTAAATAAGAAAATAGGAGAGTAGATGAGACAAAATGAAAGAAGATTAGTAAATTGGGGAGAACATGAGAAAATAAGGGAGTTAGATAAGTACATAGTGAAGTAGATTTGTAAAAAGGGAAGTAGATGAGTAAATAGGGAAGTAGATGAGTATTTAGGGCAATAGATGAGTAAATTGGGAATTAGGTGAGTAGAATAGGATAGCAGATGAGTAAATAAGGGAGAAGAAGGAAAAAAGGTAGTTGATGAGTAAATATGGAAGTTTATTGAGCACTAGATGAGTAAATGGGGGAGTAGATGCGTAAATGTGGAAGTTGATGACTAAAAAGGTGAATAGATGACACAATAGGGCTGTAGATGAGTAAATAGGAAAGTAGATGTATAAATATGTGATTAGCTGATTAAATATGGGAGAAAATGAGTAGACAGGGAAATAAGGGAGTAGATGAGTAAATGGGCGAGTATATATGGGAGTAGATGAGTAAAAAAGGAAGTCAATGAGTAAAAAATGGAGTAGATATGTCAATAGTGAAGTTGAGTTTATAGAAGTGTAGATAAATAAATAGGGGATAAAATTAGCAAGTAGGGAATAGAGGCGCACATAGGTGAATAGATAAGTAAATGCAGGAGTATATAATTGAGTAGATTAGTTAATAAGGAAGTGTATAAGTGTAAAAGGGGAGTAGATGAGTAATTAGGGGATCATATAAGGGAGTAGATAAATATATAGGTAAGTGGATGAATCAATAGGGGAGTAGATGAGTAATGCTATGTAGGACGTGTTTTCCCCGTGCTGTGAACTATGATTGACTCCACATTAGACGGCGTTTGTAGTGGGCGTAGCCTATTTCCTTTCATCTTAGCCGTTGTTTTCCACAACTATCAACTAAAGAAACGAATATATTCTAATATATTTTTGGGGAAAAGTCGATAATTGACTAGAAAAATAAGCAATGTAGAAGGCAGTTCTAGAAGTGCTCGTTCTACCGACGCATAGATATAAAACGGGGATTCGGATATATATATTTAACTTCACGAGACAAGTGTATTATTCTGTGTGTGTACTCATATGTGGTTATTCGCATTCATCATTGCACCTTATTTTGGCACATTGTACTAACTGTGTACGAGTACAAGACTACTGATACTCTGTAAGTTGATGTTTGTAATTATATTTCTTTTATTTTGTAATTATATTAATACTTAAATAAACCTTTTTTTTTAAATTGTAATTAGTACTGTTTTGATGTCGTATTTTTTATATTGTATTTCTCTATGGTATCGCCTTTTGTTATGCACTGTTTTAACGAGACATACAATGAAAATAAGAGATTAATTTCACACGACAGAAGGCAGTGCATAACAGTAAAAAGGGGATTATATGAGTAAAATGTTGAGTAGATGAGTAAATAGGGAAGTAGATGAGTATTTAGAAGGGTGCATGAGTAAATAGGGGATTAGATGAGTAAATAGCGAAGTGGATGCGTAAATTTGAGAAGTAGGTGATTAAAATAGGATAGCATATGAGTAAATATTGGAAGATATGAGTAAAAAGTACAGTAGATGAGTAAATGGGGAAGTTTATAGCACAGGAGATGAGTAAATAGGGGAGTAGATGAGTAAGTAAGATAGTAGAGGAGTTAATAGAGGATTACGTGAGTAAATAGAGGACATATGTGTTAATACGAAAATGATGAGTAAACAGTGAGTAGATGAGTAAAGAGGGATTAGATAAGTAAATATGAAAGAAGATGAAAAAATTTGGAAATAGATGAATAAATAAGGGAGCAGATGAGTAAATAGGGAAGAAGTTGAGGTTATAGCAGAGTAGAAGAGTTAAAAGGGGAGTAGATTGGTACATAGGGAAGTGCATGAGGAAAGAGGGGAAAAAGGCCTGGTTTGCAAACTTAAAATAGCTTGAACAACAGTCTCAGTCTTGGCGTGGCCAAATAACAAGAACATGAGCTGCTATTTCAGACATTGCATTGTAATCTTGAAAAAACGATGACTACAATATCAGGTCATGCATTGTACTCTTGAAATACCATTGACTACACTGTCAGGCCCTGCATAGTTATCTTGAAAGGCCATAGACTACAAAGTCAGGCCTTGCATTGTACTGTTAAAAGACCATTGACTACAATATCCTGCCCTCCATTGTACTCTCGAAAGACCATTGACTTCAATGTAAGACGCTGCATTTTACACTTGAGAGACCATTGACTACACTATCAGGCCCTGCATTTTACACTTGAGAAACCATTGACTAAAATAGCAGGCCCTGCATTTTACACTTGAAAGAACATTGACTACCATATCAGGACCTGCATTGTACTCTTGAAACACCATTGACTACAATAGCAGGCCCTGAGTTGTACTCTTAAAAGACCATTTACTACAACGTCAGACGCTGCATTGAACATTTATTGAAAGACCATTGGATACAATATCAGGCCCGGAATAGTAATCTTGAATGACCATTGACTACAATGAGGGGCCCAGCATTGTACTCTTGAAATATCATTGACTAAAATATCCGGCCATTCAATGTACACTTAAAAGACCATTGACTACCATGTCAGGCCGTGCAATGTACACTTAAAAGACAATTAACCATAATGTCAGGCCTTCTTTGTACTACTGAAAGACCATTGAATACAATGTCAGGCACTGCACTGCACTCTTGAAAGATTATTTACTACGATATCAGGCCCTGCATTGCAAGCTTATAAGAGCATGGGCTAAAGTTCATGCCCATGGGATGACAACATAGGTGGTTCACTGACGGGGGTAAAGATCACTGTGTCAAAAGCATAAATCCTCAGTATTCCCAACAACTTGCGGGAGATCAGAATCTTTATCTCCTCGTATCTGCTTGGCTGTTGAAGAAGACAGAAGAACATTAATCACCTTATATTTATGACTTACACGCTGCTATATCGTTGGTCGTCTCGAGTAACTGTGTCATGTTCTTTAAGGTTGCCAGTGCTCCACCCATTAATTGACATTCACTCTGATGAGGAAAAAATTTTTATTTTATCTTGAAATAATTATACGATGTAATATTACTAGGATGCAGTGTTTTTACTCAAAATTGTTTAGAGGACAGTTTAGATTAAGTGTTCAAAGAAAATGATGCTTTTAAAAGATGTGTTGTTCTTTTAAAATCCGTAATATTTACGTCGTTATTCTTTTTGGTATGAGAATCACTGTTGTTATGTTTGGGGATAAATTATGTTCATCCGAATGAATGCAAGGATGGGTGAATAAGGAGTGAGATTGTCATTGATGGGCGAGAGGGTATATGTAGGGTGTGTGAGAAGAGAGAGAAGGGGGGTGATATTCTTGGTGAAGATTATTGTGTGTTCGGACGGCCAATGTAACCACTTCACATCAACCTATCGAGTTTAAACTTTGAGTATTGACATTGTATCAATTTGACTGCCCCTTCCCCACCCAAAACCACGAATACAAGTTTTCCTGTTTATCAAGGGGAAGTTATAGGAAATATGAATACACTGATTTCATTATATAAAATATCTTATAACTGTGCTACATGAGATGTCTTAACAAACATATCGCAAGTGCCTTTCATGTGTAAGATTTTCCTTTGTTTTTTTTCTGATATAGCTGGTGAAATAAAGTTGCTGTATAAAAGCGCGGTTGGGGGACTTTAAAACATGGATAGAGTTGAATGGCATGACAAAATGAGCCATTACGAGACTGGTAGAGAGAGCACTAATTGGAATGTGTATAAATTGCGGTGGTTTTATTCAGTGCTTAATATTCCATTGCTCGATATTATAAAGGAATTATACAAAATTATATTCCATTGCTCCATACTATAAAGGTATTATAAGAACTATACTCCATTCCTCGATACTATAACGGATTGATAAGAACGATTTTCCATTACTCGATACTTTAAAGGAATTATAATAAATGTTGTGTTTTTAAGGGTATTTTAATGTTGTGACTTTTTGCATGTCAAATTTTCTTTTCTACCGAAGATAGAAACTTCAAACGAACGGATTCCAAAACGAAAATTAAATAAAACACAAAATAAAAAAGTCCAACTCAACCCTCTTGCGTAAAAAGTTTATAGTCCACTAGCTACGTATAAACAATTCTCCATCGTTCGTTGTTCGTCAGTCGAGGATCGACGAGGACCATCGAGTCGTCCGGTGACTGATGACTTTTTTTTTAGTTAGGAAGTGTTTCACGGCGTCAGCCTCACTCTCTCGTCCGGGCCAACCATATCCAGTGGCAAGACTCTACGTCAAGATGACCAGCGTTGGGTACGGCTGCGGGAATTGTCATTGTACAAATATGGGTTTGAATTCAGAGTTTCCTTCTCTTGAGTAGCCGACCAAGGTTAACGAGTCTCATCCATCCGGTTGATGTTTTTGAAACCACAGGTGAGAGGTGAGTACAGAAATTTCCGGCAGTTTCCCCAACAAGATGGCTTCTTCCTATTCAGCCTAACAGTAGATCTATATTGTTAAAAAAGATTATTGCAAATGGGCTTCGGCGCAAGAAAATTCGAACTTTTAATAATATTTAATTGTTTTGTGGTTCATTCAGGAACAGAATTTATGATGTTATCAACGTATTTCTTCTTCTAAATACAACTACAATATAGCATACCGTCTACTAGGTTTGTTTTAACAACCTCTTGAGTAAGAAGTTCATAGGTTACCAGCTATGTATTTTAACTGTATTTGTCAATAAAATGATTTTTTTTTAAATTTTGTATTTTGTATTATAACTACAGATGTTAAACCACACAGGATGCATTGAGTTGAGTGAGAGCTCAAATAGTTTTTCACCAGTTGTGTCGCGTGTTCTTATACAATGTTTTATATCCCACGAAATGTTTGTGTGCTGATGACGAAAAATAGACTAGACAAAACAAATGCATATGAAAACATCATTAACTACAAGACAAGCATATTTACTTTTGCTGTAGAATATGTAGCTGCCACGTTAATGACCAGGAAACACTCGTCTAAAGAGAGAATGGCGCCTTCCCACCTGCAGGATTCTAAAATAGAGATTTGAATTTAGGGTCTTTTTAATGTGATTCATAACGAGATTAACTATAATATAAGATTATTACATTATTTGAAATGAACAAATCGACACCAATTCTATTTGCGTTACTCTCTGTACACATATGTGTTTAGTGTATATATAAGTGTATCTCTCTCTCTCTATATATATATACACACACACACACACACATATATATATATATATATATATATATATATATATATATATATATATATATATATATATATATATATATATATATATATATATATATATATATATATATATATATATATA
>CAXITT010000954.1:37842-59284 GCA_964033795.1 Lymnaea stagnalis
GACTCAATATTATGTTCATTAGTTGTTGAACGCTTTTCCCGCGCTTGACTATTATAGTTAGTGAACGCTCTTCCCGCCATTGTATTTATGACGTATTTTTATGCTGAGTCGTGACGTATTGTCTATGCAGTGTTGTGACGTATGTTTTAGTCGTGAGGAGTCTTGAGTGGAACCTTGAAGTGGTAGGATGTTTATTATATTTACTTAGATATTAAAGTTATAGTTATTATGAAAAGGAGTTGCGTTTATTAATTGATAGTGAGAATAGTACGACGCTTCAACGTATGAAAGAACTGACGAATGTAATCAATCCAAGAGGACGTATAGGAGTTGACAAGCACCATAAATGGTATTACTTTAGGCTAGGCCTAGATCCAACACTTCACATAGAACCTTAAGTAACTTCGAACTGAGCCTATTTATATCAGTGTTTCTATCTGACATTATTCCCTGAAAAAAGGAGGGCAGATATTATGATATTCGCGCGGGGGCAGTGTCAGTTTCCAGGGGCGTAGTTAAGGGTTTTGAAGATGAGGCACCAGTGCAAATGGGGGGGGTGGGGAATTGGTTTGGGTATTTAATTAATGAAATGAATTGGTCTTAGAGCTGGAAGGTGGTGGGGCGTGAAAAAGAATCGTGTCCCCTGATCAAAAAAAACTCTAGATACGTCCTGCTAGTGGCGATGAATGCAGGTGTTACATTGTTGGACAACTGCAGACATTGTATGGTAACAGAGAGGGCGGTGGATATATTGGGCCGCCCCTGGTGGCACTAATAGTAGCTACGTCTCTAGGCAGTGTATGTATCGATACCAAAATCAGGGATCCAAATTGTCCCATTAAAGGTGGTTTAGAAATGCCATAGTTATCACCTTATCTAAATTATTGAACTTTGGAAAACACTAGATCGGCTATGAATGGATAAGATATTCTTAGTTTTCATACACCGACATTTCTATATGGACTATGAATTATTCTGCTACAAAGGTTTGCCTTGATCCATCAATTCACATAGAACCTATAGTGTTGTCTAAGCCTTATGATTTTTCTATAGGGACTATGAAGGATTATGCTACAAATTTTGCCTGAGTCCATCAATTCAAATAGATCATTGTTGAGACCCGCTGGTCCTCACCTTTTTTCAAACCCAATACTTTTAACAATTGGGGCAGAACATACATAATTACAACATCATAGTTTGTAACAATCATATAGTATTGTTTAAACATATAGATATTTCTTTACATAGCTGATTAAAGGAAAAATTAAATGGGGCTTTTGGTCCCAGAAGAATGCTAAATTATGAGTTCAGTACCCATCAGTCTTTGAATATGGATAATTATGTGTATGTGTAATAAGTTTGGTCAAGATCCATCTATACATGTAGAAAAATTTAGTGTTAATTTAATTGAACATCTCATATTAGGAAAAAAAGGTATCCGGGCACCCGGCCAACGGTATCCGGGCACCCGGCCAACGGTATCCGGGCACCCGGCCAACGGTATCCGGGCACCCGGCAAACGGTATCCGGGCACCCGGCCAACGGTATCCGGGCACCCGGCCAACGGTATCCGGGCACCCGGCCTGGACGGAATGTTATAAAAAGATCCTAACTGCCCAGGTGTTCCTTAGGGATAATGATGGATGCATATGCCAAGACTGGTCAAGATCCATTAAGATCCATGAATCCATTCAAAAGCCTTTGTGAAATAAAGCCAGAGACCCACAAACAAACAATCACTGTTATATAAATGACATGATGATAAATCAATAAATTTACCAATTGATATAAACCAGTTCAAAACAACTTGAAGGATTTATAAAAAAAAAATAAGTGGATAAAAGTGACATAAGGGATATAAAAAAATCTATACACAGACACTTACTAAAGCTTTGACTTACCACTTCTTACAGCTAGGAGACTCATCAATGTCAGAAATACATTGAAATTCACACTTGTCCTTCCCATTGCGACTGTCTGGGTACGAGAAAAAATGTTACCTCATCCTTATGTTTAGAAGGTTATAGAATTTTTTTTAAACCTGCTATAAATCACGCTAACAAATTTTAACGAATTAGTTGGTTAACAGTTTGGATATCTTTAATTTGAAAATAATTTTAATTCATTTATTTTTATTTACTTTGTTAAATGATACTTTTTTTAACATATTAAGGTCATGTCGAATTTTAAAGTTCAATTGTATCTGTTACACACTGACTTGTATTGGGAGGAATTAATCTCCTATTTTATTTTTAATTGGCTCGTTGTAAACTGTGCCAAATAAAGAACGATACCATAGAGTTAACAAATTAAAGATAAGACACCCAAAACAGTTTCTAGTTACACTTAATAAGATTTAATAAGTATTAATGTAATTACAAAAGAAAAGAAATATCATTACAAATCATCAAATTACAGTATGGTAGATCCTGTACAGGTACACAGTTAATACAGTTAATAATGATGAATGCGAAATAAACACATATGAGTATGAGCACACAAATACACAAAGAATAGTGCACGTCTCGTAAAGTTAATTATTTCTATCTGAATCTCCGTCTCGCCATCCGTGCCTGTCAATCCCTTATATAGGTCGCGTAAGCCATGCCTTCCAGAAAAGACTTATGACTTTTTGTTTATATTTCTCGGGTTATCGAGCACATTCGAGAAAATACCAGGAAGACAGTCTAACATGTTTAATTGGTAAACACGGTTGTAAACAAGATGCATCAAACGAATAGGCCACGCCCACAACACACGCTAACGTCTGCTAGGGATCTAATTTGGGTCAAGCGAAATTCAAGCACGGGGAATGTATGCTACATAACAGTATCAAATTCACCTTTCAATATATATAAAATATAGCGTATATCCTAAACATGGAAATATCAATATATCCTGCTGTACAAGGCAATCATTTCTATGTTAGGGGTATAAATTTAATATATACGAATATATATATATATATATATATATATATATATATATATATATATATATATATATATATATATATATATATATATATATATATATATATATATATATATATATATATATATATATATATATGGAAAATACATTTTCACTGCAAAACAAAAATTGCATAACATAAGTGTATGGGCATTAATATTTAAAAACATTCAAAATTTTAAAATATATCCTTATATATCAATGACTCACACTAATCGAATTTAAAAATAATAATTGAATTAGTTTATTAAACTGCTAATTAGTGTTAAAAAGCAACAGAGATTATCAACCTTAATGTAGAAATTAATTGAAGATATAAGATTAAATTAACATGTAATCTTCGATGTAAAAGTAGTGTAAGAGAGAGAGACACAGAGAGAGAGAGAGAGAGAGAGAGAGAGAGAGAGGGAAAGAGAGAGAAAGAGAGAGAGAGAGAGAGACAGAAAGAGAGCGACAGAAAGAGAGAGACAGAAAGAGAGAGAGAGAGAGTTGGCTGTTGAATCTACCTTTCATTTATCATAACTTTACATAAGCATTTATTCAATAAACCTGAAATGTATTTCATTCAGTTTATGTGTTTAAAAAATAAGTATATAGCACAAATATAACGACTTCTTACCTGTAATGTAACTTTAATGTAACTTTAATGTTGCAACTTTGATTCTGACTCTCTCTATGTAAGTCTTAAAATTGTTTAACTAAACTAACAAATGTTCGTCTATTTATATGATCGCAACAAAGGATATCCAATCAAGTGTATCAATAGCGACTGAAACAGATTTGTAACATAACGTAAGTAGAAACCGCACTTAGAACAGCATGGGTCAACAAATGTTTTTAATAGGGGACCGTATAACTGTAATCATTCCAAGCAATACTTGCCAGCCAATATGAAAGCTTTTGAAAAAAAGACGAAAAACTAATTTTAATATTCCATGATAATCATGGGTGAGTGGCGTGCAATGCACACAAAAACAAAGACAAGCAAAATATTTATTGACTAAAAAAGATATCAAAAGATAACTTTAGAATAAAAAGATCTCTACAACTGCACTATTTTGAATCCTACAAACGACAACTGACCTAGTGTGCACTGATTGGAATCTCACAAACTAAGGAGCACAAAAAAATGTTAAGCATCATTGTGTAAGAGACTTTTGGCTTTTAAGACATCATCAATGTTTCGTTTTGAATTGTTGCATCCAATCAAAAGAGATTTGCTTTCAAATGTCCATCAGTCAAACTCGTTCCATGTGTTGACATCACATCATTCATTTTTGAAAATTTTTTCTCACAGACATAAAGTGTACGTTTATTAGGTTTGCCCTGAAATGGAGAAATGGGTGCTGGTGATTTCCGTAAAGCTAGCGGTGGTGCTGCTATTGTCGCAAGCGGTGGTGGTGCTATTGTCGCTAGCGGTGATGGTGCTATTGTCGCTAGTGGTGATAGTGCTATTGTCGCTAGCGGTGGTGCTGCTATTGTCACTAGGGGTGATGCTGCTATTGTTGCTAGCGGTGATGCTGCTATTGTCGCTAGCGGTGGTGCTGCTATTGTCGCTAGCGGTGGTGCTGCTTTTGTCGCTAGTGGTGATAGTGCTATTGTCGCTAGCGGTGGTGCTGCTTTGTCACTAGGGGTGATGCTGCTATTGTTGCTAGCGGTGATGCTGCTATTGTCGCTAGCGGTGGTGCTGCTATTGTCGCTAGGGGTGATGCTGCTATTGTTGCTAGCGGTGATGCTGCTATTGTCGCAAGCGGTGGTGGTGCTATTGTCGCTAGCGGTGATGGTGCTATTGTCGCTAGTGGTGATAGTGCTATTGTCGCTAGTGGTGATAGTGCTATTGTCGCTAGCGGTGGTGCCGCTATTGTCACTAGGGGTGATGCTGCTATTGTTGCTAGCGGTGATGCTGCTATTGTCGCTAGTGGTGGTGCTGCTATTGTCGCTAGTGGTGATGCTGCTATTGTCGCTAGCGGTGTTGCTGCTATTGTCGCTAGCGGTGTTGCTGCTATTGTCGCTAGGGGTGATGCTGCTATTGTCGCTAGGGGTGATGCTGCTATTGTCGCTAGCGGTGGTGCTGCTATTGTCGCTAGCAATGTTGCTGCTATTGGCGCTAGCGGTGGTGCTGCTATTGTCACTAGGGGTGATGCTGCTATTGTTGCTAGCGGTGATGCTGCTATTGTCGCAAGCGGTGGTGGTGCTATTGTCGCTAGCGGTGATGGTGCTATTGTCGCTAGTGGTGATAGTGCTATTGTCGCTAGTGGTGATAGTGCTATTGTCGCTAGCGGTGGTGCCGCTATTGTCACTAGGGGTGATGCTGCTATTGTTGCTAGCGGTGATGCTGCTATTGTCGCTAGCGGTGGTGCTGCTATTGTCGCTAGCGGTGGTGCTGCTATTGTCGCTAGGGGTGATGCTGCTATTGTCGCTAGCAATGTTGCTGCTATTGTCGCTAGGGGTGATGCTGCTATTGTCGCTAGGGGTGATGCTGCTATTGTCGCTAAGGGTGATGCTGCTATTGTCGCTAGTGGTGATGCTGCTATTGTCGCTAGCGGTGGTGCTGCTATTGTCGCTAGTGGTGATGCTGCTATTGTCGCTAGCGATGTTGCTGCTATTGTCGCTAGGGGGGATGCTGCTATTGTCGCTAGTGGTGATGCTGCTATTGTTGCTAGTGTTTGTGCTGCTATTGTCGCTAGTGGTGATGCTGCTATTGTCGCTAGCAATGTTGCTGCTATTGTCGCTAGCGGTGGTGCTGCTATTGTCGCAAGGGTGATGCTGCTATTGTCGCTAGCGGTGATGCTGCTATTGTCGCTAGCGGTGGTGCTGCTATTGTCGCTAACGGTGGTGCTGCTATTGTCGCTAGGGGTGATGCTGCTATTGTCGCTAGCGATGTTGCTGCTATTGTCGCTAGTGGTGGTGCTGCTATTGTCGGTAGTGGTGGTGCTGCTATTGTCGCTAGTGGTGATGCTGCTATTGTCGCTAGCGGTGTTGCTGCTATTGTCGCTAGGGGTGATGCTGCTATTGTCGCTAGGGGTGATGCTGCTATTGTCACTAAGGGTGATGCTGCTATTGTCGCTAGCGGTGGTGCTGCTATTGTTGCTTTGTGTATTTTCATAATTATCTCGCTAGACACAGCAACTGTAATATTTCCAGTCATTTAAGTGACAAAATTAATCAATCATCGCTTTTGTTTTCTTCGTTCCTGACTGACGTAATTGTGTGGCAAAATTATTTCATTCGTCTATCTCGGGCGAGTACGATTTTTAATATCACGTATGTTTCCAAAACTTCACTATTTTTAACCCATTTACAGTTTGTGGTAGTTATCAGGATATAGTATGTCTATTATCAAGAAAAGAATTAATTCTCATTGATTCTTATTCGTTTAAAAACCAGCTTTTCCTAGAAAAAAAAATATCAAGTTACTTGGTAGGCTTTTTAAATTGTTCATTATTCTTATTAAAATACATCTTGTTTTATGCTGATCTTTAAAAGCGTTTGAACTACGTTAAATTTAAACAGTAACTTCATTTTTACCAGTGATAATGTGATCTGCACATCCAATCAATATAATTTGATATCTATAGCAAATACACGTCTGCAAAACAAAGTGACCGCAGATTGTGTTGTAAACTACGGTCATCTACTTTTAGAAGTTCAATGTGCTGACACCAGCAAAACTCGATCCCACCTTGCAATGCGATGTGAGTAGTTCTTGTATTCCTAATATATACTGTATGTTGATTTATTCACCATTAAGATACTGAATTGTACGATTTTAGGAGTTCGAGGGTGAACAGGTCTTCATTTAACAAGAATATCTGGATACAATAATTTAAATTGAAAATAGTAAATTTAATGTGCAAAGCAGCCATCAGGTCATGGCAAGTGTGAAGATCTCCTAGTATTCTAAATAAAATTTTAAATTGTATCACAATGTCTCGTATTCCATACAGTATCAAGCTAATTCAAGTACCGTCGGACGTCTTGGTGAACCGACGTGATAGGCCGGTGCCGTAGTTTCGTGATACCTGCTGTAGAGAAATGGGATAGACGAACGTAGAGTCAAGGGTTTGATTACTTAAAAGTTCAGGGGGTGGGGGATATTTTTAGATATGTGTCAATAATCTTGGGATGAACAAAACAATTTCTTAAATCCACATCTATGTTAGATTGCAATCTAATTTTGAAATTATTTTAGCATTATCTGTCAACCTTTTAAAGTAATAGCATTGTTTTGAACTAGATTTGGCAAAGGGTGGGGGCGGTTAATGTTTTGTATGGGAAAAGTGTTAAATCCTTAGATTTGTTGTGATTAGATTTTGGCTCAGAGAGTATTTATGTATCTGTTTCTATGTACTTGTATTATGTGAAGTTCTTTTGGTAAAACTAAATGACGGGGTGAATTGTTTGTTACGGCTTAGGAAAGATAAGAGTGATGAACTGTTACATTTTCATAGTTGGATTCTATTTTAGAAAGAGACGTCAGATTCATATGGCCATGGTTTGTTAAGTAATTTCAAGCCCTGAAAACGAAGCAACTGAACTGGCAATTCCCAGTTCATGACATTTGGAAAGCTTGTCCGCGATTCAACTCGTTGAAGAATTTGACATGGTGTGACTAACGTTCACCTAACACCAATGTGTCCGTGTAGACAGGTCATCCAGTTACCGTGTTTTACGTAACTCTGCCAGCCACCATGTGGAAGTAATTGTCAGCTGGTGACGTATAGGAAGCGATCTACCTGTATCATGATGGTCCTGTACCCTGCCGTGTCTGCCTACTCCTGGATCGGTGAGCTGCTGGTCCTGTATGCAGGTTGTTCCTTATCTTACTATTCTGTACCCAAGTTTAAAAGTAGACCACTGCTGCGCCTGTATCCTGCTGGGCAATTATCCTAAACTATGACTTATCCTGTTATGACTGTATCCTGCAATAACTGTATCCTGCTATGACTGTATCCTGCAATAACTGTATCCTGCTATGACTGTTACCTTTCTATGACTGCATCCTGCTATAACAGTATCCTGCTATGACTGTATCCTGCGATAACTGTATCCTGCTATGACTGTATCCTGCTATGACTGTATCCTGCTATGATTGTATCCTGCTATGATTGTATCCTGCTATGACTGCATCCTGCTATAACTGCATCCTGCTGTGACTGTATCCTGATATGACTGTATCCTGCTATGACTGAATACTGCTTTGACTTTATCCTGC
The DNA here is from genome assembly GCA_964033795.1 of Lymnaea stagnalis. NCBI lineage: Eukaryota > Metazoa > Mollusca > Gastropoda > Lymnaeidae > Lymnaea > Lymnaea stagnalis. Next base: position 46,031 of record CAXITT010000954.1, read on the forward strand.
TATAACTGTATCCTGCTGTGACTGTATCCTGCTATGATTGTATCCTGCTATGATTGTATCCTGCTATGACTGCATCCTGCTATAACTGCATCCTGCTGTGACTGTATCCAGATATGACTGTATCCTGCTATGACTGAATACTGCTTTGACTTTATCCTGCTATAACTGTATACTGCTATGACTGAATTCTGCTATTACTGTATCCTTCTATGTCTGTATCCTGTTATGACTGTATCCTGCTATGACTGTATCCTGCAATGACTGTTACCTTTCTATGACTGCATCCTGCTATAACTCTATCCTGCTATAACTGAATCCTGCTATGACTCTATCCTGCTATAACTCTATCCTGCTATAACTCTATCCTGCTATAACTCTATCCTGCTATAACTCTATCCTGCTATAACTCTATCCTGCTATAACTCTATCCTGCTATAACTGTATCCTGCTATAACTCTATCCTGCTATGAATGTATCCTGCTATAACTATATCCTGCTATGACTGTATCCTGCTATGACTGTATCCTGCTGTGCTGTAGCCCGATTTGACAGTGTAAAGCTGTCAGTTCAACGCGTGGGGGACAAGATAAAGATCAAGACTGGGTATATTGTATAAATTATATATAGTTGTGTTATGTTAATGTTTAAAATTTCATGTCGTTCTTTAATTGCTATCGCCATGGTGTGCCTTATAAAAAAATTATGCTAATAATAATTTAATTATGACTAATTATTCCTTTTTTTTTTGCAATAGATAACGTCATATGATTTATAATAATTGAAGGTCTGCGTTCGAGCTGTGTAAATGAAATAGTAGAACATGGTCTGCTGAAACCTGAATCAATAGACAGGACAATAAGATGTGAACGTTTCGCCTCGGAGCCTTCTTCAGCGAAAAGAACAAATGAAAGTACGACAAGAAGCAGAGCACAATAAAAAAAAAAAAAATTAAATTTAGAGCTCTCAATCTTAGAGCGGTAAAATTGCTACTGCTTAAACAGGGAGGATACAATGCAGAAAAATACAAGGAATAATGGAACGAGTGGACATCTCGAAACGGCAACTTCAGAGAGTTTGATTCTTGAGACTTACGGAAAGCGCACTTGCGCATTGGCTGGTCCAACAATTTGGAACGCCCTTCCTGTCGATCTCAGTAACAACCAGACACTGGAGTCCTTTAAAACCGATTTAAAGACACATCTATTTCGCAAACACCTTCTGGGATGATTGTCTACCATATTTTTCAGTTAATGCATATTGGCTGTGTTGCTTAGGGTTGAAATGGCTAGAAAGACTTTGATATTGTATGCTTGTAATTAGTTTTTGTAGTGTTGCGTTTGTTTTAAATGTTGTAAATTATAGATTTGTTTTTTGTTGAGTTTGTACCGTGCTTTGAGCCTTTGGGGATGAAGCGTGTTTTTGAAATAAACTTTATTATTTATATTATTACCTAGTTAGAAGCCTACTTATTTGAGTGGCTAGCTCGAAGACATAAAGAACTTTTGAGGGGCTAAAGGACCTATTAGGTACATCAACGAACGAAAATTTTTTTTATTTTCGGGGAGAAAAGATCGCTTGGGTTAGTTCCGGTTCATTGACCGTCTAGTTGGAGTTGGTTTATTACCATGGATAGCGAGGCTGAACAAGTTTTTGACTCAATGAAGGTAAATGATTTGAAATCATACCTTCAATCTAAAGGTCAATTACTTAGCGGGAAAAAGAATGATTTGATAAAGAGAGCAAAAGGGACTCATCGCTTGTTCGAGAACACAAATTTTGCGTGTAAGTATGACAACCTGCCATTCATTTTTTTTTAGTACGTGACATAAACTGCAACGGTTTGGTTAATAGTACTACTAATTATTAATATGTCTATGCTATACATGTTATTTAAGCAAAATGTACAGTAGGCCTACAGCTAATTAGTGAGCTTAAGTTTAAATTTAAGTAATATTAATATAGATAAGATATTTAGCTATGTTTTTACATGTTACACTGCCTGACACTAGTACTCCTTTCTCTAACACTACTAGTAATATAAACTATTAATTGATAAATTATCAATTTAAGCAGACCTATCAGTATAACTATTCGTATTATGCTAATAATAGCTACAGGCTAAGTTGTATAAATACAAATGACTAATAGTATTAGTCATTAGTATTAGTAGTAACTATTAACTGTTAACTAGTCTTTGCTACTTTATTAATTATTACGCTATAGTTTAGTGACTTTTTAGGTGGTAAACTTTAACATTATTTGCAACTTGATTCTAATTAAAAATAATAAAACAATTCATGAGACATGTGTGTAACCATGTGATTTTGTTTAGATCAAGACTTTACAGTGCAGAAGCAAGATTTGGTTGGTGCGGAATATTTCCATGTTGCATCACTGCAAAATTGGATGGAAGTGGAAGATGTGATCATGTCAGAGTGGCCTAATATATCAGAGAAAGAACTGTTAAATTATATGGTGTACAGCAGAGAAATTGATTATACTACTGGGTATGAAAAACATTTGCTTTAAAAAAATATTTTAACCAAATTTTAATAATGACGCAAGTAGATCCTAAAAATGTGTTAAAACCAAATTTTGACATTTTAAATATTTGGGACACTTCCATGTTTGAAATATAAAACACAATTTTAAATTTTTAATGCTATCCGTACTTATTTCAGTAGATGAGACTTACACCATCCTTCGAGATAGACATCAGCACAAGGGAAAAGGTAGACCTAAAGGCTTACACCATCCTTCGAGATAGACATCAGCACAAGGGAAAAGGTAGACCTAAAGACTTACACCATCCTTCGAGATAGACATCAGCACAAGGGAAAAGGTAGACCTAAAGACTTACACCATCCTTCGAGATAGACATCAGCACAAGGGAAAAGGTAGACCTAAAGACTTACACCATCCTTCGAGATAGACATCAGCACAAGGGAAAAGGTAGACCTAAAGGCTTACACCATCCTTCGAGATAGACATCAGCACAAGGGAAAAGGTAGACCTAAAGGCTTACACCATCCTTCGAGATAGACATCAGCACAAGGGAAAAGGTAGACCTAAAGACTTACACCATCCTTCGAGATAGACATCAGCACAAGGGAAAAGGTAGACCTAAAGACTTACACCATCCTTCGAGATAGACATCAGCACAAGGGAAAAGGTAGACCTAAAGACTTACACCATCCTTCGAGATAGACATCAGCACAAGGGAAAAGGTAGACCTAAAGACTTACACCATCCTTCGAGATAGACATCAGCACAAGGGAAAAGGTAGACCTAAAGACTTACACCATCCTTCGAGATAGACATCAGCACAAGGGAAAAGGTAGACCTAAAGACTTACACCATCCTTCGAGATAGACATCAGCACAAGGGAAAAGGTAGACCTAAAGACTTACACCATCCTTCGAGATAGACATCAGCACAAGGGAAAAGGTAGACCTAAAGGCTTACACCATCCTTCGAGATAGACATCAGCACAAGGGAAAAGGTAGACCTAAAGACTTACACCATCCTTCGAGATAGACATCAGCACAAGGGAAAAGGTAGACCTAAAGGCTTACACCATCCTTCGAGATAGACATCAGCACAAGGGAAAAGGTAGACCTAAAGGCTTACACCATCCTTCGAGATAGACATCAGCACAAGGGAAAAGGTAGACCTAAAGACTTACACCATCCTTCGAGATAGACATCAGCACAAGGGAAAAGGTAGACCTAAAGGCCTGCCAAAAGAGATTGTCTGCAACAACAGGATACTAGTGCAGTTATCATACATCAGAGAAGAAGGAAATCATCCATGGTCACAGGCAAGTAATTTCAGCATTAGCAATTGATAACAATTACACCAAGTGCTGCATGCTATGTAAGATGGTATGTATGATAGGCTCTGTGGTAGTATATTTGAAATACCAGTTGTTAACAAATTCTCCTTATTCCCAGGTTGCAGATGAATGGATTGCAGACATTTTTCCAGACTCCAGATTGATGAAAGGATCCCTTACTCGTTTTCGTAACCTGATAAATGCTGCTAGGAGTTCATTTATGACATTGCAACCCAACCTCAGGGAGGACTTCCTCAACAAGGAAATTGACTTAAATTTTATTTTTCAAGCTTGTTCTAGTGTGGGCATAACATGCATGAATTATTCAACTCCTCCTGGTAAAATTTTTGATCCTCCTGTAAAAATCTTAAATGGCTTAGTTGTTGACCTGTTACTTTTTAGCAATTCCCAGTCCTTGATTAAAAAGTTGTTGGCAATGTGGCTTAATTGTTTTAACTGGTCTGAGTATAGAAAAGTTACCTTACGCCATTGAATCTGTTTTTAAAAGGTACACTATTTTAAATAAAATGGCACACAGGAATCCTGCAGCCTTGAAAGAATATATTGAATCTGAATTTACTTTGACTGCAATACAAAGTGTGCCAGATGGCAATAAGTGGCAGAACCTGGTGTGATTTTGTTATATGGACAACAAAGGGCATTTCAGTAGAACGTATACATTTTGACAGAAATTTTTGGAATGTAATGTTAAAATGTCTGAAAGAATTTTACATTTTATATATTCCTGAAATTTTTACAGAAAGAGTTAACGTCAGAAACTTCTATATTAACTGAACAATTCAAAATGTAAACATAAGTTTCACAATTTTTTAAAAAAGTAACAAGTGAACTAATAGATAGATACGTTTTTCCATGATGTTTTATTTGGCAATTTTATTTTCAAATGGACTAAATATGTACACATTTTTTACAAGTAAATATTATATATAGCTACCTGATACTGGTATGTTATCTTTTCATAAAAATATTTAAATGCCAGGTACATTATTTATTTATTAGAAAATGTCAATACTGTTGAATACCGGTACTACTTCAGTTGTTTGTTTCATAATTAAATGTATGTACAACTTCATTAGGGGTAACCCCGACTAGGGCCTTCCATGTCATGTGAGACTTGTAATTACTGTACATTAATAATTTATGCTGCAAAGATTCTGGACTTTGAGCTTCCAATTCAGTGCAGTCAATTATTATTCTAGTATTGGAGAAATAATTCTTAAAATTTTGTGGCAAAGAGTTTGCTACCTGCTCTTTTGTAGCCAATAAATAAGACAAGACAATTTGCTGTAGAACAAATCGACCCACTTTGAAAAAGCCCTAGAAGCTGTTGCTTTTTAAATTCCGAATCTAAGTGCCAAGTCAAACATTGGCACCCCATTCTCAGTCTAATAAGTGTTAGTAAAAACTCATCAACTGGTCTCATAACCCTTTTCCTGTCTTTAAGATTACCGAGATGAGACATACATTCATCAAAATTTGCATTAAAAACCATAGCATCTGGGATACCAGTGTATAACCTAAGGATCCTTTAATAAATGTTCTGGCCTCAACGGTGCATAAAAGCCATAGTCTTCTGTTTGCATACTTGCATTGTATGTTAAAACATCAGTTTGCATTGACACATCCAATTTATTTCTGTGTGATTGTGTTTCAGCATTAGATATGTACTGACAAATAGTTTTAGTATCTATTTTACCACAATAATCATGTAACATAACAGATACTCCTTGTATTGTTGATATAGCCTGATTAATAAAAAAAGTTTCTTTTTGAGTTGCCTTCTCTGCTGTTGCCTCTTCGACATGCTGAGTCTGTGAACATTAAAGAAAATGTCAATACTTTTGAATACTGGTGCTGGTACTACTTCAATGTGTTGGATCAATAAAATTTCAATTCTAATTCAAGGTTAAATAAAATTCATGAATGTTCATATTGTCTTATTAAAATCTCAATTCTATTTCAATGTGTTCTCTCAAATAAAATTCATGAATGTTCATATTGTCAAATTAAGTTACACAACTTTCTGCATTCATTAAAAAAATATTTAAACTTGCAATCAAATGAAGTGTTTTTTTTTTAACTTACATGTACTGTTGTTTTGTATGTTCGGTTAGCAAACACTGAAGGTATGTCATCACCAGGCTGGGGTCCATTTTTCCATAGAAAATGCTCTGAACACACTCTTGGGTTGCCTAAAACAGAAATGAGACTGCATAGTATGAGTATGGTATATGTTAACCTATTACTACTATTAGGTTCCAGAAAATGTAATATAAATTATACTATAGTTTTCAACTCTCATACACTTTACCAGCTTAACTTTATAGTTTCATTAATATATATATAAATAGGCCTATATATAATTAATTTATTTTTTAGTTGCCTAAAATTAAAACAAAAGTGCTTACACTTATCACTTACCTCTTCCTTTAAGTTACCCTGGTTTTAAATCTTTGCGAACAAGCTGTAAGCTAGAGCACCAAATTCTTGAAAGTGTTTTTGCTCTAGGGATTCGATGCATAGTAACTTTTCTACCTTCAACGATTTTACCAGCGTAATTGGAGCACACAATACAATAATTTTTGTTACCAGTCATATTTGTTTTCTTTGTGTTTGTGTACCGACTGAGTAACACTAACAACAGTTATTTTAGTCTAAAATAGACACATTTAATCATAAGTGACGAAGTCTAGTAAAATAGAGAAACAAAAGAACTGTGGTATTAATGGTAATATATGCCTATTCCATAGTTATACATTTATAACTGGCCTAATTAGTAAGATAGTATATGCAACTTTTGTAACTAAACTAAGAGTTAGACAACATAAAGCCACACTGTTGGAAACCGGAACCAACCCATTCAGAAAAAGTGGGCGTTTGCAAAGGGCAAGCTACTCTGTTTTACAAAAAATTGAACGTAGCCCATTGTGCCGCAATAAGTTATTGGCACACATGAATGGTGTAGCGGTTCAAAGCTTCCTAGTATAGAACCGGGCCAACTGCGAGCAGGTATTGGTTCAGGTAGAGACATGACATCAACAGGTCAGCTTATGATAGCTTGGAAGGTGAACACACCATTCGTTGTAGGTAGTGCTGAACAATAAGGAGGTTAACGATAAATAGGGAGAACAAGATCAACAGAGGGGAAACATGTCAGGTTAAGACCCACCTTAACCAGACAACAAGACAATACTTTATTACAAAGAGACAGGTGTGGGAGACCAGGGCTTATGTCCACCATGTGCCTCACTGTCCCAACAAGTCAGGATAGTAATAGAAGAAGACAGAGCTGTCGCGACAGTAGATCCCTCAATCCTGATAGCCACGGTGATCGTGTATGACTTCAAACATAACATTTAACAAACACAAACAACTCTGTGGAGCGTGTACAAATCTTCAAATAAATAAAAAGCCCCCCTTTGTCCTTGCAGACCTGAGTATTTAGATAACATAGTGGAAAACAAAATGAAACAGTGGGTCAACTGCGATTGGTGGAAGGTTTGCTAAACGGTGGTCAGGTAAAAGTCCTTAGGACACGGCGTGCAGCACAATATGATGTAGAACAAACTTGTTTGATAAACATTGGGTCTTGCCAGGTTATGAAACAATTAAACTAATTGACGGACAGGTACGGAAAATACCAAAGCATACGTTGATTTAGTTAAACCATATATTAAAGGCACCGTAACAATAAAAGTTAATACAATTTCCAAAATGCAGTGTCATTGAATGGTTTTGGCGCGTACACAAAAAAACGCACAATCAAGGAAAATGTCTGAACTGTATTGACTTGAAAAAACTTTGTTGCACTCCATTTAATCCAGTGTTCAAGTTGTATTCTAATGAATAGAAACTCTGTGCCTTGGTATCTATAGGTTTATTGTCTGCCATAACAATTATTCGACACCTACCATTCAGCATGAACACGTGCCAACCGAACTAATTTGTATGACGTCACCATTAAAACGTAGTTTACGACAGACACTTCGCGAATTTTTCCAATGATCAGATGTGGTATTGTTGGGTCAGTAGTGTAGCCAGATTGTTTTTGCTGGGTCATCAGTGTAGCCAGATTGTCGTTGTTGTGCCAGTAATTTAACTAGATTGTTTTTGTTGGGTCAGTAGCGTAGCTCAATTGTCTTTGTTGGGCCTGTAGCTTAGCTATATATCTTTGTTTGGCCATTATGTAGCTAGCGCGTCTTTATTGGGCCAGTAGTTTAGGCAGATTGACCTTGTTTGTCCAGTAGTTTAGCCATATTGCCCTTGTTTGTCCTGTAGTTTAGCCAGATTGCCCTTGTTTGTCCAGTAGTTTAGCCAGATTGTCCTTGTTTGTCCAGTAGTTTAGCCAGATTGCCCTTGTTTGTCCTGTAGTTTAGCCAGATTGCCCTTGTCTGTCCAGTAGTTTAGCCAGATTGCCCTTGTTTGTCCAGTAGTTTAGCCAGATTGTCCTTGTTTGTCCAGTAGTTTAGCCAGATTGTCCTTGTTTGTCCAGTAGTTTAGCCAGATTGCCCTTGTTTGTTCAGTAGTTTAGCCAGATTGCCCTTGTTTGTCCAGTAGTTTAGCCACATTGCCCTTGTTTGTCCTGTAGTTTAGCCAGATTGCCCTTGTTTGTCCAGCAGTTTAGCCAGATTGTCCTTGTTTGTCCAGTAGTTTAGCCAGATTGTCCTTGTTTGTCCAGTAGTTTAGCCAGATTGTCCTTGTTTGTCCAGTAGTTTAGCCAGATTGCCCTCGTTTGTCCAGTAGTTTAGCCAGATTGCCCTTGTTTGTCCATTAGTGTAGCTAGATTGGCTTTCTTGCGCAAGTACTTTAGCGAGATTTTCTTGGCTACCCAGAAAATGCGTTGAACTCGTAAATAGTGTTATTCTGAAATCATCCAAGAAATGAACACGTCAAATTCCACCATTCGTTACTAATATTCTAGTTAATGCCACCATTAGATAATTAACAGGATAGTTTTTGTCAACATTAGGTGACTAACAAGCTAATGTGTCTGTTAGAAGACTAACACGCTAGTTTATGGTCCCATTTGATGACTAACAAACTATTTAATGTCATCTGGTAATGACCTACTCGTTAGATTATGTCACCATTTGATGGCTAAACAATTAGTTTATCCTAACATTCGATGACAACAAGCTAGTAATATTGCCGCTTGATGATTAACAAGCTAATTTCTGCCAATATTTGATGACTTACTGGTTACTTTATGTCACCATGTGATGACTAACAAGGTCATGTCACAATTTGATGATTAAAAAGCTAGTTTATGTCCATATTTATATCTAAATAATTACTTTATCTTAACATTTGATGATTAGCAAACTAGTTGATGTCACCATTTAAAAAAATAACAAGCAAGTACATGTCACCATTTGATAACTAACAAGATAGTACATGTCACCGTTTGATAACTAACAAGATAGTACATGTCACCATTTGATAACTAACAAGATAGTACATGTCACCGTTTGATAACTAACAAGCTAGTACATGTCACCGTTTGATGACTAACAAGCTAGTACATGTCACCGTTTGATAACTAACAAGCTAGTACATGTCACCGTTTGATAACTAACAAGCTAGTACATGTCACCGTTTGATGACTAACAAGCTAGTACATGTCACCGTTTGATGACTAACAAGCTAGTACATGTCACCGTTTGATGACTAACAAGCTAGTACATGTCACCGTTTGATAACTAACAAGCTAGTACATGTCACCGTTTGATGACTAACAAGCTAGTACATGTCACCGTTTGATAACTAACAAGCTAGTACATGTCACCGTTTGATGACTAACAAGCTAGTACATGTCACCGTTTGATGACTAACAAGCTAGTACATGTCACCATTTGATAACTAACAAGATAGTACATGTCACCGTTTGATAACTAACAAGCTAGTACATGTCACCATTTGATGACTAACAAGCTAGTACATGTCAACATTTGATGACTAACAAGCTAGTACATGTAAACGTTTGATGACTAACAAGCTAGTACATGTCACCGTATGATAACTAACAAGATAGTAGATGTCACCGTTTGATGACTAACAAGCTAGTACATGTCACCGTTTGATAACTAACAAGATAGTATATGTCACCGTTTGATAACTAACAAGCTAGTACATGTCAACGTTTGATGACTAACAAGCTAGTACATGTCACCGTTTGATAACTAACAAGCTAGTACATGTCACCGTTTGATAACGAACAAGATAGTACATGTCACCGTTTGATGACTAACAAGCTAGTACATGTCACCGTTTGATGACTAACAAGCTAGTACATGTCACAGTTTGATGACTAACAAGCTAGTACATGTCACCGTTTGATGACTAACAAGCTAGTACATGTCACCGTTTGATAACTAACAAGCTAGTACATGTCACCGTTTGATAACTAACAAGATAGTACATGTCACCGTTTGATGACTAACAAGCTAGTACATGTCACCGTTTGATGACTAACAAGCTAGTACATGTCACCGTTTGATGACTAACAAGCTAGTACATATCACCGTTTGATAACTAACAAGCTAGTACATGTCACCGTTTGATGACTAACAAGCTAGTACATGTCACCGTTTGATGACTAACAAGCTAGTACATGTCACCGTTTGATGACTAACAAGCTAGTACATGTCACCGTTTGATGACTAACAAGCTAGTACATGTCACCGTTTGATGACTAACAAGCTAGTACATGTCACCGTTTGATGACTAACAAGCTAGTACATGTCACCGTTTGATAACTAACAAGCTAGTACATGTCACCGTTTGATAACTAACAAGCTAGTATATGTCACCGTTTGATGACTAACAAGCTAGTACATGTCACCGTTTGATGACTAACAAGCTAGAACATGTCATCGTTTGATGACTAACAAGCTAGTACATGTCACCATTTGATAACTAACAAGCTAGTACATGTCACCGTTTGATAACTAACAAGCTAGTACATGTTTGCGTTTGATGACTAACAAGCTAGTACATGTCACCGTTTGATGACTAACAAGCTAGTACATGTCACCATTTGATAACTAACAAGATAGTACATGTCACCGTTTGATAACTAACAAGCTAGTACATGTCACCATTTGATGACTAACAAGCTAGTACATGTCACCGTTTGATGACTAACAAGCTAGTACATGTCACCGTTTGATGACTAACAAGCTAGTACATGTCACCGTTTGATAACTAACAAGATAGTACATGTCACCGTTTGATGACTAACAAGCTAGTACATGTCACCGTTTGATAACTAACAAGCTAGTACATGTCACCGTTTGATGACTAACAAGCTAGTACATGTCACCGTTTGATGACTAACAAGCTAGTACATGTCACCGTTTGATGACTAACAAGCTAGTACATGTCACCGTTTGATGACTAACAAGCTAGTACATGTCACCGTTTGATGACTAACAAGCTAGTACATGTCACCGTTTGATGACTAACAAGCTAGTACATGTCACCGTTTGATGACTAACAAGCTAGTACATGTCACCGTTTGATGACTAACAAGCTAGTACATGTCACCGTTTGATGACTAACAAGCTAGTACATGTCACCGTTTGATGACTAACAAGCTAGTACATGTCACCGTTTGATGACTAACAAGCTAGTACATGTCACCGTTTGATGACTAACAAGCTAGTACATGTCACCGTTTGATGACTAACAAGCTAGTACATGTCACCGTTTGATGACTAACAAGCTAGTACATGTCACCGTTTGATGACTAACAAGCTAGTACATGTCACCGTTTGATGACTAACAAGCTAGTACATGTCACCGTTTGATGACTAACAAGCTAGTACATGTCACCGTTTGATGACTAACAAGCTAGTACATGTCACCGTTTGATGACTAACAAGCTAGTACATGTCACCGTTTGATGACTAACAAGCTAGTACATGTCACCGTTTGATGACTAACAAGCTAGTACATGTCACCGTTTGATGACTAACAAGCTAGTACATGTCACCGTTTGATGACTAACAAGCTAGTACATGTCACCGTTTGATGACTAACAAGCTAGTACATGTCACCGTTTGATGACTAACAAGCTAGTACATGTCACCGTTTGATGACTAACAAGCTAGTACATGTCACCGTTTGATGACTAACAAGCTAGTACATGTCACCGTTTGATGACTAACAAGCTAGTACATGTCACCATTTGATAACTAACAAGATAGTACATGTCACCGTTTGATAACTAACAAGCTAGTACATGTCACCATTTGATGACTAACAAGCTAGTACATGTCACCGTTTGATGACTAACAAGCTAGTACATGTCACCGTTTGATGACTAACAAGCTAGTGCATGTCACCGCTTGATAACTAACAAGATAGTACATGTCACCGTTTGATAACTAACAAGCTAGTACATGTCACTGTTTGATAACTAACAAGCTAGTACATGTCACCATTTGATGACTAACAAGCTAGTACATGTCACCGTTTGATAACTAACAAGCTAGTACATGTCACCGTTTGATGACTAACAAGCTAGTACATGTCACAGTTTGATGAATTACAAGCTAGTACATGTCAACATTTGATGACTAACAAGCTAGTACATGTCACCGTTTGATAACTAAGAAGCTAGTACATGTCACCGTTTGATGACTAACACGCTAGTACATGTCACCGTTTGATGACTAACAAGCTAGTACATGTCACCGTTTGATGACTAACAAGCTAGTACATGTCACCGTTTGATAACTAACAAGCTAGTACATGTCACCGTATGATAACTAACAAGATAGTACATGTCACCGTTTGATGACTAACAAGCTAGTACATGTCACCGTTTGATAACTAACAAGATAGTATATGTCACTGTTTGATAACTAACAAGCTAGTACATGTCACCGTTTGATGACTAACAAGCTAGTACATGTCACCGTTTTATAACTAACAAGTTAGTACATGTCACCGTTTGATAACTAACAAGCTAGTACGTGTCACCGTTTGATAACTAACAAGATAGTACATGTCACCGTTTGATGACTAACAAGCTAGTACATGTCACCGTTTGATGACTAACAAGCTAGTACATGTCACCGTTTGATGACTAACAAATTAGTACATGTCACCATTTGATGACTAACAAGCTAGTACATGTCACCGTTTGATAACTGTAACACACCTACTCTGACATGGCGTGGGAGCTTATTTCTTATGCTGTGGGTTATGTCAGTAGTATGGTTACTTATGTTATGTTGATATTTCAGGATGCCGACTAAGACTTCTTCATTCTTCCACTTATAATCCGGGCACGCAAATAAGAATACTGAATCCTGGTTAAACTTACAGTACTTTATTGAACACACTTTATATTGATAATATTAATAAATAATCCTTGCATGAATGTAATTTCA
>CAXITT010000954.1:61292-74423 GCA_964033795.1 Lymnaea stagnalis
GTGCTCTGTGTTTACTGTGTATTGGGTTTTTTGTCAGACATGGTATGCATTTGTTTATGTGTTTCTTTATGTCCTTGTGTATGCCTGGCCAATAAAAATTCTGTGTGACCCTCTCTAATGTTTTTTTTTATACCCATGTGTCCAGCCAAAGGACTGTCATGTGCATGGTTGAGTATTTTGTTTCTGAGTATTAATGGTACTATTATCTGAGATTTTTTGATTTCACCTTTTTCAAAATTTCTGATTAGAATATTATGTTTTATTGTGTAATTATGTCCTCTATAAATTGTGTTATTGTCCTTAATTTTGTTTTTAATGTCCTGAATTTGCCTATCTTCTGTCTGCATTCTAATTATGTCCTCTCTAGATATTTGTTTTGGAATGTCTAATTTTTCTTCTATTTCAGGCTGTGTCTGACTAGTTTTATGTTGTTGTCTTGTTATAGCACTTATATACTCTTTGGTTAAATTTTTTGATTCAATCCAATTTAAAAATAGTTCTTGGGAATTATCTGGAATTTCTTTAATATTTCCAATTATTAACTGACATACTGGGTTGTCCATAAGTACTGCCGTTACCTTTCCTGTCAACCATGGACAGTCTATGTCCACTACTGCTTTATAACATTCAACTTTTGTGTTATTTGCTAACATGACTGTGGTTTTTTCAGATATATGGTCTTTAGGGTCAATCAATTTTTTGTCAACTACTATTGTTGTACAACCTGTGTCTCTTAGACACTGAACAAGCTGGTTGTTTACATAAGAAGGAAAAAATTGTAAACTTCCTTCACTGTGACATGCGCTAGCTAAAGTTTCATGTGGTTTAGTGTTTTGTCTACTGTTAGTCTGATTGGAATTATATCTTTGATTTTTATATGGTTGTCTACTCCTATTTGTATTGTTGTGTCTTATTGGACTAGTGTTGGGTGATGTTCTCTGATAGTATTGTTGTGAATGTCCTAAATCTCTATGTAATTTCCTACACTCATATTTTTTGTGACCTGGAATGCCACAGTAGAAACATTTGTTGTTGTTTGAATAATTAGTATATGGTGTCTGGTAATTGGTTTGATAATTTTTCTGAAATTTATTGTTTTGCCATCTGGCAGGTAGGCTATGGTATCTTCTGTTTTGATATGTGTTTTGTTTTTGACTGTCCCTATCACTGGGTGTGTTTCTAATAGAGGCTAGTGTGCTGTTTCTATTGTCTAGCTCTTCATTGGGGTGAGCATCTTTAAATGTTGTGATTGAGTCAACTAACTCACGCTCATTTTTAATCTTTCTCTCTTTAAGGAATGAAAATAAAGAGACTGATGCATTTCTTAATATTTTGTCTATGATAAACATATCCAGTAATGCTTTTGGATCATTTAGGTCAATTTCAGTTAATTCAAGCCATTTGACAAGATTGTCTCTAATATTGAATATGGTGGTGTTAGGATCTACTTCTCTCTCTAGTCTTATGTTGTGGAAATTTTTTCTATAAATGTCTTCTGTGTTTCCATAGAACTTTAACAAAACTTTCTTTATATATGTATAATTATTCTTTTGTTCTTCACTAAGTGAATTAATAATGCTTAGGCTTTTCCCTGATAGTCTGCTCAATAAAATATTAGCCCAAGTCTCTTCTCTATAATTGTAAGACTGACATATGCCTTCAAATTGTGACAGATAACTAATAATTTCTTCTTTATGTTCATTAAATTCTCTAAATTTAGGTTTGTATGCACTGTTGGTTTCCCTATTGCTTGTTGATGTAGTATGCTGTCCTGATTCTATCCTAGCTCTTTCTAGTTTTAGCTCTTCCTCTCTTATTTTCATATCTTGTTCCCTTAATTTAAGTTCTTCTATTTCCTTTTGTCCTTTTAATTTCATTTCTTCTATTTGTTTAAGATCGTTTCTCTCTAACATTCTAGCTTCTCGGTCTTTGTCTTTGTCTTGTCGGTCTTTGTCTTTGTCTTGTCGGTCTTTGTCTTCTTTCTGTCTTTGACTATCTCTCTCCTTGTCTCTTTCCTGTTTGTTCCGTATTTTGTCCATCTCCCTAGTTACGAAGTCAGTTAAATTCTCCTGCTTCAAACCAAGCTTCTCACCTACTTCTAATAATTCCAAGTACTCTGCCATTTTTTATGTGTAATGTGAGTAACTAAAATTATATTGTTATGTATCAGTATATCAGTTATCTCCTTATTCTTTGGTTATCAATTAAAATAGTTTACGATATTTCATATATCTACATGTTAATGAATGTATACACAAATGCAAGTTGATACATGAATTATAAGTTATAAATAAGTGTAAGAAAAATTTAAAATAATTAAATTGTCTATTTTACAACATAAATACAGATATGTAGACGTTTACATGTACACAAATGAGACAACAAATACAAAAGTACTGTGTAGTTTATGGACCACAAGATAGTAGAAAATATGACAGTAGGTTGACAATATGTATAACAATGACAAGACAAATAGCACAAATATGACAAGATCTACTAAAAAACAACAGTTATGACAATGTACAAACTAGACTTCACAGCTAACACAAAATTATCCTACAGTGTTATAAATAGGGCCAGAAGAAACCTTTACCGTTTTAATAAAAAAACTTCCCTAGGAAAGATAACACCGTGGATGTCCCTACAGTATACTCTAAAATTAAACTTATATTACACAGAAAAAGTAAAAAATTTACTTAATCTAATTAAGTATGATATAAGTATATTTTTAAAGTCTTAAATTATATATATAATACATAACATAATATACATAAATACCAAGTGAAAGTGTCCAAAAGAAATCTTTAGTTGGTCACCTCTGCTCCTCTGTGACGCTATGATTTCTGTGTAGTCGATAATCCTATGTAGTAGATGCTCCTTCTAGGTAGTAGATAATCCTATGTGGTAGTGTACTTGGGTAAAATAATCCAATGAGAAAAGTTACACCACAAATTGCTGCAATACTCCAATGTAAGTACCTTGCGTAATAGTGTAATTGTGATAATCCAATAATTGAAAATTGTCTAATTTCTCTCCGGTTCTGTTGCACTTGTGAGTAATTGAAGAATTACTTGAAGAATTACTTGACTTGAACTGTGCTGCTTGTATAAAGTAAAGATTATGCTGGGGAAATCTTACTTCCGCTGTCTTGATAAAACATCTCATCTGTAATGACATCAGACTTCTTTTGGTTTTGTGTGGATCATCTCTTTCGTTGACTAATAACTGTAAAATAGATTTCTTGCTGTTTCTTCCACGAGAATATTCACTCCACTGTTATATAATTGAAACAGTGTACCAGTTAGCTGTTTGCACTCTGAACTTTTGACTCCCGTGACTGACCTAAATTCAATCGTTGTCAGCTTGCTCTGTGTGTCGTGGACTCTTCTCAGACTTGACAAATACTCGGGCGTAATGACGTTCGATTCGAATGTTAAAATATATCATTGTTACTCAATGTTCTGTAATACATCGTTGTTCTGACACTTCTGACAATATTTGTAACGCATCGTCGTTACACCGCTTCTGACACCATTTGTAACACACTTCTACTCTGACATGGCGTGGGATGTTATTTCTTATGCTGTGGGTTATGTCAGTAGTATGGTTACTTATATTAACGCTTCAGGATGCCGACTCAGTCTTCTTCATTCTTTCACTTATTATTCAGGCACGTAAAGAAGAATGCTCAATTCTAGTTAAAACTCACAGTACTTTATTGAACACACTTTATATTGATAATATTAATAAATAATCCTTGCATGAATGTAATTTCACATATATATCTATAGTATTCCATCATTAAGAAAGACACGTCCTCAGACTACTATAACTCAGCTCAACTGTCTAATCTCACAGCTCTCACGCTACTGACTGACTCTACTGCTCTGCGCTCAGCTCTCTACTATCTCAGTCAACTCATACTTTATTACCAGCAAAGCGTGCAAAACAACCGCTCTGACAAAAACATAATTTTACTCTCCAAAAACGTGGAGTTCACTTTTGCATCTCAAAATACATGGTCAACACAATTCACTGTTCACTCATGCTACCTCTCCGTTTTCATGTGAAACATAGTCCGTTACAATAACTAACAAGCTAGTACATGTCACCGTTTGATGACTAAAAAGCTAGTACATGTCAACGTTTGATGACTAACAAGCTAGTACATGTCACCGTTTGATGTCTAACAAGCTAGTACATGTCACCGTTTGATAACTAAAAAGCTAGTACATGTCACCGTTTGATAACTAACAAGCTAGTACATGTCACCATTTGATGACTAACAAGCTAGTACATGTCACCGTTTAATGACTAACAAGCTAGTACATGTCACCGTTTGATGACTAACAAGATAGTACATGTCACCTTTTGATAACTAACAAGATAGTACATGTCACCGTTTGATAACTAACAAGCTAGTACATATCACCGTTTGATAACTAACAAGCTAGTACATATCACTGTTTGATGACTAACAAGCTAGTACATGTCACCGTTTGATGACTAACAAGCTAGTACATGTCACCGTTTGATGACTAACAAGCTAGTACATGTCACCGTTTGATAACTAACAAGCTAGTACATGTCACCGTTTGATGACTAACAAGCTAGTACATGTCACCGTTTGATGACTAACAAGCTAGTACATGTCACCGTTTGATGACTAACAAGCTAGTACATGTCACCGTTTGATGACTAACAAGCTAGTACATGTCACCGTTTGATAACTAACAAGCTAGTACATGTCACCGTTTGATAACTAACAAGCTAGTATATGTCACCGTTTGATGACTAACAAGCTAGTACATGTCAGTAATTCTTATTAGGTCACTTGTGTAGCTAGAAAGTCTTATTGGTGGGTAACTTGTGTTGCTAGACTGTCTTATTGGGTCGCCTGTGTAGCTAGACTGTCTTATTGGTTCACTTGTTTAGCTAGATTGTATTGCTGGGGCACTTGAGTAGCTAGATTATCTTATTGGGTCAGTTTAGTAGCTTGAATTCCTTAGTCGATCAGTTGACTAGCTAGATTGTCTAATTGTGTAACTTGTTAATTAGATAGTCTTTTTTGGTCATTTGTCTTATCCAGACTGCCTTATTGGGTCGCTTGTGTAGCTAAATTGTGTCATTGGCTCACCTGTGTAGCTAAATTGTCTTTTTGGGTCAGTTGTAATGCTATTTTGTCTTATTGTGTCAGTTGTGTAGCTAGATTGTCTTATTGGGTCAGTGTTCTAGCTAGATTGTCTTGTTGGGTCACTTGTGTAGCTAGATTGTCTTATTGGGTCAGTGTTCTAGCTAGATTGTCTTGTTGGGTCACTTGTGTAGCTAGATTGTCTTATTGGGTCACTTGTGAAGCTAGAACTTCTTATTGCGTCATTTTTGTAGCTACATTGTCTTATTGGTTAAGTTATGTTGTTAGATTGTCTTATTGAATAAGTTGCATAGCTAGATTGTCTTATTGGTTCATGTGTAGCTAGATCGTCCAATGCTTAAGGATGTCTTTACTTTCTCCCTCTGCCTCCTACTCACACAACCTAAAAGTTATACAGAAGAAACATAATATGTGTACGACCTGTTCTTCTGATGTCATACAATTATAAATTCATCCATTACTGCCATTTAACAACTATCACATTATTTTATTTCTACTGGTTTTGTTTCTAAAGCATTTGCTTAAGTAATCAAAGGTATTTACCCGGTCATGTAATACGTAATTACATTTATTTAAGTTCTTTTGGTCATAAAATGAAACCTTCTCTGTATTGTGGAGAATCCAGACCTGGGTTGTGCAGGGCTGAGGGAAATTCCTACAGCTACGAGACTGAACACATGTTGTGACGTATCAGATTGCACCGGGACGAGGTTAGCCCGACCGTGACGGTGACAGTAGTTATAATTTATGGCAATGTATTGCAGAGGTGGGTGGCTAGTTAATGAGAAATGTCCATGAAAAACAAGGCTGGGAAACTTAGGTAATCCAGACTGGCTCAGACCACATTTGTCGTAATGTTAGTTCAGACTGGCTCAGTCCTTAATTGTCATAATAGTATTTGAGACTGGCGTAGTCTACAACTGGTGTAATGTTAGTTCAGCCTTGCGCACTTCTTAACTGTCGTAATATTAGATCAGCCTGGCGCAGTCCTTAACTGTGGCTATTTTAGTTCAGACTAGCGTAGTCAAGAACTGTTGCATTGTTATTTGAGTCTGGCTCAGTCCACAACTTCTATTGGTCATCATCGTCAATGACATTGTCTATTGGATTGCACGCAACATGAACAGTAGTTATCAATCAAGTGTTGGTAGCAGAGATGTAGAAGTAGTTGGTAGCGCATGTGTAGAAACAGTTGGTAGCGGAGATGTAGAAACAGTTGGTAGAACATTAATATGTAGAAACAATTGGTAGCACATATGTATAAATCGTTGGTAGCACAGATGTAGAAATCGATGTTAGCACATATGTAGAAATCGTTGGTAGCACAGATGTAGAAACTGTTGGTAGCACATATGTAGAAACAGTTGGTAGCACATATGTAGAAACAGTTAGTAGCACAGATGAAGAAACAGTTAGTAGCACATATGTAGAAAAAGTAGGTAGCAGAGATGTAGAAAAAGTTGGTACCACAGTAGTAGAGACAGTTGGTAGCACATATGTAGAAACTGTTGGTAGCACATATGTAGAAAAAGTTGGTACCACAATAGTAGAGACAGTTGGTAGCACAGATATAGAAACAGTTGGTACCACAAGAGTAGAGACAGTTGGTAGCACAGATGTAGAAAAAGTTGGTACCACAATAGTAGAGACAGTTGGTAGCACAGATGTAGAAAAAGTTGGTACCACAATAATAGAGACAGTTGGTAGCACAGATGTAGAAAAAGTTGGTAACACAATAGTAGAGACAATTGGTAGCACAGATGTAGAAAAAGTTTGTACCACAATAGTAGAGACAGTTGGTAGCACAGATGTAGAAAAAGTTGGTACCACAATAGTAGAGACAGTTGGTAGTAGATATAGAAAAAGTTGGTACCACAATAGTAGAGACAGTTGGTAGCACAGATGTAGAAAAAGTTGGTACCACAATAGTAGAGACAGTTGGTAGCACAGATGTAGAAAAAGTTGGTACCACAATAGTAGAGACAGTTGATAGCACAGATGTAAAAAAAAGTTGTTACCACAATAGTAGAGACAGTTGGTAGCACATATGTAGAAAAAGTTGGTACCACAATAGTAGAGACAGTTGGTAGCACAGATATAGAAAAAGTTGGTACCACAATAGTAGAGACAGTTGGTAGCACAGATGTAGAAAAAGTTGGTACCACAATAGTAGAGACAGTTGGTAGCACAGATGTAGAAAAAGTTGGTACCACAATAGTAGAGACAGTTGGTAGCACAGATGTAGAAAAAGTTGGTACCACAATAGTAGAGAAAGTTGGTAGCACAGATGTAGAAAAAGTTGGTACCACAATAGTAGAGACAGTTGGTAGCACAGATGTAGAAAAAGTTGGTAACTGTGGTGATCTGACTTATGACTTATTAGAGAGGAGGGTCTCTCGTATGAGATCTCCTCTTGGCACTCTGTCTAGGGATATGTTATTTAAGCCGAATAACCACACGGACATAACACCTATCTATATACATATAGTATAGACTGAAACGAAGTCTTAGTTAAAGGTGAAATTAACTACAAATATTTATTACACAATAATATTTACAACTTCCTACGTGAAACACGCGTGGTGCTCAAAGTATATACATCATACGGATTTCATTCAATTAGAAAGGTATATTAACACAAAGCAAATGTCCCTAACATACAGACGGTATCATCATTACTACTGCTATATTGCTCAAGTTCTATGCTCGATCTTGGTAAACTTAGCCTTTATAGATTCTGTGATGGTCTCGGTGGATCACACAGTGAGGGAATCCTTCTGTTCAAGAAGCAGTGTCCCTGTTCCGGCCTTCGGTGCTGTTCTGAGCGTAGCGAAGTCGGAGTTCCCGGTCGTAGAGTCCTTGGGATGTCTGCGAGGGGAAAATGACTCTCCCGCGATAAATCGTGGTGGTGAGAGTCCCTGGATCTCGAAGTCCTAGCTGTCAGGTAGTTTGGTGTAGGATGTGATCATCCCCTAGTTCCAGCTCGAGGTAAGTCGGTCCAGTAGTAGAAACCAGGCTAAAGGCAAAATGATACAAAATTGGATAAGTATCCAGGCGAATATCCATAAGCTGATAAGTCCCGTTCCAACAGCAACGAATTCAGATCGATGTATGGAAGGTGACATAGCTTGTACATATATACATCCAATTTGTGGATATAATATAAGTCTTTTCATTGTCGGCGGGAGCATATGTTGCATCGCGACAATGTTAGACCACTCAAACATTTTAATTAATGAAATATGGGACATGGTATCAATAACAATCATTATATCTACAGGTACATAGTGTCCGTATTGTCATCTCGTTAAAAGAGACATGGGCGAGTTGGAACAACAACCTACCATCCCCATGATGGGATGGCGGCATGTCGAAGCCCACAGCAAAAACAATAATATAATCCATAATATCAATATAAAGTGAATATAGGCATTATTGGAATAGGGTCAAACACGATCGAATATTTGAGACATAGCGAATGAACAATACAAGTGCAATACCAAAATCATGGTTGCGTACTTACTAGTACTCTAGGTAGCAGTTGAAGTTAAGTATCACGCCAGTGAAGTGCTAAGTCTAGTCACTTCAAGCGTCCACAATCAAGTGATCAGATCTTAAAGTCATGTACTTGCTAATATCCTAGGATGCAGTTATGTATCATGCTGACGAAGTTCTGAGTGCAGATCCTTCCAGCATCCACCGTCAGGTGATCAGATCATAAAAGGCAGAATCTTGCTTGTTCAGGCTATTTATTCGAGTTCGATGACGATTAGCTGATGGTTCAATTGGGTGATTCACATGAGGGGTCAATTTTCTATCCAATGAAAATCACTTTCACTGTTGCGGGTTTGACCTTCAACCCTCAAGGTTAATCGGACTGAGGTGACCATCCTTTTTCAGGCTTTGGCGTGAGTTCTCTGTCTAGACAATGCATTTCCAGCAAGGGACGATACTCCGCCTTGCTGTCTACAGGGCAAAAATGAGGGGGGGAATGGTATTATTTCCTCAAGGTTGTTCGGTGGGATGGTTGACCGCAAATAGCATGTTCGGGGGGTGAGCGAACTGGTGCAGGAATGTGATATCACAAGGGAACTCACTCGTGCAGAGCGACTTCGGGGCAACTTGAGGGGAGGGAAAGGAGTTATTATACAAGGGTTTCCAAGGGCGGCTTTACGATATAAGAAATTTTACAAAGTCCAGCCTCAGATCGTCACATAGGCCCATCCTAAGATGATTCATTCATAGAATGAAGCATTAAATGCTGGCTTTAAAATTTCTTCTGTGGGGAGCATTCCTTTTTGGCTGGATTTGTTCCCGAAGGTACAAATTTTGGTGCGTGAACATTTAAAATTTTGTCAGAGTTATCTTCGGCGTCAGAAGCGGGATGACGACTTATGAAGTCTGGGCAAAATTTCTTTTCTGGAGGGTACTTAATCCGCACAATATATTGTTGAATTACTAAAGTCCTGAGTCCAAACATCTCAGGTAAATCATCCTCCAAATCTTCATATAAACGGTCACTCCTTTTTTCCATTTCACTTTTCTATCGCTCACATTATCCCATTGTGAGACTTCATCCAAATACTTGAAAATGAACAATTTAATTATTAATTCAGGATGTTCAACATGTTTCTCAACAGCAGTACCTTACTTGTGGTACACGACTATAATTTCATCCTTGAGATATTTATAAACTAGGGTTTTCTTCAAGCTCATTAGTGTAGTGTCAGACTTGGTTTTGATACCTTCATAAACGAAGTGAAAATACTGCAAAGTTTCAATTTCTCTGAATTTCTGACGGTAGAGTTACTCTGCCCGCCACAGAGGGGTACAACACATCAGTGTCACTATGGTGGGGCGATTCTCTTGAACTAAAGTTCATCAGCTGTTACATAAGGTTCCTCAGCGGTATACTCTCCTCTGAGAAATCTCAATCTGTTTGCGGGGACTTCTAGTCGCAAACATGAGGCAAAGAAGTTGAAGGGGTTCTCCCTGAGTTCCACTTCATCTTGAATCTCTTGGTCATGTTTCTTACGGCTGGCGAGGTTCTGTAACCAAATATCAATGACGTCAAGTTCACGGAACTGACGACGCTTTCCTTCCAAATCTGGCGATACAGCTTGAATTCTTCCGCTATACGATATATTATCATCTAATTGTCTTTTCAGTCGTGGTCCTTTCAACCACAACGGCGGCAATACTGGGTGGGCGGCTTCTGCACATAATTTAAGGTTGATGTCTGACATATCTACCTTGATGGACAAGTTCTTCAGAACTTCTTCAAATTCTTCTTTTACAACTGGTTGTAAATATTCCAGATCATTGGCAAGAACAGTGATTACTTGATCACCAAGCGTGGTATCAACTGAGATTATTGTATTTTCATTTTCCTTTTTGACTAGATTAATATGATCTGTGGTTTCTTGCAACAAGTCATTCGTAGCAAAAGAAATATCTGGGTCGTCTTGGGAAACCAGATACAAGTTTGACTGAATGCCCTTTTGATTAACAAGAATTTGGCGATCTTCTTGATTAGTTGCCAAGATCTGCTTCTTAATCTCTGGTGAGTCTAATCCGGACTCAATGAACTGTTCTGGTAAGTCAGTCAAATTGCTTATCTTTTCTTGTTTCTTGAAAACACGCTTCTTAAACCTTAACATTAACTTCTGGCAACTGGCTTCATCTATAGACTCTTCATAGGGCTCTCTAACTTCATTGGGCAGTCTTATTCCTTATGATATTTTGATTCTGTCAAGTAACGAAGAGATATTTTTAGTTTTACTCCCTGGTCTCCATCTTCGATGTTTCTCTTCATCTTCTTTGGATATGATCCATGAATCAATTGAGGGGGAAGCAAACTTTATACGATAAGCGTAAATTTCTGCTGGCGGGTGGGCGTCCAATTCCTCTGGTCGTCTATATTTAATGCGTCTGAGCATGGATACAAGCGTTGAGTCATTTCGCTCGGCGAGTCCATTAGCATCAGGGTGATACACTTGAGAACCAAAGTATGGAGTGTACAGTACTTGATTATCTTTCAAGGCTTTCCCGAGGGGTATCCGTGGTACGGTTTTCCTGGGAATCATCTGCTGGCACTGCGTGCGACGTAAGACATATTGCTTTATTGTCTCTCTTATTCCTGACCGAAATCTAAAACAACCAATGCGATTAAGAGATACACCATTACCCAGGTGTCCATTTAACGTAGCAGCTTGTTCTATCTGCGTCATTTCTTCTGGCAAAAGCTTAGTGACAATTAACAGGCTTTTGTCCTCTTCACCTTTTGCACGGTGACAGAGCGATCCATATTTGAGGAAATCATTCAACTTTCCAACTGGCGTGTCTACTCTCTCCACTAGAGTAGGTGTTCTTGAAAGTAACGGCTCAATTCGTGAGGCGGCTTTCGTTTCCTGCAGTACAGGGTTTGACGTTTCTTCCAGGGTTCCTGGTGGAGTCATATTTATTGTCCCTGCAGAGGCGACAATAACAGGATTTGTGGGGTTATCCACAACTACATAGTGGCTACAAGATATTAGATCATGGGTCGGCGAGTCCATGACAGCTGCGGAGATGATTCCTTGCGCATTGTGGGATTCCTCCTTCTCCTCATCTGCAATCCGAACAATGGCCAAGGTCATCGGTTGAGCTTCTTGTTAGCACATTGCACAGCGACTGGGTCGCTTGTTACATCAGCCGGTTTGACAAGAGATCGTCGTAAGTCAGCATCATACGATCGTCTAGAGTCATTCAGACAACGGTCAAAGGTGCCGTTGACTAATTTACTTTCTACGAGTGGCGGGACGGGTTTATCATCCTGAGCATCATTAGAAAGTTGAGTCTGTATCGTGGCGGTCAAGCACGGGCGATTTGAACAGACTGGGACAGCGGTGGTCGGTGCCGGTGGCTGTCGAATTTTATCATCACACTCTCGGGTATGAGATAAAATGTTTACTACCTGGTTTCTTTTATGGCCAAAGGATGAATTATCTAATTTAAAATTCCTAGGGTGCGGCTGCCCTGCTCCGAGTTCATGAGTAGACTTGTTGGATTTTACTTCATGCTGGCCCTTTACTTTTTTCTCATCTTTACGATCTTCCTTGTGGGCGGAGGTGTACCGGTCCGCCAACTCCTTGATTACATCTATCTGGGTGGCCCCTTGTTCCTCTATAAATATTCTAAGATCCGGAGACATACATTCTTTTCCATCAAAAGCTTCCGGGGGAAATAAAAAAGGCGTGTGAACTAGTCCTACCTTGGCGTCATACGTGACTGCGGTCGGTATGGTACTGGACCCTGAAGCAGTGGCTTCAGTTTTTGGTTCACGGCTAATTCTTAACTGTTCTGTTTCCAACTTCTTCATCTTTAGTTCGTGCTCTCTGGCTGCCTGTTTCTCAGCGGCCTCTCTATCTGCCCGTTTCTGTCTCTCAGCGACTTCTCTATCTGCCTGTCTATCAGCGGCCTCTCTATCTGCCTGTTCCTTTCTCTCAGCGGCCTTTCTGTCTGCCTGTCTATCAGCGGCCTCTCTATCTGCCTTAATGCGTTCTTCGACATATTTTGATAATTCGGCACCCGCAAATCCATATAATTCCCCGTCCTTTCTGGCCTCAGCTCTTATTTTAACAAACTCTGCCATATTTGGCGTAGGATAGTACTCACTACTTAGAACCTAGAACAACAGCAGTACGAACCAATGATTTTGCAATCACCAAATCAAATAATTACCACATGAACATCAATAAGTATTAAATTAATTTAATAACTTAAGTAGAAAGAACATAAACCTTGAGCATAGCAAATATAGTTTCTTTCTTAGTTCTTATCCTTTTCCGACTTAAAATTTAAAATTTTCAAAAGTCGCCAATACCAAAATTATTCAGTCTTTCTATTTTATTATACTAAACGGACGTTTGTTCGAAACATCCCGGACGAGCCCCCATTTACACCCGTGTGGTGATCTGACTTATGACTTATTAGAGAGG
>CAXITT010000954.1:76768-86768 GCA_964033795.1 Lymnaea stagnalis
TAGAAAAAGTTGGTACCACAATAGTAGAGACAGTTGGTAGCACAGATGTAGAAAAAGTTGGTACCACAATAGTAGAGACAGTTGGTAGCACAGATGTAGAAAAAGTTGGTACCACAATAGTAGAGACAGTTGGTAGCACATATATAGAAAAAGTTGGTTCCACAATAGTAGAGACAGTTGGTAGCACAGATATAGAAAAAGTTGGTACCACAATAGTAGAGACAGTTGGTAGCACAGATGTAGAAAAAGTTGGTACCACAATAGTAGAGACAGTTGGTAGCACAGATGTAGAAAAAGTTGGTACCACAATAGTAGAGACAGTTGGTAGCACAGATGTAGAAAAACTTGGGGTAATAAGGGGAGAGACTGCAATCAGGTTAGTACAAAATAAAATGAGTAAAACAGAGTATGGTTAAACCTGAAAAATAAAACGCAACAAAACAGCGAACGTGTTGGCAGAAAGCCTTCGTCAGCGAACAAAACCACAGAAAAAACGTTATAAAAATAAGAAATAGATTATAGATTCTGTGATGGTCTCGGTGGATCACACAGTGTGGGAGTCCTTCTGTTCAAGAAGCAGTGTCCCTGTTCCGGTCTTCGGTGCTGTTCTGAGCGTAGCGAAGTCGGAGTTCCCGGTCGTAGAATCCTTGGGATGTCTGCGAGGGGAAAATGACTCTCCCGCGATAAATCGTGGTGGTGAGAGTCCCTGGATCTCGAAGTCCTAGCTGTCAGGTAGTTTGGTGTAGGATGTGATCATCCCCTAGTTCCAGCTCGAGGTAAGTCGGTCCAGTAGTAGAAACCAGGCTAAAGGCAAAATGATACAAAATTGGATAAGTATCCAGGCGAATATCCATAAGCTGATAAGTCCCGTTCCAACAGCAACGAATTCAGATCGATGTATGGAAGGTGACATAGCTAGTACGTATATACATCCAATTTGTGGATTTAATATAAGTCTTTACATTGTCGGCGGGAGCATATGTTGCATCGCGACAATGTTAAACCACTCAAACATTTTAATTAATGAAATATGGGACATGGAATCAATAAAAATCATTATATCTACAGGTACATAGTGTCCGTATTGTCATCTCGATAAAAGAGACATGGGCGGGTTGGAACAACAACCTACCATCCCTATGATGGGATGGCGGCATGTCGAAGCCCACAGCAAACACAATAATATAATCCATAAGATCAATATAAAGTGAATATAGGCATTATTGGAATAGGGTCAAACACGATCGAATATTTGAGACATAGCGAATGAACAATACAAGTGCAATACCAAAATCATGGTTGCGTACTTACTAGTACTCTAGGTAGCAGTTGAAGTTAAGTATCACGCCAGTGAAGTGCTAAGTCTAGTCACTTCAAGCGTCCACAATCAAGTGATCAGATCTTAAAGTCATATACTTGCTAATATCCTAGGATGCAGTTATGTATCATGCTGACGAAGTTCTTAGTCCAGATCCTTCCAGCATCCACCGTCAGGTGATCAGATCATAAAAGGCAGAATCTTGCTTGTCCAGGCTATTTATTCGAGTTCGATGACGATTAGCTGATGGTTCAATTGGGTGATTCACATGAGGGGTCAATTTTCTATCCAATGAAAATCACTTTCACTGTTGCGGGTTTGACCTTCAACCCTCAAGGTTAATCGGACTGAGGTGACCATCCTTTTTCAGGCTTTGGCGTGAGTTCTCTGTCTAGACAATGCAATTCCAGCAAGGGACGAAACTCCGCCTTGCTGTCTACAGGGCAAAAATGAGGGGGGGGAATGGTATTATTTCCTCAAGGTTGTTCGGTGGGTTGGTTGACCGCAAATAGCATGTTCGGGAGGTGAGCGAACTGATGCATGAATGCGATATCACAAGGGAACTCACTCGTGCTGAGCGACTTCGGGGCAACTTGGGGGGAGGGAAAGGATTTATTATACAAGGGTTTCCAAGGGCGGCTTTATGATATAAGAAATTTTACGAATTCCAGCCTCAGATCGTCACAGTAACACAATAGTTGAGACAGTTGGTAGCACAGATGTAGAAAAAGTTGGTACCACAATAGTAGAGACAGTTGGTAGCACAGATGTAGAAAAAGTTGGTACCACAATAGTAGAGACAGTTGGTAGCACAGATATAGAAAAAGTTGGTACCACAATAGTAGAGACAGTTGGTAGCACAGATGTAGAAAAAGTTGGTACCACAATAGTAGAGACAGTTGGTAGCACAGATGTAGAAAAAGTTGGTACCACAATAGTAGAGACAGTTGGTAGCACAGATGTAGAAAAAGTTGGTACCACAATAGTAGAGACAGTTGGTAGCACAGATGTAGAAAAAGTTGGTACCACAATAGTAGAGACAGTTGGTAGCACAGATGTAGAAAAAGTTGGTACCACAATAGTAGAGACAGTTGGTAGCACAGATGTAGAAAAAGTTGGTACCACAATAGTAGAGACAGTTGGTAGCACAGATGTAGAAAAAGTTGGTACCACAATAGTAGAGACAGTTGGTAGCACAGATGTAGAAAAAGTTGGTACCACAATAGTAGAGACAGTTGGTAGCACAGATGTAGAAAAAGTTGGTACCACAATAGTAGAGACAGTTGGTAGCACAGATGTAGAAAAAGTTGGTACCACAATAGTAGAGACAGTTGGTAGCACAGATGTAGAAAAAGTTGGTACCACAATAGTAGAGACAGTTGGTAGCACAGATGTAGAAAAAGTTGGTACCACAATAGTAGAGACAGTTGGTAGCACAGATGTAGAAAAAGTTGGTACCACAATAGTAGAGACAGTTGGTAGCACAGATGTAGAAAAAGTTGGTACCACAATAGTAGAGACAGTTGGTAGCACAGATGTAGAAAAAGTTGGTACCACAATAGTAGAGACAGTTGGTAGCACAGATGTAGAAAAAGTTGGTACCACAATAGTAGAGACAGTTGGTAGCACAGATATAGAAAAAGTTGGTACCACAATAGTAGAGACAGTTGGTAGCACAGATGTAGAAAAAGTTGGTACCACAATAGTAGAGACAGTTGGTAGCACAGATGTAGAAAAAGTTGGTAGCACAATAGTAGAGACAGTTGGTAGCACAGATGTAGAAAAAGTTGGTAACACAATAGTAGAGACAGTTGGTAGCACAGATGTAGAAAAAGTTGGTAACACAATAGTAGAGACAGTTGGTAGCACAGATGTAGAAAAAGTTGGTACCAAAATAGTAGAAACAGTTGGTAAGACATATATAGAAAAAGTTGGTACCACAATAGTAGAGACAGTTGGTAGCACAGATGTAGAAAAAGTTGGTACCACAATAGTAGAAACAGTTGGTAGCCCAGATGTAGAAAAAGTTGGTACCACAATAGTAGAAACAGTTTGTAGCACATATGTAGAAAAAGTTGGTACCACAATAGTAGAAACAGTTGGTAGCACAGATGTAGAAAAAGTTTGTACAACAATAGTAGAAACAGTTGGTAGTACAAATGTAGAAAAAGTTGGTAACACAATAGTAGAGACAGTTGGTAGCACAGATGTAGAAAAAGTTAGTACCACAATAGTAGAGACAGTTGGTAGCACAGATGTAGAAAAAGTTGGTACCACAATAGTAGAGACAGTTGGTAGCACAGATGTAGAAAAAGTTGGTACCACAATAGTAGAAACAGTTGGTAGCACATATGTAGAAACAGTTGGTAACACAGATGTAGAAACAGTTGGTAGCACATATGTAGAAACAGTTGGTAACACAGATGTAGAAATAGATAGGTCTGCCTTTGACGTATCACTAGCTACTTTACTAGCTTGTGTATCTATCAGCACTAACACTAGTTACTTCACTAGCATGTGTATCTATCAGCACTAACACAAGCTACTTCACTAGGTTGTGTATCTATCAGCACTAGAACTAGCTACTCCACTATGTTTTTTGTCTATTAGCACTAACAGTAGCTACTTTACTAGGTTGTGTATCTATCAGCATTAACACTAGCTACTCCACTAGGTTGTGTATCTATCAGCACTAACACTAGCTACTCCACTAGGTTGTGTATCTATCAGCACTAACACTAGCTACTCCACTAGGTTGTGTATCTATCAGCACTAACAGAAGTTACTTTACTAGGTTGTGTATCTATCAGTACTAAATTTAGCTGCTTCACTAGCTTGTGTATCTATCAGCACTAGAACTAGCTACTCCACTATGTTTTGTGTCTATAAGCACTAACAGTAGCTACTTTACTAGGTTGCGTATCTATCAGCACTAAATTTAGCTGCTTCACTAGGTTGTGTATCTATCAGCACTAACACTAGCTACTCCACTAGGTTGTGTTTCTATCAGCACTAACACTAGCTACTCCACTAGGTTGTGTATCTATCAGCACTAACACTAGCTACTCCACCAGGTTGTGTACCTATCAGCACTAACACTAGCTACTCCACCAGGTTGTGTACCTATCAGCACTAACACTAGCTACTCCACCAGGTTGTGTACCTATCAGCACTAACACTAGCTACTCCACCAGGTTGTGTACCTATCAGCACTAACACTAGCTACTCCACCAGGTTGTGTACATATCAGCACTAACACTAGCTACTCCACTAGGTTGTGTACCTATCAGCACTAACACTAGCTACTCCACCAGGTTTTGACTATATTATCATCAACAAAAATTATGATGACCACCATATGTACTGTAATTTTTAGGAAGAGAGGCAGAAAATTAGGGTACTATTTGCCTTTGAGTAAAAGAGGAGGGGTCACGGGAGTCCCCCCATCCCCCCCCCTCACACACACACAAGCAAATTTTGGATTATTTCAAAATCAATCGTTGCCTTTTTTAGCATACCTGAATTCAGTGTTTCTCTTATACTATAACATCTACGAAATACAATGTTATTAATCGTCAAGTGCCATACATAAACTGAATAAACTCTGGTTGCGGCATGCCCTAGCGTAATCATCTGGTAAAAGCTTATATTCAATGCTTTACTGTAACATTGATCACCGT
Source organism: Lymnaea stagnalis (assembly GCA_964033795.1). Classification (NCBI taxonomy): domain Eukaryota; kingdom Metazoa; phylum Mollusca; class Gastropoda; family Lymnaeidae; genus Lymnaea; species Lymnaea stagnalis. Next base: position 81,767 of record CAXITT010000954.1, read on the forward strand.
GGGGGAATGTGTGTATAATTTAAGATTGGTGAAGACAGACCCACATATTTAAAATACTGGTTTGCATTTTGTCGCATACTTTACTTTGGTGTTCCTTTCAGGCAATTTTGATAATGGATTTAAGAATATCCTGGCAAATCGATATAATTAGCCATAACTAGGAATATCTCTTCGTTGCTTTAGCCTAAAATGAAATAAAAACATTCCAATGGAGGCGTCTTTGCGGGTATGCATTTTCCATAGCTTAATACAGTCTGTTATATCTTTAGAGCCCCAAGAAGAATTTTGATAAATAAAAAATAAAGTAATATATTTTGCAAGTACTTCAAATTAAGTTTTGCTACATTCTACACTTGAAGAGCAACGAAAGAAATGCTAGGTTAAAAGATTTAGTTGTCACTTTACCTTAGAAACATCGTGTGAACTCAGCAATCCCTCCTACTGCAGTGGGCCTCCGACATGTTAGAGGTTTTGGTTTTGATGCTGTTATTGTCGTATTAATCATCTTTCAATACAAGGTACGGGAGGACAAAAACAAAAAGTTCCAAAGGTGCATTGAAAATTCGATTCACAACTCTGTTTGGAGTTTGTGTTATGCAAATATTTTTTATATTACTAAATAGTCTGTGGCTTTCATTTTAAACAAGTAAAACCTGTTTGAGGGTTGTCTCCATATTTAATCAATGAATTTTTAAAACAAGTTTCGATCACAAAAAAAAAAGAGTATTGCTAACGTTTTTTTTATATGGCATCCTTCAGTCATCGTGGACAATGGAGTAGCTATATTGTCCTGCACGTCTATAAATCTCAGGCGTGGCCGCCCAATAAGTCTTTTCCCTTCAGCCAACTCTCTATACAGCAGAATCTTTAGGATACAATCTTCTTAATTCTCCTTACATGACCTATCCAGCGAAGGCACCTCTTGCTAAGAAAGGAGACTATGCTAAACATGTGTGTACGTTCCAATACCTCTGTGTTAGTCACCTTGTACTGCCAACGAATGCGTAAAATGCGACGCAGACATCTTTGATGGAAGCTGTTGAGTTTCCGCTCCTGACGGGTATATGTAGTCCACATTTCGCTACGATATAGGAGCGTACTAAGTAGAGACCGACCAAATTTTGGCTTCGGCTTCGGTTTCGGCGCCAAAAGTGGCCATTTTTTTCACTTTCGGACAATTTTCGGTTTCGACCGAAACTGAAAAGTTTACTTTCGGCTTAATTTTTGTTTCGGCGAAAGAGAAAAGTTAACATTCGGTTTTTCTTCGGTTTCGGCTGAAAATGACTCAGGTTTTCGGTCATTTAATACTCAGCAAAAGCGATATTTAACAACAAACTAAGTGACATTTAAAAACAAATTAAGCGATCTTTAAGAACAAACTAAACGATCTTAAAGAACAAACTAAACGATTTTTATGACGGAACTAAATCATCTTTATGAACAAAAAAATGATCTTTAATAGTAAACTAAATAATTTATAAGAATAAACTAAGCGATCTTTAACAGAAAACTAAATGTTCTTTAGGAACAAACTTAAAGATCTTTACGAACAAACTAATCGATCTCAAGGAACAAAATCAAATATCTTTAAGAACAAACTAAGCGATCTTGATGAAAAAACTAAGTGATCTTTAACAACAACAAAGCGATATTTAACAATAAACTAAGCGATCTTTATGAACAAACTAAACTATCTTTAAGAACAAATAAAGCGATCATTAAAAAAATATGGAAGATCTTTAACAACAACCTAAGCGATCTTTATGAACAAACTCACTGATCTTTAAGAATAAACTAACCGATCAATATCAACCAACTAAACGATCTTTAAAAACAAATTAAGCGATCTTTTAGAACCCCAATTTTTAGAGACCCGGTTTAAAAAAATAATATTTTGCATTAATCCCCCCCCCCCCCCCCATTTTTACCCCCCCCCCCGATTTTTTTCAAAATTTTCTCCTACCATACTAATTTTACAAAAAATTGTAAAGCAATTTAAATTACTTTTATATTAAAATGGTAAAATCCAAAGTATTAATTAGATCAAGGGTGTCAAACTTAAATCATTAGGGGGGGGGGCGCAGGAGGTAGTGTCTGAATGAGAGTGGGCCTCATCAAGTAATCCACAAAAAAGCGACTACAACTGTTACAATCTGCTCAATCTTTATAAATAACAAAAAAAATCATTAAGGGTTCTAAAGAACTAGGATTCACTTTCATCCATCTACTCACTGTTGCATACAAAAAATATAGAAACATTAAAAAAAAATCAGAATTAGACGTTGGTGAGATTCGACTGAAACCGTCGCGGAGAGTCAAGTTATAGATATGAGAATTGGGGAAACGGGCCGGCGCATTAACACTAAACTTTTCTGTCATGTAGCGGGCCTCAAAATATCGTCTTGCGGGTCAAAAATGGCTCGCGGGCTGCGAGTTTGAGACCCCTATTTTAGATGTTTATTTATTAATATTCACGATTATCTCATTTTTAATAAAAAGAATGTAAATATTTATACTTTCCCACATCATTTTCGATGTAAGCAGAACGTATGCGGAACGAATTTCGAAAAATCTTAATATTTCATTTTCGGTTTCGGCTTCGGTTTCGACCGAAATTCATTTTTAACTTTCGGCATGTTCTCTGTTATTAAGGAGACATTTTCCATTTTAGGAGACTTGGAAGACATTTTAGGAGACCTTATGCCACTGATAGGTAAAGACACACTTGCTCTTTTGTTAGGAGACTTGAGACTTGAGAAGATGACATGTACTCTGATATAATGAGACACAATCAAACTGACATGAGACTTGAGAAGATGACATATGCTCTGTTATTAGGAGAAATAATCCAAATAACTTGAGAAGATGACATGTGCTCTGTTTTTAGGAGACATAATCCAACTGACTTGAGAAGATGACATTTGCTCTGTTTTTAGGAGACATAATCCAAATGACTTAAGAAGATGTCATGTGCTCTGTTATTAGGAGACATAATCCAACTGACTTGAGAAGATGACATTTGCTCTGTTATTAGGAGACATAATCCAACTGACTTGAGAAGATGACATTTGCTCTGTTTTTAGGAGACATAATCCAACTAACTTGAGAAGATGACATGTGCTCTGTTATTAGAAGAAATAATCCAACTAATTTGAGAAGATGACATGTGCTCTGTTATTAGAAGAAATAATCCAAATCACTTGAGAAGATGACATGTGCTCTGCTATTTGGAGACATTATCCAACTGACTTGAGAAGATGACATGTGCTCTGTTATTAGGAGACATAATCCAACTGACTTGAGAATATGACATTTCCTCTGTTTTTAGGAGACATAATCCAACTGACTTGAGAAGATGACATTTGCTCTGTTATTAGGAGACACAATCAAACTGACATGAGTCTTGAGAAGATGACATTTGCTCTGTTTTTAGGAGACATAATCCAACTGACTTGAGAAGATGACATGTGCTCTGTTCTTAGGAGACAAAATCCAACTGACTTGAGAATCAATCTGACATGAGTCTTGAGAAGATGACATATGCTCTGTTTTTAGGAGACATAATCCAATTGACTTGAGAAGATGACATGTGCTCTGTTATTAGGAGACATAATCCAACTGACTTGAGAAGATAATATGTGCTCTGTTATTAGGAGACATAATCCAACTGACTTGAGAATATAACATGTGCTCTGTTATTAGGAGACATAATCCAACTTACTTGATAAGATGACATGTGCTCTGTTATTAGGAGACATAACCCAACTGACTTGTAAAGACACATGGGCTCTGTTATTAGGAGACATAATCCAACTGACTTGGAAAGATGACATAAAAACATGATGGAAAAAGAGGTATAGTATAGATGGAAAGAGTATCATGTGGAGAAGTCATTTGAGGAGTAGAGTAGGAAAAAAAAATGATTCTCGGGTTATTTGGACATTTGAGTTATTTGGGTGTTAACGAGGAGATAAAGCATTCTATCGTCTAAAGGAGAAGTTGTCATTTAGAAAGTTGTTTGAGTTGTCATTTAGAAAGTTGTTTGAGTTTTTATTTAGAAAGTTGTTTGAGTTGTCATTTAGAAAGTTGTTTGAGTTTTCATTTAGAAAGTTGTTTGAGATGTAATTCAAAAGGTAGTTTGAGATGTCTTTTAGAAGGTATTTGAATAGTCATTTAGAGGGTAGGTAAATGCAAAATTTAGAATGCAGTTTGTGTTGTCACTTTGGAGGTAGTTTGAGTTGTCAATTAGAAGGTAGTTTGAAATGTCATTTAGAACCTAGTTTGAGTTGTCAATTAGTAGGTAGTTTGAGTTGTCGTTTGGAAAGTATCTTATTTTGTCATTTTAAAGGTAGTATGCGTTGTAATTTAGAAGATATTTTGAGTAGTCATTTAGAAGGTAGTTTGAATTGTCATTTCAAGGCAGTTTGAGTTGTCATTTAAAGGTAGTTTGAAATGTCATTTAGAAGATATTTTGAGTTGTCATTTATAAGGTATTTTGAGTGGTCAATTTTAGTTGTAGTTTTCATTGTCATTTAGAAGGTAGTCTGAGTTGTCATTTAGAAGGTAGTCTGAGTTGTCATTTAGAAGGTAGTTTGAGTGGTGAATTTAATGGTAGTTTTAATTGTCATTTAGAAGGTAGTCTGAGTTGTCATGTATATGTTACTTTAGAAGGTTGATTGAGTTTTGATTTAGAAGATAGTTTGAATTGATTTTAAAAAGTAGTAGGAGTTGTTATTTAGATGCTAGTTTGAGTTATCATTTAGAGGGTTGTTTGAGTTGTTATTTAGAAGGTTGATTGAGTTGTTATTTAGAGGGCAGTTTGAGTTGTCATTTAGAGGGTAGCTTGCGTTGTCATTTAGAGGGTAGTTTGAGACAAATGTTATGGTAACTTCAAAATCGTTTTAAATCTAATTATTATAGAATGTAGGAGTTGAGGTCGGGGAATAATACTATTTTGAAACACAATCTAATGAATAGTCTTGTATTAACTAGAAACGTATAC
>CAXITT010000954.1:91768-97635 GCA_964033795.1 Lymnaea stagnalis
TTCCACTTGACAGCACATGTTCCTATTCGGTCTACAAGTGTGTGTGCAGCCGTGTCTGCCGTTGCTGGAATGCCTCCCCGAACTGCATCTAACCAGATCATCAGCGAGCCGGGCATTCTGGGACTCCAGATCTTCCTGTGTACCGTGCATACATGCTGTGAGCCAAGGTGCCGCCCAATGTCGATCCTTTCTGGAGTTGATCCTCCACTGCATCCTCGTTCGATACATCGTCCACTACTACTCATTTCGATTGTCCTGTTCATTGATACATCGTCCACTACTACTCATTTCGATTGTCCTGTTCATTGATACATCGTCCACTACTACTCATTGCGATTGTCCTGTTCATTGATACATCGTCCACTACTACTCATTGCGATTGTCTTGTTCATTGATACATCGTCCACTACTACTCATTGCGATTGTCCTGTTCATTGATACATCGTCCACTACTACTCATTGCGATTGTCTTGTTCATTGAAACATCGTCCACTACTTCTCATTGCGATTGTCCTGTTCATTGATAAATCGTCAACTACTTCTCATTGTGATTGTCCTGTTCATTGATACATCGTCCACTACTTCTCATTGCGATTGTCCTGTTCATTGATAAATCGTCAACTACTTCTCATTGCGATTGTCCTGTTCATTGATACATCGTCCACTACATCTCATTGCGATTGTCCTGTTAATTGATGCATTGTCAACCACTTCTCATTGCGATTGTCCTGTTCATTGAGAACGACTGGATCATGACGTACATAATTGCCGTGAAACCCAATTTCTTCAGTTATACATGAGGCCAGTGCACCACGTACATGAGTTCAGTTCACCACGTACATGAGGGGATTGCACCAGGTACACGAGGGCAGTGCACCACGTACATGAGGCCAGTGTACAACGTACATGAGGCCAGTGCACCAGGTACATGTAGCCAGTGCATCACGTACATGAGGCAAGTGTACCAGGTACACGAGGGCAGTGACCACGTACATGTGGTTAGTGAACCACGTGCATGAGGTCATTGCACCACGTACATGAAGCCAGTGTACCAGGTACACAAGGGCAGTGCACCACGTACATGAGGCCATTGCACCAGGTACACGAGGTCAGTGCACCAAGTACATGAGGCTAGTGCACCACGTAAATGAGGGCAGTGCACCACGTACATGAGGCCAGTGCACCACGTACATGAGGCCAGTGCATCACACTTTGACATGTGCCGGCAGAAGGATAACGAATACTGAAACTGTTCGATATCTCATCTGGCGTTTGTTTGTAATAGTTTGGACAAAGTGGTCAACTTGGCCTAAGCAGACTTCACTGAGTTGAAAGAAACGGAAGATTCTGGGGTTAGTAGCAGATTAAAGTTTAAAGGTCAGCAGCGTTCCATGTTCGAATTTGGAACAAGACAATATATCCAGTCAGTTCCTCAGTCATGTCCATATTGATGCACCTATCGATGATCTAAAATATGAATAGATTTTTAAAAGTTTATTCTCAGATTATTTCATAGAACATGTTCTAAGAAAATTTAGGATGATTAATAGTTTGGATTTTAAAAAAAGTTATTTGCTTCTTTGAAAACTCTGCCAGTTTCATAGCAATGTTTAGTGTCGCCCAGGGTGGCCAAAAGATGTTTGCAACTCCCATTTCCAAACAAAATAAACGTCACAGGTGTCCCCTCACTCGAAATAAAGAAAAAAGAGCTGCCAGGGCTGAACACCCTCTCTCCCCCCACCCCACTTTCCTACGCCACTGAATAAATGGCATCTAATCTTGTGAGTTTCAAAAAAAAGGTGTTAGAATGTGTGTGAATCTAAATAAAATAAATTGTTTGGTGAGAACTCCTTTATCTAGTGCTCCTCAGATAAGCTTTGACGATTTGATGGTGGCCACCAGCTGTGTGAGTGAGTCCAGCATCAGCTCACCTCATCATGTCATACCAGACTTGGAAATCAAGAGTAGATTGGAAAGGCAAATCAACGGGATCAGTCGGCTACAGGAGGTAACGGTCCTTGACTTTCAGAGTCAGAAGAAATAACAGACAAAATCCCAGCACGTATCTTCCCTTGACAAAATTGTTAGGATAGTGTCCAATTGACGTCATTTGTACCTCTAGTCTGGTGCTGTTAGTTTTATCACTTTATTCAGTATATTTATATCAACCATGGCGATTCAAAAACACAGTACTGATTTTATTATTGGTTGGACTCTTATGTATTTTTAAGAAAACGAATACAAGAGTGAGACAATTTATTAGCATAAACAAACTATTGAATAATTTAAAAAATTATGTCTGTAAACTGTGCGACATAATACAATGTTAGCTACTTAGAAATTTCTGTGTTGTAAACTGTATAATATAATACTATGACAACAACTTAGCATTGTCAGTTGTTGGTAATAGAAAATAATGATAGGATCTTTATGAGGATTTAACAACAGTCAGGTTAAACTATTGATGGAATGTTTATTGGACTCCTCCTGCTAATAGGTTAAAATGACTCCCCGGATGTTTCAAATTAATGTGTGCCGTTATTTACCATTAGTAAAATACCATCCATGTGTAGACTATAGTGAAAAATGGATCCTTTACTATTTGGCATATACTATAGTGAAATGTGATACATTTTTCTGTGGTATAATTTATTGTGAAATGGGATGATTTTTTTCTCTGGTATAGTCTATAGAAAAATGAGTCAATTTATGTTGTGGTATAGTCTATAGTGAAATGTGATATTTTTTTCTCTTATCTTTTGACAAATCAAAATTTGTTGTTTTGAATAATTCATTTTAATCATCCCAATGAAATATGTGTAATATTTTACCCATTTACTTGTATATAGTTTATATATTCAACAACATACTATTAGAAATCCTGCTTAAAGTAAATTACAATTGCTGTCATTGACATATTATGTTGATATAAATTTCGTTGGATTCTTGTTGTTCTGAATGTCCATTTAACAAATTAGGTTTTGAACAAAGTTCCGTTCCTACAGACTCCATAGACCAAATTTCTTTCAAGCAAATTTCCGGCCTCATCTTGAAGGAACAGATTGGAAATGATTAATATTTACTTTTCTTAATCTAAATAGATACAGCTCATAGACTTAGTGAAACATTTGGAAATAGGGTCACATTTAAACTCCACTGCACATTGTATACAAATGTCTTGGTAATGGTGTCAGATATCAGCCCCACTTCAGCCCCACTGCAAATTGTAAATAAATGTCTTAGTAATGGTGTCAGATATCAGCCCCAACGCAAATTGTATACAAATGTCTTGGTAATGGTGTCAGCTATCAGCCCCACCTCAGCCCCACTGCACATTGTATACAAATGTCTTGGTAATGGGGTCAGCTATCAGCCCCACCTCAGCCCCACTGCACATTGTATACAAATGTCTTGGTAATGGTGTCAGCTATCAGCCCCCACCTCAGCCCCACTGCACATTGTATACAAATGTCGTGTCTAACTTCTGCCGTCCATTCATTTATTGAAATGAAATCCACAACCCGTATTTCTTGTCCCCATTAAAAAGTCCACTTCTTGAATCCAGATATCTACATCAGATTTGACAGTCTTTGATATCTGACATTGATGACAAGATCTATGAAGATAACTACAGAATTTCCTGAGTTCCAGATCTTCACTTACAGCTTCCTGAATGTAAACAAACAGATGTCTGTGCAGAGCGATTATTTCAGATTTTTTCTCAAAGTCTTTATCAGACATCATAATTTCCTGCACGCATGGATTGTCCTGAACATATTTAATTAAATTTTTCTTGTAGGCCTCAAACTGTTTTGTAGAGTTACCCCAGTGGAGTAACATCCCATGCTCGTGTGCTGACATCATGAAATGGTGACCTTCCAAGGTCAGATGCTCGGTCATCGTACTCCCAACATCCAACAAATATTGGACATAATCTTCAGCAGACTTCATCAGGTTAGAGTTCATTGTCCTGTGGTCATAACCTCTGGACAGCGCCATCTGTTGTCTGAGTAAAGTTCGATAATGGACAAGGTTCATGATGACATTCAGACGGAATAGGTGACGTTTACAAGATTTCTGGAAAATTTCATCAGCTTCAACTGCACTTTGAAAGGCTTCATAAAATTGTCTCCTGAAATCAAATTTATGAGGAGAAAAAATATGATACTTTCAATATAGTTCAACTCACTGAAAATGCAAAAAACTTGACAACCAGCGTTTTAGATATAGTCTTTGTCCTTACGAAAGTTGTATTTTCATATTGCAGATGTTTAAAAGTTTTTTCTCTTATTTCAATTAGGACAGAGTGGATAAAAAATATAGTTTAACTTGTACATCGTAATTTAAGAAAGTAAGGTAAACATTGTTCCCCCCCCCCCACCTTTTTAATCCCAAATGTACCACGCTTTTGACACAAGCTCAAATTTCATTTATAGGAATCAATTTAAAAAAAAAGTTTACTTATATTCCTAAGTAAATTCAATTTCAAAAATGGCTGATGAAAAATGGCTGACAAGAGTAGCTTCTGGTATTTAATTATTTCTAATGTAATTCTTACTGTCTCAGCTTGACCTCGCCTAGGTAGGTCAAGGCGATAGCCGTGTCATTGTGAACCCAGGCATACGACCTACTGATCTCTAGTGCAGCTCTCAGATGTTTTTCACTTTGATCTGTATAGAAATATAAACTATCAGTTAAAGCAAAATCTTCATGAACTGACCCATAAAGACAAACACCAACTCCTTGTACTGACTTATAAATACACACAAGGACTCACTTATTTTGATAAAAGGGTTGTTTTATGGACAACAGATGTATAAACAACCTTCCTAGGTGATCATGTGGTCAGTTGTTAAACAACCTTCCTAGGTGATCATGTGGTCAGTTGTTATACTAAGTTTCTTATGGCTATTTGATCAAATGATGTTCGAAATGGCTGGACACTTTCTTCACAGTAATCAAAGCCTTGAGATAACGCACTTGAAAATTACACATCATTTTGTAGTCACGTAGACATCATTTTGTAGTCACGTAGACATCATTTAGTAGTCGCGTAGACATCATTTAGTAGTCACGTAGACATCATTTAGTAGTCACGTAGACATCATTTAGTAGTCACAAGTAATCTATCCATAAGAATGCACATTCTATCTGTCTACCATAGTACATCAGTAACATGACCATCACTCTTTTCTTGTTTCTTATAAAAGTACACGCACGCACACACACACGCACACACACACACGCTCACACACACGCACGCACGCACACACACACACGCACACTCACACACGCACGCACACTCACACACACACGCAGGCACTTTCAACTTCTGCATGATGACTAGTGTTTCTTAAATCTTCAAGTTTATTTACTTTATATCTGATCAAACAATCAAGCTAACATTACATGTTTTGTGTTAACAGAACAACATACGCAAAGCTTTAATTATGGTTCAATATGTACTTATGTCGGAAAGACAGGTTTTGGCCTTGGAAACCGTTTTAGAGAACACATGTATAACATAAATGAACAGGCCCTTTTCCAGTTGACAATTATTTTATTAGCGGGTACCGTAATGGTATATTAGATATGGCAGTTGTTTGTATGTTGTATGAAAGTAATAAAATAAAAGAATTTATATTGAATTTTTTCTGGTATGTTGACTCCATATGTGTAAATCAAATTCACAATTTTACACAGCTGCAAAATCTTTTTATAATTTGTTTTTTTTTTGTTTACATTTTACTTTCTTGCAATTTCTTTTTGTTCTTCAAAGTTGTGTTTTATTTAGGGACTTGTCATTTTGTTTTAGTCTTTTATTTTATTTTTAAAGTTAATTTTCAATATATATATATATATATATA
>CAXITT010000954.1:101607-113616 GCA_964033795.1 Lymnaea stagnalis
CGTGTCTTGGGAACGGACAGAATACGCGAGTCTGCGGAGGAGCGAAGTTGTCGAAGGGGTGAATAGACAGAAAGAAGTTCAGTTAGATAGGAAGGGCAGGAATCCGAGAAAAAGTTGTGACAGAGAACAGACAGCTTGTAGTCAATGCGTGCCTGTATAGGGAGCCAATGTAGTGAGTGGAGTAGTGGAGTGACGTGATCGCGTTTTTTTGCCTTAAGAACAAGCCTAGCAGCAGAGTTTTGAACTTTCTGCAGTTTTTCTATAAAATGTTTCGGTGAACCTGACAGAAGTGAGTTGCAATAGTCAAGACGAGAGAGAACAAGGGCACAGACTAGAGTTTTTGTTGCGCTAACTGTCAGGTAGTGGCGGATGGAGCTGATCTGACGGATGGCGTTGTATGCCGAACGACAAATGTGAGAGATATGTTTATCGAGAGACATGTTGTTAGAAAGAATATAACCAAGATTCCTAGCAGAGGGTGTAAACTGTATGTCGGAGTTACCTACTTGAAATGAGGTGGGAAGAGTTGAGGTAGAGGATGATTTGTGATTGTAAATGAGGAGTGCTTCTGTTTTGTCATCATTAAGCTTCAACTTGCTGAGTGTCATCCAAGACTTGACATCATCAATGCACCCCCGCAAAGTCTGGACAGCGGAATCGACAAGAGATGGATGGGTATGCATGTATAGCTGTGTATCATCTGCAAATGACTGGTTCTCAACAGCATGCCTCCCGAGCAAGAGGAGTAGTGGTCTGGTATACATTATGAATAGAACCGGACCCAAAACGGACCCCTGTGGCACTCCGTACACCAAATCAGCACTGCCGGAGAGACAGCCATCGACAGAGACCATTTGCGTTCTATCAGAGAGGTAGGACCTAAACCAAGCCAAAACCGAACCAGAAATTCCAAAGTAGTTTTCAAGGGTTTTGAAAAGGATTTCATGGTCAACAGTGTCAAAGGCCGCACTGAGGTCTAAGAGGATCAAAATGGAGACATTACCGCTGTCCATTGCGCGCAAGAGGTCATTACTGACTCTCAAGAGAGCTGTCTCCGTGCTATGGAAATGTCTATAGGCCGACTGATTAGAACTGAGAAGAGAGTGATCATTTAAGTAAGCAAAAAGTTGTTTTAGGACTAGTTTTTCAATAACTTTAGATAAAAATGATAAGTTAGATACAGGTCTATAGTTTTTTAAATTATTTTCATCCAGACCGGGCTTCTTAAGCAATGGTTTGATGACAGCTGATTTGCAAAGAGGCGGAACAGTGCCAGAATATAAGCTTTCATTTATTATGCGGGTTATTGTTGGGAGCAAGATATCTAATGACTCAACCAACAGGGGGGTTGGGATGGGATCCAAATAACATGACGTATGTTTAGATTTTAGGATTATATTTTTTACCTCAAGTTCTGAAACAGGTTTAAAAATATTAAAATGGGAAGTAAGACAAGGGAAAGGAGGCAATTCAAGGGGAGGGGCATCAAGACGATCAAGCTCAGCTCGAATGTCAGCTACTTTGCTTGTAAAGAAATTACAGAAAATATCTGGTTGCTTGGGCAGGGGAAACACCGAAGGAAGCGCAGTTCCTTTGTTACTCCCCCTAAGGTGACCACAAACATCAAACAACTGCCTGCTGGTTTTACCCATAGTTATCTTTTGGCTAAAATACGTAGTCTTTGCACGACAAACAATCTGATTGACACGCTTCTTGGCAGCGTAAAATATCTGCTTAAAAACCACAAGACCTGACCTTAACCACTTCTTTTCTGCACTACGGCGCTCTTTCTTGGCACTGCGTAGTTCCTCCTTGATGGTCGCATACCAGGGAGATGACCGCTTTAGACTAAAATTGCGGCGGGTGACAGGGGCGTGTCGGTCAAGCACAGCGCGCAATGCACGGTCTAGTGATTCCAATGTAGGGCAGAGGGCAGGGGACACTTCTACGCTTAGGTCATGCTTAAATGCATCCCTGTTTATAGCTCGCAGACTGCGCACCTCCCTAAACTGAGGGGGAGGGTTGGGGGCACTAACACTAAGTTCACAAATAACACAGAAGTGGTCAGAGGACAGCTCTTGCGTGATTGAAGTAGATCTAACTACACCATCTTGAGGCCTATGTAGTACCCAGTCAAGAATATGTCCACGATTATGAGTCGGTTGGTCGACCGATTGGTGAAGACTGAATAAATCCAAGAGATCCAACATCCTAGCAGTGGAGGGGTGCTGTGGTTGATCAAAATGGAAGTTCATGTCGCCTAGTACAATGTAAGTCCCGGTCAATGTGTTGCAGTGGTCAATCAAATCCGGGAATTCTCGATGAAACACTGAGTCGGTCAATTTATTTTTCTTACTAGGGAAGGTGCGATATATGCACATGAAATGAACTGTCTGCTGGGGCACTGACAGTGTAAATTGAACTACCTCAAAAGACGTGTGGACGAATGGGAGGTCTGTGACAAAAGCTGTATGATGGGACAACGTGTCTCTATATATAATAGCAAGGCCTCCGCCGCGAGTTGAACGGGGAAATGATCTGGCAGAATAGCCATATGGAGCGAGATCGGTGCACTTCCCCTCATCGCCAGTCAGCCGAAACCAGGTCTCCTGGATAAACAGAATGTCAATCTGCCTATCAGAGACAAATTCGGAGACTGCAATTCGTTTCTCATAGGGGCCAAGCGACTGGGCGTTGAATGTGGCAATGAGAAGTTGTTTGTTGATAGAACGTGGAGAGGTTTTGATGTGAATGAGGTTGGCAGGGTCCGAGTAGTGTAGAGTAGGTCTTGGTAAAGAATGAGTGACAAGTTGTTGTTGTTTTCGTCTACCACCACGGTGGGTGCGCTTCCGAGGCAGGCCTCGACCAATCAAAAGCTCTTTCAGTCGACACACGAGGTCAGCGGTCAGATGCGTACGCTTGGCATTCATTGACAAAAGACGATCACGTGTGTATGCAAGCTCAGGTCGGTTACCGCCGTGGGGGCTGCGTGTGTCACTGACCGTAACGTCGACTTGACCGAGCGATGAGCGTGGTGCCGACAAAGATGGCCGACCGTGTAGGCGGTGAATCTCACTAACCTTTGCAACAAAGAAAATCCAAAACAACAAAAGTCCAAAGTTAGGAGGGACACAAAACATATCCGAATCAAAGTAGTGGTCCATGGTGGATATCCAGTACAGAAAAAACAATACAAAAATCAGTCAGACACACATAAAATTGCATTCAATCAGGAGCCCGAGTCTATACGTGCCTGCAAGGCGTAGCCTCGTTCTCGTATGAGGCACTGTGTTCTCTATCCAAGGGTCAAAGCTTATACAGAACTGAAGCTACTAAAATACCTTACATTAGTCAGCTGATTAACATGAAGATTACAATACATTGTATCAGACCAAAAAAAATTTTTTTAGTCGACCTGATGTCACTATGTGGCATTGGTAGTTGACGTGAAGACACTATGGGGCATTGGTAGTTGACATAAAGTTACTATGTGGCATTTGTAGGGGACATAAAGTCACAAAGTGGCATTGGTAGTTGACAGGAACTCATTATGTGGCATAGCTATTTGACATTAAATTACTATCTGGCATTTGTAGGGGACATAAAATCCCTTTGTGGAATTGGTAGTTGACATTAAAGACACATCTATTTCGCAAACACCTTCTGGGATGATTGTCAACCTTATTTTCCAGTTAATGCATAATGGCTGTGTTGCTTATGGTTGAAATGGCTAGAAAGACTTTGCCATTGTATGCTTGTAATTAGTTTTTGTAGTGTTGCGTTTGTTTTAAATGTGGTAAATTATAGATATGTTTTTTGTTGACTTTGTACCGCGCTTCGAGCCTTTGGGGATGAAGCGTGTTTTTGAAATGAACTTTATTATTATTATTATTATTATTGTGGGGCAGTGGTTCTATTTTAATATTATTGAGCTAAGAAAAAAAAATCACTCCGATTCTGAAATTTCATTTTAAAATTTCAGTCTCCATGGAGAGTTAATCCTACTAATTATGATTGCCAGATAGTGTAAGTTTATATTATTAGACAGTAATACATGGTCACGTGATCAACTTAAGCACTTAAAACTGAATTGGGTTCATATCCGTTATGTCGAGAACATGACTCGATGAGAACACACCATGAGTATATTCTGTGGCGTTACCACTTGACGCAACAGTGATTATTCAGATGTAATTAGATATTCTGTAACAGTGAGCAGCGAGATGTAATCAGATACTATGTAGCAATGACTACTGATATGTAATGAGATCCTCGTACAGTGACTATTGAGACGTCGTGAGATACCTTGTGAACAGAGACGGAAAAGCAAAGGACCAAACTATGGTTGCATTGTCCCCAATGTGTCTGGTGTGATAAATTAGTTTTTGTTTTAGGGAAACATACGCTTTTAGTTAAAGCCCTTGTAAGGTGAGATGTTGCAGGGATTCTTGAACTACTTGCTAAAAGCCTTGTGATGTGGCTATGGTACGTTAAACCTGTGACGTATTTTCCCACATGTGATGTATTTGTCCCATATGTGACTTTTTTGTCTCATCTGTGAATCATTTGTCCCGTATGTGACGCTTTTGTGCCATGTATAACATTTTTGTCTCATCTGGGACTTATTTGTCCCTTGTGCAGGTCCGCCGAGAAGGAGGGCAGGGGGGCAAATGCCCAGGGGCCCGGTGAGTTTTAGGGGCCCGGCCCGGGCCCGCAATCAACTTTTGAAAATATTATGATCAGCTATAAAAAATGTATTACTTATGCTTTTGTAAATATAACTTAACTAAACTTAATTACAATCAGATTAAACTTCAAGCATCTGAATATTGCCGTACTTATTTACCATTTTATCATTTTTTATGCAATTCCGTCAATCCGTCGTCTTAGTACTTTCTTCTGCTGAAATAAACATCAATTTTTGAACACGAGTCACACGTGACACGACAAGAGAGACCGAGCTTGGTAAATTCGGCCGGCGCCGGTCTCTATTTTGAACACGCCCACACTGGCTCACTTCCGTTTGAAATTAACTTCTGCTAATTGTGCTAAACTATTATAAAGTAAACAAATATAAAATAATAATACTATTTTGTAATGATGGAATATAAACACAAATCTGGAGCACGAAAACAAAAAGAAAAAGCTAATACATTGAGAAACGATAAAATCGGCAGGCGTACATTATTTCAATTTGGAATCGCAAAACAAAAGGACAAATCAGAGCCAGGTGTCAACTTTCCTATCTTGGTTGATTCTAATGAATTAGACTTACATGAACGGTCCGGAATTTCCAGTACGGTCAGGCCAGAATCGGAACCGTTCCGATTGGATGAAAATGAAGATAGCGTTAGCATCGTAATTCCAAAAGATGAGAGTGTAAGTATCAATGAGGAAAATCCGGAAAATATAGAAACAGTTGAAAGATTAGGATTTGATGTAGGCACTTTGCCATTCGGGTCAATACTCACACAAACTATAGAAACCGTGATACGAAACGATCCACCTAGACATCCGGACAATTTCCCGGGCGATGGAAAAAGAGCATTTCCAAAGTGCATTTTAAAGGTGTCCCGACAAAATGGAGACGTTGGTGAAAGGGATTTGTTAGTTTGGAGTAGAGAAAAAGAATCCCTGTTTTGTTTTCCATGCAGATTATTTAGTGAAGTTGCAGTATCCTGCAGATCAATTTTGTCAAGTGATCGAGGATGGTCAAAACAAGAAACGTGGCTTAAGTTGTATGATAAAGTATCAGCTCATGAGAAAAGTGTCAGTCATAAAGAATGTTATATACAGTGGCGAGATTCAGAAAGAAGATTTCTCCTTGGAAATAATATAGAGTCTCATAGTGATAAGGAAATTGCTGCAAAAGTGAAATACTGGAGAGATTTACTCAAACTAATTTTAGCAGTAGTTTTATTTTTGGATGAAAGAGGACTTGCTTTCAGAGGTTCTTCGAACAAAATTGATGACCATGATAATGGAAATTTTATTCGAATTATAGAACTGTTAGCTCAGTTTGATCCGCTTCTACAAGAGCATGTTTCTAAAGTTAAACAATCTCAAAAACTTGGTCAACGCCTTCAGGTCCATTATCTCTCAGCAGATTCTCAAAATGACTTTATCTAAGCATGCAGCTCAAAAGTTGTTCAAGAAATTTTGGCAGAAAGAGAAAGATCAAAGTATTTTTCAATTATGGTAGATGCAAGGCCAGATTGTTCTCATACAGAACAAAGTACTTTTGTTCTGAGATATGTACTATACTGCAATTCAACCTTTGTTGTCAAAGAACGTTTTCTCGTATTTGTTGATTATAACAAAAAAACTGGACAGGATATGATCAAATATGAACTGGAGAAAAACAACATTCCTTTAGATGATTGTCGAGGTCAGGAATACGACAACGGATCAAATATGGCAGGAAAGTTTAAAGGAACACAGGCAATCATTGCGCACTCTTATCCTCTAGCAAAATTTCCAAATTGTGGAGCGCATAGTTTAAATTTATGCGGTATGCATGTGGCCGAATTTTGTAATGACGTTATTACTTTTTTTGGAATAGTTAAAAAATTGTATAATTTTTTTGAAAATTGTATAATTTTTTTGAAAATTGTATAATTTTTTTGAAAATTGTATAATTTTTTTGAAAATTGTATAATTTTTTTGCGCACAGTTCTCATCGATGGGAAATTCTACAAACATTAACTGGATGTTCACTGCATAATCTTTCTCAAACTAGATGGTCTGCAAGTTTGGAAAGTGTGAAACCTATTGCAAAGCATCTGGCAATTATCAAACAGGCAATTATTAAGTGTAAAGAACTAAATTTGTCATCAGAATGTAAGACTGAATTGCAAGGAATTGAGCATTATATGAAATCATTCAAGTGTGTTTTAATGGCTACAATATGGCTAAAAATCTTGGTTGCCATAGACAATCGAAATAAAGTTCTTCAAGCTAGAGAAGCCACACTTGATGTAGAAGTGGAAAACATTGACAGTCTCCATGTAGAGCTGAATGATCTACATGATAAATGGGATTTATTGCTAGCAGAAGCCAAAATAACAACAGCAGCTATGTCGTCTGACTTGCCATGTGAAACAGAACTTCCAGAACAACAACAACAAAACACGACGAAGAGTTTTTTTGGATGAAAGTCAAGATATGCCACCACTGGCAGAAGAGAGTGCACATGAACAGGATGACGATTTTAAAGTAGACGTTTTCTACAAACTTCATGATAGTGTTATAGCTGGTTTAACACAACGTTTTCAATTGGCAAGGGATATTAACAATTCTTTCAATTGTCTGTGGTTGTTTTGGGAAATAGAGGAAACTGATCTGGAAAAAAAGTGTTCTAATTTCTGTAAAGAATATGACAAAGATGTAAGCAGTGATTTAATTGAAGAAGTAAAACATCTAAAGTCAATTTATTCCGCTAACATACAAAGTGAAAACCTTCATCCCATTGAACTGCTGAATAAACTTTACCAGTTGAAGTTGGAATTTTTATTCCCAAATATTTTGATTGCCATCCGGATTTTCTGTACGATTCCAGTCACTGTTGCGGAAGCTGAACGAACTTTCAGCAAGCTCAAGCTAATTAAAAGTGTTCAGCGATCAGTTATGAAGCAAGACAGATTGAATGGTCTTGCAACTCTGGCAATCGAACATGATCTGGCCAAATGATTGAACTACTACGATGATGATATTATTAACGAGTTTGATTGAGTCAAAGTGAGAAAAGTTTATTTTTGAAACAGTACAAAGTATACGATCTGTCAATTTTTTTTTAAAAATTCTCATAAAGCCTAAAGATAGTTTAGAGGCTCAGACCTCGGGGGGCCCGTGACAGCCCTGCCTAGGGGCCCGAAATTTCTGTCGACTGGCCTCCCCGTGTGTGACGCTTTTGTGCCATGTATAACAGATTTGTCTCATCTGTGACTTATTCGTCCCGTGTGTGACGCTTTTGTGCCATGTATGACGTCTTTGTTTCATCTGTGACGTATTTTTGCCATTACTGGCGTATGTATCCTATCTGTAAGGTTAAACCTTACATATTTAAACGAAATGACGTCATCATTACAATGGCTATACTACCACTTTGTCAGGACTTTAAATCAAAATTCGGCAACATTTTCTTTTCATGGCATCGCGTTGGTTCCATTATGTTGGTTACACTTCATATTAGGGGTTTTGAAGCGGGCTAGGTCCGTTTTGTTAATTACATTTCTTATCAGATTTATCTTGAGGTTGGTTAGGTCCATCATGTTAATTACACTTCTCATCAGGTGTTTAACAAGTCAAGCTACTCGAAAGCAACACGACGATATGATAACGCAATTGGTTAAATGCCCCTGTTCAATTTCATGTCAGAAAAAAAGCTTTCTCTATTATTACTATACATACATCAACAATTTGAGGATCAATGGGAAAGAAGAAACGCATTTTGTCCAATTGACACGGTCTACAGTCTAGACTAATACTTTGTAACATAATGCATTCAGAATAAAACAAATGAAATGATTTTTACTTTAAGATAAATATTTAAGATACTAATAAGACGTTCATCAAAGTTGGAAAATGTTTCTAAGGGTAGCAACCATCTTGATACATTTTGTTTACTTCGCTTCAGTGAACTGTAGCAGATACGATCATTCCCCCCCCCCCACTTTTTTTTAAATCCGACCGTGCCCGTGCTCTCAATTAATTAGGCTGTCTGAATATTTCTGGCCGTAAAAAGTGACAGACGACTTTATTATTATTATTAATGGTCTCATATAGCGCGGTACCACAGCTTAGAATTGGGCTCACTGCACTGTACATAAAAATATTAGCAAACATAATCATGAAATTAAAAACAAACACAAATTTATTTAATTAAAAAAACAGCTATGTAACCACACAAAAAAATTTTTAAAAAAAATGTATATTCACACCACCCACCCCAGAACTTTTACATGTCAAGCCAGGGACAGCAACCAGCAGCATTTTTTATCGGCAATTAGGGGGAATCAGTCGGGATAGTAGAGTTTAAAGAGATGTGTTTTGACTGCAGTTTTGAAGGCTGTGATGGTCGGTACATGGCGACGTGTAGTGGGAGAGAATGGGACGTTACCTTGACCGAAGGTGTTTACAAGTGCCAGGCAACCCTCTAGCACTGCCGTCTGCCGAGCTGAACCATACATTTTGGAACTCTCAAAGAGACTTTTGTAGAAATGTTTGGCTTCATGCGGGAAACACGTGATGATCAGACGCCTGGCCTGAACTCCAACCTGGTCGGAGTATAACAAGAAAATAGTTATCTAATTGTACCATACAATAGTAATTAGAATACACGAAGAAAATATAAATTTGATTATATCATTATATATTAATTGCAATATAACTATACCTTTTTAGAATTCAGCCAGAATTTGTCTCGTAGTGCCGATACGTAACAATATTCTTTATCATTTTAGCTAAATTTTTCTGTTTAGATCAGTCAAGACTTTACATTCAAGCATCATTTTTGTACAAGTCAACATGATCGATCCCTAAAATATCCTTTGACAGTTTCTGTTAATCGAAACAAAGATAAAGACGACTTACCCTCAAGAAAGCCTCAAAAGTGCCCGTGTTGCAATGAATGGCCCGCTGCATGATGCCCCGGATGTGTGGCCACTCTTGAGCCAGGCACCCGTACACTTGACCTTTCCTGCCGTGGAGTTGCATGCTGCAGTCGGCAGTCTTCAGAATACGACACATAAAGTTGGTGTAACTAAAAACAAACAAACAAACAAACAAACAAAAATAAAAGATTATCCTCGATTTCTAAAGTATTCTTTTTAACGGTTATAGGATGGTATACAATAATAATACAAGAAATATAAAAAGAATATAATTAATAAACAATATTATGTCTATGACTTTATTAATAATTGCTATAAGCAAGAAAAAAAGTTTGATATTAAATGAAACATCTAACAATAATTGTTTCAATAATATTTTATAATTATGCATTAAGAATACAGATAATACTAAAGTGCTGGAATTATGATACAGGCGGTTGATTACATGATACAGACGGTTGATTACATGGTACAGGCGGTTGATTACATGATACAGGTGGTTGTTTACATGAAACAGGCGGTTGATTACATGATACAGGTGGTTGTTTACATGATACAGGTGGTTGTTTACATGATACAGGTGGTTGTTTACATAATACTTGTGGTTATTTACATGATACAGGAGGTTGATTACATGATACAGGTGGTTGTTTACATTATACAGGTGGTTGTTTACATGATACAGGTGGTTGTTTACATGATACAGGTGGTTGTTTACATGATACAGGTGGTTGTTTACATGATAAAGGAGGTTGATTACATGTAAACGACGAAGCGTCAATATGAATGTTTTTATGGAGAAATACTCTGTCCTGTTACTTTGTACATTAGTTTGATCTAGTCCTGTTACTTTGAACATTAGTTGGATCTAGTCCTGTTATTTTGAACATTAGTTGGATCTAGTCCTGTTACTTTGAACATTAGTTGGATCTAGTACTGTTACTTTGAACATTAGATGGATCTAGTCCTGTTACATTGAACATTAGTTGGATCTAGTGCTGTCACTTTGAACATTAGTAGGATCTAGTACTGTTACTTTGAACATTAGTTGGATCTAGTCCTGTTACTTTGAACATTAGTTGGATCTAGTCCTGTTACTTTGAACATTAGTTGGATCTAGTCTTGGTACTTTGAATGTCAGTTGGATCTAGTCTTGGTACTTTGAATGTTTAGTTGGATCTAGTCTTGGTAATTTGAATGTCAGTTGGATCTAGTCTTGGTACTTTGAATATCAGCCAGATCTAGTCTTGGTACTTTGAATGTCAGTTGGATCTAGTCTTGGTACTTTGAATGTCAGTTGGGTCTAGTATTGGTTCTTTGAGTGTCAGTTGGATCTAGTCTTGGTACTTTGAATGTCAGTTGGCTTTAGTCTTGGTACTTTGAATGTCAGTTGGCTTTAGTCTTGGTACTTTGAATGTCAGTTGGCTTTAGTCTTGGTACTTTGAATGTCAGTTGGCTTTAGTCTTGGTACTTTGAATGTCAGTTGGCTCTAGTCTTGTTTCAAAAAGTGTGGTACGGCGGACAAATCTACTTCTTGTGGTTATCAAAATGACTAACCCCCAAAATGAAAGTAACATTTTATCATGTGCAAACATGACAGGAAGCTTATATCATGTGCTTATTAGTGAGGAAGCTTTGTATCATGTGCTAACAGGACAGAAAGCTTTTCATCATGTGCTATCAGGACAGGAAGCTTGTTAAGGACATAACATTTAAATCAAGGCCCGGCTTATCCTTTAGACAATATAAACAAAAGCTTAGGTAATCGGAAGAAGACATTACCACCACAATGTACATCAACAACCAACTCTAAACAGTACCACCACAATGCACATCAACAACCAACTCTAAACATTACCATCACAATGTACATTAACAACCAACTCTAAACATTACCACCGCAATGTACATCAACAATCAACTCTTTTATGAAACAAAACAAAAGACCAACAGTTTTAGTAGGCCTAACCCGGTCGGGCGGAGACCGAGCACTGTAAGGTCGACGCTCAGCATCCCTGGCTCGGTGGTGTTACATGGGATTTTGCATCTTCGTGGCGTGACGGACCAGTAGGGAGGTTTCCTCCTGAAGCTAAAAAATCCCGGCCAAACGCATGACTCCCCACGCAACGGAAGTTGCGCAGTAACATGATTAAATTAAGTGTCGCCGATTATGGATATGAGGTCTAGGTGGAAGCAAACCCTTGCCGAGGATTAAAAACAGGCGGCCTTGAGAAAGCCGCTCCGAGGTGACCGCTTGGTCCCGATTTAGACCCGACTGAACTGCCCCCTGGACGGTGGGGAGAGGTAACGCAACAACCCCCCCCCCCCACCGAAAGAAAAGCAAGCTTTTCCCGACCATAGACCGAACTGCCCCCTGGGCGGGGGGGGGGAGGGGGAA
>CAXITT010000954.1:114048-156577 GCA_964033795.1 Lymnaea stagnalis
AAAAATGTCTGGTGTGGGTGGATGAATATACCTATGGTGTTGTTTTGCTTATATGTTGTTTTTATTTCATTTATGTATTTTATTTTAATATTATGATTATGCCTCTTTGCTATATATGTACAGCGCGGTGAGCCCAGCCCTAGGCCGGGGTACCGCGCTATATAAGACCACTTATTATTATTATTATTATTATTATCTCTTTGAAGTATCGTGTTTACCACCGCCTTCCAATTAAACATGGTTAGTATGTCTACTAGTATCTTATGGAACGTTCTCGATTGTATTAGAAAAGTAAAGGCGTTTCTAGACGCGTCGGTAGACCCACATAAATAAATGATTGACAGGCACAGGGAGGGAGAGAGAGACGGAGATTGATCGATATTTTAACTTCACGAGACGTGTATTATTCTTCGTGTATGCTTACAGGTGTTTATTCGCATTGATCATTCATCATTATTCATTGGCACATTGTACTAACTGTGTTAACTGTGTACCGGTACAAGATCTACCATACTGTAAGTTGATGGTTTGTAATTATATTTCTTTTGTTTTGTAATAGTATTATTACTAAATTAAATCTTGTTAATTGTAATTGGTACTGTTTTGGGTGTCGTAATTTTGTTATTGTATTTATCTATAGTATCGTCCTTTGTTAGGCACTGTTTGAACGAGCCATAACTTAAAACAAGAGATTAATTTCTCACAAGAGAAGCCAGTGCTTAGCAACATCTAAATGCTGTAATCCTGGGTTGTCCCTTCTGTTTACGTGTTGTCATATTCAACAGCGTTTCAAAAAAAGGATGTTGTATCAGACCAGTTTACCACTACGCTCACGCCGTAGTAAGAGCGTTTGTAAGCCTAAGACTACGGCATTACGACGAGCCAAAAAAAAAGTTTCGGGAGTTTTTTCGTATGTTTCTTTTAATTTTAATATAAACTATATATAAAGGGTTGGAGGGGATATTTCTGTAAAATTTTACCGCATTTTTTTGTTTGTCAACACCGTAAGCAATCGAATGAGAATAACTGTGAGTGGCCTGTGCGGTTTTGCTCTCAATAAACCAACCAGAATATTATTATTTTAGAAAATGGCGTTGTTAAAACTTAACTGCCAGTGTGCTTGCCTAAGACATTTTCTCATCTTTAAGAAACTAATCGCAGGTCTATATCCTATATTTATTTATTTGTGTTAACTTACCGAAACAACGTGAGGGGATTTCCCTACACAACGTATATTTTGATTGCAAACCATACACCCCCCTCCTTTTTCCCCTCCTCTCCCCCGATAATTGACCAAACTACTCTTTGAAGCTTGACACTAAGTTTTTGAGATCTAAAAACTAAGCTGACACTAGCCCAGGGCTAAACTGGTCTGTGTTTCATTTTCAAAAAAATTGTTCCCGAAATAGCTAGACTGTAAACCTTTAGTTGATAAGAAATATGCCTTATTTTAAAATATTAAAGACATTATTCAAGTATATGAAGGCTTCTCTACAGTAATTTGATTCATTCTAGGATATATATATATATATATATATATATATATATATATATATATATATATATATATATATATATATATATATNTCTAAATATCTAAAATAAAGTTATGTCTTATTCTAAATAAGCTTAGATGACGTCACTTGTTAGAGTTATAAGCCTAGTGACTTACGTGCTACAAGACTGCTCAGCGATGGCCAATATGTTTTTGTTCAATGACTTCTGACAGTAGTAGATGACCAGAGGATGGACGGCAAGACGTCCGCTGACAGGAATGTCTCGTATGATATTGTTCTCCTTCAGACGACCCAATAATAGTGTCCAATGCATTAGTTTTTGAGAACCGTTCAGAGCTAGGTAAACTTCTCGTAAATGATCTGATAATAATAAATTAATTTGAGAGAATGAATTGAGATCTTTCTGAGATAATTTCTATATAGTACCAACTTGTTCTTAAGTAAACACGTACTGAGAACTTGAAAGAAATAAACTTAAATTTATTTTAATTACACTTGCCCTATGCTTCGGATGTTTATTTGTATTTAACAGTTCGCGAAATCTCAGAGACAAATGTATACGGTACTCTTAAATTTCAAAGGAACGAAAATCTGATACTGAAATTTCTTACGTCTCATTATTATAAATTTATCCTTCAAATTTTGAAAAAAAAATATAAAAAATTGAAAAACAATATTAGAAAATACTATATAAAAAACGAAATATTGAAAACCATATTAAAATAACTATTTCTATTTTATTAGACGGCAACATAAATGCTACTTTAAAACTTGAAATAAATGCAATACGAAGCTACAATAATTAAAGATACTGCAACTCCTGTGCATGCAGGTCGCCTTGGGTTTGTAAGGGACACAATTTAAGATGTGGGACAAAGCGTTAACTTTGAAATTTGAATGCAGGGGCAGACAACCGAAATTGAAATTCAAGCCCCGCCTCTGTACAGGAGCATTGTTGTCATGGGTGTTCGACCCACTTCCAAAACATTTTGGGAACCTTTGAGTCAATAAGTGGACTGATTGGTGCAAATGTGCATGATGCCCTCAGACGACCAGATAGATCGTGCCACTTCTTGATGTCAGAAAATAGAGAACACTGGAATAAAACTGTACTGACGTAAGCCTGGATAAGCTTTTAGACACTCGCTACTTAAGTAAACCTGGATAAGATTTTAGACACTGGGAACTTAATTAAACCTAGATAAGCTTTAGACACTGGCTACTTAAGTAAACCTGGATAAGCCTTTAGACATTGGCTACTTAAGTAAACCTGGATAAGCTTTTAGATACGTACTACTAAAGTAAACCTGGATAAGATTATGGACTAATGTTACTTAAGTAAGTAAGGATTAACTAAGAGACATGCGTTACTCAAGTAACGTATGATTAGTTTAATAAACACACACATTTTGTGTGTAAATAAACAGACTAAATTATGCAATATTAAAATGACAATAATACCAAAAGTTTCCGCTCCATGCTTACATCAGGAACACTCTACGCTTTGTTTTAATGTCTTGACTATAAAGGATTTGTCCCTTCAAAAATGAAGTAGATGATTTGTCCCTAACAAAGATCATTTTAAAGGAGAAACATTGAAAAATCTTTTGAAAAATAATAATACATAGGCATAAAATTGATTGTAAATTTCAAAAGCTCAATGCGCATTTAGAAAAAAAAGTGCATGTTTGATATGGACAAGCTATGTCTTTACATACGTCTTAAAGGGGTAGCTTTGATTCCAAGGTATTACTTTGATCATTGATTTGACGGCATAGCTTTGAATCCAAGGTAGTGCTTTAATCATTGATTTAATGGCATAGCTTTGATTCCAAGGTATTGCTTTAACCATTGACTTGACGACATATGTTAGATTACAAGGTATTGCTCTAACCATTGATTAAATGAAAAAAAAAATACTATCATGTAAGTGTAATTACAACACAAAAAAATGTGGAGTCCAATGTTAGGACATGCTAGATTATGTCAGTAGAAATATTCATTTACCTTCTGTAAACGAAACATCTATGGAAGAAGAGAATAGCCACAACAATTCTACGTCACCCTTGGACAGCCATTGTACAACTTCTGCAACCCTCTTTTCAAAGATCAGAGCATGGAAGTCTACATCACAACACACACATTTTTCCAACTGCTCAGGCCTAGGGTGGTATGTGTCTTTGACCAGATATTCCTCCGCCAGTCGAATAACACATTCCGGAAGACAAAGAAATTTGTGGCAGATGTAAACATAGTCACTGACGTGTACACCAGGCGCGTAATATTGTAGTAGGTTGAGAATGTCCCATTGGTCAGTCAACATTCCCACATGAACATATTCAGTACTACGTCCCGAGATTGGAAACTTCTTGTATGTTGTAAACACAACGCTTACTTTAAAGTTTAGGCTTAAAAACGTGTTCACCAATTGAGACAGGAAGATCAGAAACTCGTGGTCCCTTCCAGAGGTTCTCAAATGTTCACATTTGTGAAACACAAAAACGTTGTGGTGACTGCTACAAAGTTCTAATAAAGATTGTATTTCCTGGAGCACATATCCTACGTCCCATTCGATGTTTTCGTTAAAAGTTCCAGGTTTTAATTTTCTCATGACAGCTGATAGAACATCATGCAGACAGATGAGACCACGACACATGATGGGATGATAGATGATTGCTCCATGATTAGCTGACACCGCATGGCGCCTTATATCTCCAATGACCTGGTAAAAATATCTCAACGGATTAGAATCATTACAATAAATATTTTTTTATAAATTTACACACAATCAGGCGCAGCTAAATTTATTAATAATCTTAATGTATGCATCGAAATACAAGTATCCAGTGTAAAGAAGGAATGATGTCCCTACAACTTTACATTAAAACATCTACCTTTATATTACAAGCTAAGCAAACTCAGGCCTGGGTAGATGGGACTCGTTAACCTTGGATGGCAACTCATCTAAGAGAAGGAAACTCTGAAATCAAACCCGGAGATGGAGTCCCGAAAGGCGGATAACATTGATACAATGAAACATTCCGGCAACTCCTGCGACGTCACTGGTGCCAAGCTGCATCATCCAATGATGTTCCCTTGGGTTATTCAGCGGCGTGGAGAGAGGCGATTTGCTTTTGGGAACCAGCTTATAATCCTTGAAGAAATAATCCCAGGCCTTGTGGATTGCGGCCTCCGAAGCCCACACCATCGTCACATGTAACGGACGGATGCCAACAAAAACAAAAAGCAAACTTGTGTAGAATATATGCACCGCTTGTCATTAAAAGTAACACAGGCCGCTAGTACATCAAGTTGTTTTTGTTAATAATTTCTTTTTTACCAATTTTAAAATGAATTTCATGACGGTAAAGGCGATATGTTTACACGATCGGGTTTCGGTATGTGGTATACAATTAAGTAGGTTCAATATTTGGCTTGATGATTGCTACAGAATTGACCATTGCTACAGAGATGACCATAGCTACAGAGATGACCATTGCTAAAGAGATGACCATTGATACAGAGATGAAAATTGGTAAAGAGATGACCATTGCTACAGAATTGACCATTGCTACAGAGATGACCATAGCTACAGAGATGACCATTGGTAAAGAGATGACCATTGCTAAAGAGATGAAAATTGCTAAAGAGATGACCATAGCTACAGAGATGACCATTGTTAAGAGATGACCATTGCTACAGAGATGAAAATTGCTAAATAAATGACCATTGCTACAGAGAAGACATTAGGTACTGCTTACGTTTACATTTGTTTTCCTTTTCACAAAATTTGTGTCAGTGAATTTCAAACCAGAAGAAAATAATTAGAAATGAAACGACCCCTAAAATGATTAATTTTTGTATTATTCTCTTATAGAATGTAAGATCAAGCAATGTGGGTACGGCTTAAAATGTGACAACATATTCATACGATCAACGCACTTGACAAGAATCACAATTTGTGCTTTCACCTCCCCCCCCACGCCGCAAAGCTCACAACCACACAATTTTTTTGTTCACGCCTCTGAACTTTCTAAGGACCCACCCGCTTTCGCACCAACGATTTACTTCATGAACTATTTCAGAACAAAAATTAAAAATTATACACATCAAGCACATGTGTGATAATGTTTGTTTTGATAATCTCATTTGACTCAATAATCCGCACCTAACCTTCATTTTCTACTTTAAAAACAGGAAAACATTTATTTTTTTTTGGGGGGGGGGATGATGAAGAGGGACTGAACATTTAAGGGAATATGTTGTCATTGGCAACGCTTCTGTGTGCCAAGTTTCAGCTCGATGGATTTAAGGGATGTGGGTCAATTTAATATATAGGATTTAAAAAAATATATATTTTTGCTATGTTTTGCAATTTCTTTTTCAATTTATTATTAAATATGCCTCAAACTTTTAAAGAAGAAATGTATCTAGACCTAGATACACAGGCGACGCTAAGAGTTCGTCATTTTACTTAGCAAAGTATTAATTAGATATAAAGTCTAACATAAATTTATCTCAAGTTTGTATATATTAGGAAGATAACAAAAATTTCATTGTTGGTCACCTGTTCAACAATGGTAGATTTTCCTGTCATGGGAGGTCCGCAAACTTGAAGTATCGATCCAGGATAAATCTTCTGTATGATTTCATTTCTCTCTGTGAGTCTTATATTCGGAGGGTCACGTCGACATTTGGTATCGATGCACAAACGAGACAGTGAAGGAAGTCTCACGTGAGTATCGTTGTCTGTTTCACTGATCTCACTGATGGTAGACAGGTGGTCGTATGTCCGACATAACATTGCTGTCTCACTGATTCCTAATGATGGCTGGACATGATTTGATGTAGATAAACCCTTTTGAGGGGTTTGATGGTGCGATGGTACAGTTGGAAAAGACATTGATAGATTCTGATTTTGCAATCCAAGACGGGGAGATCTCGTGATGTTGCTACCAAAACGACCTTGAACTCTAGCCCGTGTTTCCATTTGCAATTTTCTCTTGCTGGACGGCTAACTAAGCTAAGGTTAGTTTCTGTACGGTCTGCATCAACACATGTAAATTTGTCCAATCAATGAACATAGCAAACATTTCGAGACACAGAAACTCTGAAAAAGGTTAACTTCTGTTTATATAATAACTTTTCCAATTTAACAAATAGATAACATAATATATGTCAAATAATCTAATAATATATTTGTATATATCTACAAATGACCTACAACCCAGAAGGATGAAGCTAAATATACCGCTGTTTAGGTGTGTCTTCAATGTATCTAAATAAAATAACTATAGCCACCATTTACAAAAATTAAGAAGTCAAATATTTTCAAACATGTACTTTGAAACTATGGCATGTCAAATACTCTCATTAAGCTACTTTGTAAAAATAAGAAGTCAAATACTCTCAACCGTATACTTTGTAGCAATAAGATGTCAAATTCTCTCTACCATCATGTTTGTTACAATAAGAAGTCAAATAGTCCTAAACTTTTACTTTGTAACAATAATGTTTCCAATAAGCTCAAAAATATACAGAATAAGATGTCAAATTGTCTCAGCCCTCTACACAAAACAAAAGTTTCGAGAATATTTTCTTTTAGCATTTATTATTAAAAGATTCATTTGAAAAGAAGCATTACTCCATTGAAAGGAAGCACTATTCCAATGATAGGAAGCACTATTCCAATGATAGGAAGCACTATTCCAATGATAGGAAGCACTATTCCTATGGCAGAAAGCACTCTTTCCAATAAAATGAAAGCACTATTCCAATGATAGGAAGCACTATTCCAATGATAGGAAGCACTATTCCAATGATAGGAAGCACTATTCCAATGATAGGAAGCACTATTCCAATGATAGGAAGCACTATTCCTATGGCAGAAAGCACTCTTTCCAATAAAATGAAAGCACTATTCCAATGATAGGAAGCACTATTCCAATGATAGGAAGCACTATTCCAATGATAGGAAGCACTATTCCAATGATAGGAAGCACTATTCCAATGATAGGAAGCACTATTCCTATGGCAGAAAGCACTCTTTCCAATAAAATGAAAGCACTATTCCAATTAAAGGAAGCACTATTCCAATGAAAACAAGAAATAGTCCAATGAAAGGAAGCACTTTCCCATTGAAAATAAACACTATTCCAATGAAAGGAAGCACTATTCCAATGTAAGAATAACAAACTGTGTGACCCAGAGAACATACATGTAATTCAAACATATGTACTCCTTATGCTGACATGTAAGCAGTTGGTCGACTACATTGTAGTCTGTAATAAAATGTCCATACACCGTACGCAGTCTACACATTCGAAGAAGCTGTCCACACATGAAGCATACAATACATCTTGACAACACAACAGAGAACATCACGGCACGGCTAGTGGGATGTCACTTGTGATATCAAGCACGGGGAAAGTAAATATAACTTCTAATGCGTTTAAGGTTGACTCGTCGCACAGCGTCGTATTGTAGGTCAGAGGTTCTTAAACTTTGAAAATAGGTGGCTGTTTCAGTGGATCGGATGCATAAGGAGTTGACATTTTTATTTATTTTTATTAGAGATACGTGCTTGATGAAAGACAAGGCTCTTAATATGACGTCACCTGTTCCCTTTTTTTATTATACCTCTGGTCATAACTGATGTTTATATGGTACATATTTATGAGAGGAATTTAATTTGTGACGTTCTTCCATTAGTTTAGTATACAACATCCTTTTGTTAAGTATACAAAATCAATTTGTTTAATACAAAAAACACCCATATTTTTAGTATACACTATCCATTTGTTTAGTATACAACATCCATTTGTTTAGAATACAACTTCTTTTTGTTTAGCATACAACATCCATTGTTTAGAATACAACATCCATTTGTTTAGAATGCAACATCCATTTGTTTAGTATACAACATCCATTTGTTTAGTATACAACATCCATTTGTTTAGTAAACAACATCCATTTGTTTAGTAAACAACATCCATTTGTTTAGTAAACAACATACATTTGTTTAGTATACAACATCCATTTGTTTAGTATACAACATCCATTTGTTTAGTATACAACATCCATTTGTCTAGTAAATAACATCCATTGTTTACTAGACGTCAACTTTTTTCACTTACGCATTATCCAGTTTTCAGACAACAATATCACTCATTTGATATTCAACACACAATGTAAGAATACATAATCCATTATTAGGTTACATATGCATTCTGTTAGGTTAGAATACATCATTCATTTGTTTAAATTCAACAACTGTGTTTAAAATTGAACATCAGCTGTTCACGGGGATTTACACCGGCAGTCACCAAACTACGGCCCGTGGATCGGAGCCGGTCAACGACTTCCGTACATCATTCTCGCCAAAGGTACTCGCATTTGCTTCATAAAATGTATGGAGCTCAAGACGTTGTGATACAATTTAAATTTTAAATATTATGTTTATAGATATAAGTACTCCTGCAAAAATAAAATTTGAAAATTCTAAACAATTCTACAAATATTGAGGTTATATAAAGCAAATTTAAAAGTTAAAAGATGAAACCAGAATCAAATTTCTAGTTTCAGTACGTTTTAAACTAAAACCATAGTTTAAAAAAAAAAACACGCGAAATCGCACTT
Organism: Lymnaea stagnalis; assembly: GCA_964033795.1. NCBI lineage: Eukaryota > Metazoa > Mollusca > Gastropoda > Lymnaeidae > Lymnaea > Lymnaea stagnalis. Next base: position 123,204 of record CAXITT010000954.1, read on the forward strand.
TAAAAATCATTAAGGACGATTTCGATACGTATATTATTTTTTCTTACTATCAAATGCACCTCCACATTTTGTGACTCTACTAAACGTGAAACTTCAGGGAAAGGATAACCTCATCTTTGATCGCTAGAGAATGATCAAAGGATTTGGAGAAAGCAGTCGCTGTTTGACGCACAACTGAAAGAGGAAACATTTTCCCATTGTCCCTGTGTCCAAAAGTTTTTTGCACTAAAATTGTCGAAGATGTCAAAATCCGAACAAAAGTATTCGTGACTCGAAGAAGCATTTTTCGGAGAGATTTTCGAATCTTGTCATAATTGAGAGCGACATTCTTAAGCCCCAGAATCCAGATGATTTTAAACTGGATGATGTTCCAGTTGAGCTACAGCTAAAGCTCAGTGATTGGCAAGCCAATTTCTTGCTGATAGAGAGGCAAAGAGAAATAACAATTTTTAAATTTTACCGCTTTTTACCTGATTTTGAGTCTTTGAAATTGAAGGCATTTGCCGCTGCTTATGGCATCAGAGTTGTAACCATTTATATATGTTAGTATAAATTTAAAAGGTGAAGTATGGAAAATCAACAAATCAAACGATAATCACTGATGCACATTTGAAATCAATTCTCTTAATTGGATGTATCAATTTTAAACCAAACATTGATGATTTCTAGAGTGCTAAACGCTAATTTGACAAATCTCACTAAACATGTTTGGTGCTTAGTTTCTGAGATTCGGATATGTGCGAACTTGGTCTAATGTAACGATTGATTTGTTAGCGTCAATTCTTTTGACAACTTTTTTAGTAAATAAATGTGTTGTTGTCTTTGTCTCTTGTACATTGAACGCCAATCACGCATGATTGACATGGAACACTAAACGTAGTTGTTCGTATTATTTTCGAGAGCTTTTGTTCTGGCCTGACAGTAATGTACAAGATGAATCTATGGCCCAACGCTCGTCATTTTGTCAGAGTTCAGGCCAACTATGCGAAAAGTTTTGCGACCCTTGATTTACCCAACACAAATTCATAGAAAAAAATCCTGGCTCATTTCAAGTGTCATTACGTCATCTAAATTAAGGACGACCTAGATCTGACTCCTCCTATTTGACCTTTCTGCTGTTAGTGTAACAAATGCTCAATGACGTATCTGTGAGAAAGAGAATGAGAAGAGAGAGATAGAGAGATATTTGTCTCTGAAAGGTTTGTATAAGTATATAGGTGAATATATTCATACATATATATATATATATATATATATATATATATATATATATATATATATATATAGAGAGATAGATAGATATATAGATAGAGAGATATAGAGAGAGATAGATAGATAGAAAGAGAGATAGAGAGAAAGATAGAGAAAAAAAAAAGATAGATAGATAGATAGATAGATAGATAGATAGATAGATAGATAGATAGATAGATAGATAGATAGATCGATAGATAGATAGATAGATAGATAGATAGATAGATAGATAGATAGATAGATAGATAGACAGACAGACAGACAGACAGACAGACAGACAGACAGATAGACAGATAGATAGATAGATGATAGATAGATAGATAGATAGATAGATAGATAGATAGATAGATAGATAGATAGATTAGTAGATAGATAGATAGATAGATAGATAGATAGATAGATAGATAGATAGATAGATAGATAGATAGATAGATTAGACAGACAGACAGACAGACAGACAGACAGGCAGACAGGCAGACAGTCAGACAGGCAGATAGGCAGATAGACAGATAGGCAGATAGACAGATAGACATGTAGACAGGTAGACAGGTAGACAGGTAGACAGGTAGACAAGTAGACAGATAGACAGATAGATAGATAGATAGATAGATAGATAGATAGATAGATAGATAGATAGATAGATAGATAGATAGATAGATAGATAGATAGATAGATCATCAGACATGTTACTCTTCCTCGCCCCCCCCCCCATCAAATTATATTATTTCGTTTTTTCCATTCATTAATTGTAATCACATTGTATATTCCCATTTTATATTCACTATGTATGTTGACCTTGTATATTTCATTTGTATGTTCACTCTCTATATTCACATGGTATATTCACTTTTTATATTTCATTTATATATCCCATTGTATATTAACATTGTCTATTCACATTGTATAATCACATTATTTTATAGTTTCAATTTGTATATTCACAACGTATATTTGCATTAAATATTCATAGTTTATATTCATATTGTTAAACGTCATTGAAATATCAAATATATGTTATTTAAATATGAACACACATTGAGACCTTGGTAACATATGACGACCTATCTGTAGCTACATCAACTATATAATGAAATATGTGTGGCTAGTGATGCTAACCATTCTTTATATAGTTGAGACAAATAGAAATGCAAGTGAAAAGAACCATCTCAAGAAAATCCTAGAACTCCTAATTCCAAACTACATTCAGGTCGGTGGTCATGCGTTTGATGTGAGAACTATGAAAAGCAAACACCTTGTCAATATTTGAACGCTATGGCTTACCCGGATGCAATTTTTTTGACCTGGTCCGGGTATTTTGAGAAAATCCCCGGTAGGTCTAACCGTTACAAAAAATAGAGTTCTCATTTACTATAATATGTGACTGCCTTTAAACAATCGATCTACCGACACAGACAGTCCTACGTCCTACCTGCTGGCTTTAAACGATACGTACATATACACTTGCAGTCCTACACCCTACAGTACATACATACCTCCTGATTTTCAGCCTGCTTGGCGTGGTGGCTACCTCCTGACTTTCAGCCTAATTGCCGTGGGGACTACCTCCTATCAGCCTGCTTGGCATTGTTGCTACCTACAGACACCAAGCCTGCTTGGCATTGTTGCCACCTTCAGACTTCCAGCCTGCTTGGCGTGGTGGCTACCTCCTTACTTCCAGCTTGCTTGTCGTGGTGGCTACCTCCTGACTTCCAGCTTGCTTGTCGTGGTGGCTACCTCCTGACTTCCAGCTTGCTTGTCATGGTGGCTACCTCCTGACTTCCAGCTTGCTTGTCGTGGTGGCTACCTCCTGACTCCCAGCCTGTTTGGCGTGGTGGTTACCCGGAGCTCATTCAGTCTCTGATAGCTCGCATGTGTACCAAACGGTATGCCTTGCAAATGTCTTGTTAGAAAATAATTAAATGTAGCATTAGGTATATGTTATATAGAGCTTGTTTACATATTTTTTCTCTTGCGTGCCCTCTGATTGACCCCGCATGAGACGCTGTGTTCACAGAGGGGTGTGGCTTAGTCGTTTGATGTGTCGTGTTTATGCCGCCAGCCACTAAAAATAATTAATCTGTTCCAAATAGTATTTTGTAGAATGAGTGTGATTGTTCTAGAAATGCTACGTAGCGTCTCGAAGGCAGGGCTTTGGCGTCGGTAGACCCACCTATATAAGGGATTGACAGGCACGGATGAAGACGGAGATTCAGATAGATATTATTAACTTTACGAGGCGTGTATTATTCTTTGTGTATTTGTGTGCTCATATGTGTTTATGTCGCACTTCATCATTATTCATTGGCACATTATTCTATCTGTATTAACTGTGTACCGGTACAAGATCTACCATACTGTAAGTTGAAGATTGTAATTATATTTTATTTTATTTTGTAATTATCTTAAGACTTAATAAATCTTATTAATTGTAGCTAGAAACTACTTTGTTTGTCGTATCTTTAATATTGTTGACTCTATTGTATCGTAATTTGTTAGGCACTGTTTACAACGAGCTAATTAAAATTAAAATAGGAGAGTAATTTCTCCCAATATAAGTCAGTGTGTAACATATAAGTTGTGTTTATCTCAATCAAATATAACTGAGTGAAACTGTCACGTCACATGTGACTGAGATTGTAACGACAAAAATGACTGGGATTGTAACGACAAAAATGACTGGGATTGTAACGACATAACTGACTGGGATTGTAACGAACAAATGACTGTGATTGTAATGACACAAATGACTGTGATTGTAACGACACAACTGACTGGGATTGTAACGACACAAATGACTGGGATTGTAACGACACAACTAACTGTGATTGTAATGACACAAATGACTGGGAATGTAACGACATAACTGACTGGTATTGTCGCGTTTAACGTCGCCAAAGCTTTAATATGTGTTACTTTCTTTATTAACAGTGAAATGTTAGTTTATTTGATGCAAGGCAGATAACAAGAAATTCTTCTAAATTTCTACATTTATCTCCCTTTATTTATCAGCTTATAATTTAGATCAGTGTTTCAAAATCTATCAAGCCAATGAGCCCTATTTAAAATCATTTTTTTTTTGTTGGAGCTCTCAAGGCCTGCATTATGTCTAATAAAATGAAATTGTAATGGCAGGGTGGACTGGAGTGTCTAGGTATGGAAAACTTGTGTGTCTATGTAAGGTGGACAGGAGTATCTATGTATGGTTGACTTGTATGTCTATGTATGGTGGACTTGTGTGTCTAGGTATGGTGGACTGGATTGTCTAGGTATGGTGGACTTGAGTGTCCAGGTATGGTGGACTTGTGTGTCTAAGTATGTTGGACTGGAGTGTCTGGGTATGTTGGACTGGAGTGTCTGGGTATGGTGGACTTGTGTGTCTATGCATGGTGGACTTGTGTGTCTAGGTATGGTAGACTTGTGTGTCTATGTATGGTGGACTTGTGTGTCTATGTATGGTGGACTTGTGTGTCCAGGTAAGGTGGACTTGTGTGTCTATGTATGGTGGACTTGTGTTTCTAAGTAAGATGGACAGGAGTCTCTAGGTATTTTGGACTGGAGTGTCTAAGTAAGGTGGACTGGAGTGTCTTTGTATGGTGGATTGGAAGGTCGAGTGGTGAATGGTAACGCTAAACATAACGCGTTAGTTGAATGGAGCTGCCACTGTTGGGACAAGTGAGGAATTAACGATATCATCAAACTAACAAGCCATGTCGTGGCTATCGTCCCCATCAATATCTTTTTCTTTTAAAAAGTGTCGACCTAAATGATAATCGATAACTAAATACCTGTCCAAAGTTATCCAACAAACGGTTATGTTGGATAATAGAAAGGAAAATGTAGCAAGGAACCCGGAAAAGGCACAGCGAGGGCTATTACGCAAGACTACGTTAAGCAAGGCGTAGCTTTGTCGGTAGTATACATCGGCACAAGAGGTAGACGCCCATGAGAAGAACTGCTACGCAAACAGAGGCTGGTGATTAAAATGCCGTAGCTCTTCATCAAATTTACAGAATCAAAAAAAAGTCTATAAATTAACACAATCACATTGCTAGAAATTGGAGGAAAAAGAAAGGCCAACAGCCATAAACAGTATGTTTGATAGTGTCAACTAGGAAGTTGTCACAGGGGGAGATCCCGTCAGGAGGTGCCTGGCATACCTGTTCAGGTATACCTGGCCCTATAGGGTTGTTCAGGTATACCTGGTCCTATAAGATGAGGACAACATAAATAGGACTGTCTGTAAAAAAATGAATATTGCATCTGCATGTGACGGAGCTCTGTGACGGCATCTGGTTCATTAAAAGAGGTTCCTTCTATATTTAAATACTTGAAGCATTTTATTTTGTGCAAATAGTTAAATTTTTTAAATCTGGTGTTTTTAAGCTCAGATATTTTAGTGAATGAAAAACATAATCAAATAATTCAATTTCAAGGAATGAAAGACCTGTATAAAAATATACAAAGACATTATCTTTGTATATGTCATGCAGAAGTAGTCTTAAAAAATAAGCTCCAAATTGTGTGATATGTTAAGAAATTATAATTTGTTAAACATTGAGATGCCCCCCCGTGTCGCGCAGTTTCTTCAGTTTATTAAAGCTGAGAACTAATGTGTACGCGTCGGTCGCAAAGTTATGACTGAAAATTGTGTTCAAATCGTGACTGGCACAGGATGATTAGGCCCGTCAAAGTAAACAAAAAACTAGTTGTGTTTGGAAATATGCCCAACGATTGTATTGCTGTGTTTGCATCACATGGCACAGCCCCGCCACCATAGCAGACAAATCCTGTCGGATATGTCATGTCACACCCTGTTATCTTACACCGTGTCCTGTTATCTCAACACACCATTGGTTTGCCTACAGAACAGAACATTTCCTCCCTACCATTAGAACATTTCATCCCTCCCATTAGAACATTTCCTCCCTCCCATTAGAACATTTCCTCCCTCCCATTAGAACATTTCCTCCCTCCCATTATAACATTTCCTCCCTCCCATTAGAATATTTCTTCCCTCCCATAAGAACATTCTTAGCGGCCATCGCAAACTTGTTTATATATTAAAAATGTTTCCCCAGTACACAGGAAAATAAAGATTCCTGCAGTGCAAGTGATAGAATGTCATCCCTGTTATAAATGAACTTGAGTTTAACGAGAGCTAGTTTTGTATTATCCGTTGGGCCATCCATTCCACTACAATCCTCATCGCTCGACTTGCATCCACAAACGCCTGTAGGTTTTGTGTTATTTATCAAATTGCATCCATTCACAGCATTTGATTTTGTGTTATCCATAATGTCATCCATTTCTGCAGTTTTCTCCTTTTGACATCCATTCTCCAATGGCAAGGTCAGGCGGGAAAAGCTGTGGAAGGTGAGAAACAAAATAAAGGTATTAAAATTAGATAAGACAACACATCTTTATGACGGGAACAACCAATTAAAATAATTGGATTTTTAGGGCTGTCCTGAGAACTATTTTATTTATTAATAATATAAAATACTTACACAATAGCTGACGTTGGTGCCACAGACTAATTGTCTTAGGAAGATCTTTCAAATCCATACATAGAATTTTCTCGGTATGAAAGGAAGTGAAGTAAAATTCTGAGTTCCGTAGCACTGAAAAGAAAATTTACGATAGTTGTGTGAAATCAGATTCTTAAAAAAAACGGTACGTACGTTTGGTGCTTATTATTTTGTTTCGTTTTACGGAATCAGTCTCAATTTAAATGTTACATAAATAAATATATTATTTGAAAGGTGGTGGGGGAAATTGATCATAAAATTCAGGGGTGGAAAGGGAATTGTTTGGTGCTGAACCTAGAATCTCTTGATATGTACTAGAGTTGAAATACCAACTGAAGCCATGTCGAGTACAAACATCACCAGCACCCCAGGTGGATGGGACTCTACCAACACCCCGGGTGGATGGGACTCCACAAGCACCCTGGGTGGATTGGACTCCTCCAGCACTCCTGGTGGATTGGACTTCACCAGCATCCCGGGTGGATGGGACTTCACCGGCAAAACAGGGTGGATGGGACTTCACCAGCATCCCGGGTGGATGTGACTCAACCAGCAACCATTGGTGGATGGGACTCCACCAGCACACAGGGTGGATGGGACTCCACCAGGACACAGGATGGATGGGACTCCACCAGCAAAACAGATCAGTGTTTCTTTCAGACAATTTCCCCCGGGGGGCACTTTAAACTTTTTTTTTTTGGGGGGGGGGAGTGCAAGTGAAAAGAGGCGTAGCTAAGGTGGGCATAGGGAACATATGTCCCCGGGTGCTAGACTAGCGATTTGGGGGGGGGAGTGCAAGTGAAAAGAGGCGTAGCTAAGGTGGGCATAGGGAACATATGTCCCCGGGTGCTAGACTAGCGGGGACAGCTAGTGGGCTATACAACTATTGTGTTTATGGGTGAAAATAATGGGTTCCAGTGCGGGGCTGGGGGGGGGAGTAAAGTAAAAATAAATATTTTCCCCTGGAAACAAAGACTCACGTCGATGACGTAGAAGGGGTGGGGGCACTATTGGGTCTACCAGTGTGTTAGTTTTTCTTTAGATTGAACGTCGGGATTTTCGGACAACTGCAGAGTTTATACCGAAAAGTGTAGCGTTGCAAATAAGTGAAGCCACTTAGAGTGGCGCTACAACTAGGCACGCCGCTGAGCAGTGGATATATCAGCACCCATATTGGTTGTCAGGGCAAACAATACCGCCATATTTAACGGAACTTATGGCGGAAATCGAGCACCTCGGTGGCTTTTCCTAACCAGAAAACGTGTGATTGATTAATAATCGCTATGTGCATTTGGAGTATACATGACATCCTCCACAAGATTATTTTTGAACAGGGAAAATTAACTCAATTTATTCTGGTTGTTGTGCGCCCAAGATAACATTTTGAAACAAGATGAGATTTAACCTCGTTAAGTCACATTGATTGACATCAATGAAGGAAGTAGCACTTATTGAGGAATCTGAAGAGCCTTTAGCAAAAACGAGGGTAGGGATCCCTTTAATTTAAAAATAATAAATTTAAAATGCATTGTGGTGCAAATTCAAAGAATCTTTCAGACAATGTGTGAAGGGCCATTTAAGAATTTCATTTATTTACTATTAGATATCTCGTGAAATAATGCTAAGAATACAATACCAACACACCAATTAAATGTGGACTACAAATCAACTTACGCTAACATATACAGGAAATACTTGTACGATGCTCTCCATAAATTTCGAGACATTAAAATCATACCCGACTCATACATATGACGTTGGATAATTCCAAAAGTAGAATCAACATACAGAGAGATTACTCGAGAGAGTTCCCAAATAATCAGGGCCTCAGACAAGGAAATTCATGTATCCTTTTCAAGATCACGTTAGAAACGTACGAGTGAGCACCAGAGAGATAGTACTGAAAAACCATAAGGAACTTTATAAAGCCAGCCACTGCAATACCTGGCATACCCAGACTATATAGCGCTACTTGGTAGAAAGGCAATGAAATAATTAACGCTTCAAGGGAACTTGAAGATATCACAGTCAAAGCTGGTCTTGATGTGAATAAATCGAAGGCAATTTATATGATAATGTCAGGAAATGCGCACACTGATTAAAAAAAAAATAAATATGAACAACCACATCTTTAAGAGATTAGCTACTTTCAAATATTTAGGGGTTGCTATAAATAAGCACAATGAAATACAATCGGGGGTTGAAAGAAAGGAAAATAGCATGCGACCGTTCTTATTTCAACTTACAGAAGCTATTACGAAGCAAAAACACTTCTATGGGTACAAAGAGGCAATGTGCACCACCATGGGCGCCCGCACAAAACTTTCTGGGGGGGGGGCAACAAAAAAAATCGATTAACTTTCCAGGGTGGGGGGTGGCAAAAAATGTTTAGTAATGTTTTAATATAGTTTTAATTTACTGTAGCGTATTTGTATGGTGAACGAACGGACAGGACATCAGCTTAGTTACTTTCTCGTTATTTTCTCTTTACTTTAATAATTTTTTTTCCATTTTTGTCTAAATTTTTTTATCCAATCAATCCAGGGGGGGGGGGGAATCCCCACCTTGCCCCTACCTGCGGTTGCCCATGTGCACCACTATCATAAGACCAGTCGTAACATAAGCAAGTGAGACTTGGTTCCTACCAGAAAAGCAGAGATCCTGGCCAATGAAAGACAATTTTGTTTTGGGAATCCGTACAAACCAAAAGCTATATCAATTGTACAATAAATACCCATCCATTGTCCCAACTTTAAATAAATGCAGACTACCCTGGACAGGTCACATGGAAAGGATGCCGGATTCTTGAGCAGTAAACAATGATCTACATGAAGAAGCTTAGGGGCAGATGTCTCACCGGTCGACCAAGACTGCGATGGATTGACGATGTAGAGAAGGACTTACAAAGGTTGGGGGGGGGGGGCGAGCTTGGAGGCGGAAAGTGACGGATCGATCCAAATGAAAGAATTTGGTGGAGCAGTCCAGGGCTGTGGTGGAGCAGGCCAGGACTGTGGGGGAGCAGTCCAGGGCTGTGGTGGGGCAGGCCAGGACTGTGGTGGAGCAGAGGATTGGCGATGGAGAGAAGGACCTACAAAGGTTGGGGGGGGGGGGGCGAGCTTGGAGGCGGAAAGTGACGGATCGATCCAAATGAAAGAATTTGGTGGAGCAGTCCAGGGCTGTGGTGGAGCAGGCCAGGACTGTGGTGGAGCAGTCCAGGGCTGTGGTGGAGCAGGCCAGGACTGTGGTGGAGCAGTCCAGGGCTGTGGTGGAGCAGGCCAGGGCTGTGGTGGAGAAGGCCAGGGCTGTGGTGGAGCAGGCCAGGGCTGTGGTGGAGCAGTCCAGGGCCCTACATGGGATTAAGCGTCACCGATGAAGACATTTCAGACTTTTGGGTGGGAAGCGCGAGGAATAGCCATAATAATAGGAAATCACTAACTCTTCCACCAGCCCAATATTAACTAAATTCATTCCAGTTGGGAGCCCTAAGGGTATGCTTCTTTATCAAGAGATACTCCCTAGCCTAGACACGCCCTTTAAAACGTTAAAGGCCCCGGAAAATGTTTGATAATTCAAAATGCAAGAAGGCATTTTTTTACATATGTAAATATAGCTTTGCCACATTATAGACTTACCTGAAGAGCAACGGGATTGTTACTACTTAAGATTTTAGTTATCACTTTACCTCGGAGCCATTTCAGGGGCTTAAAGTTGTGCTGTAATTACTTAAAATTATCCAATTTTACTGCAAGGTAGGCAAGAACGAAACCGTAAAGTTACAGGTGTGCCACAAAAGGTTAAGCGAAGCCTCTGCTTAACAAAGTGTGTTATACATATATTTTTTAAAAATATTTTATTGCAGAGTTTTGTGTTTTTAAAGTTCTAATTAAAAATAGTTTGTAGTAAAATTCATAAAAAATAATGGATTTACTAAAAAATATTGTTCAAATTTAAAATAGAATTCCTTCCAAAGAGGGTATCCATCAGAAAAAAAAGAAATGCTAAAATAGTTTTACTTTTTCAACGAAAAATAGAAACCAAAACATACGTTTATTTTCTAAATATTTCAACTTTTACCAAAGTCAACAAAGAAAAAAACAAGTTTTTCTGTAAGAAAAGGCTTTACATTTTATGGATTTTCAAAATTGTTACTTGTTTATAAATCGTATGTATCCGACATAATTGTTATTTGTTTATAAATCGTATGTATCCGACAAAATTGTTACTTGTTTATAAATCATATGTATCCGACAAAATTGTTACTTGTTTATAAATCATATGTATCCGACAAAATTGTTACTTGTTTATAAATCATATGTATCCGACAAAATTGTTACTTGTTTATAAATCATATGTATCGGACAAAATTGTTACTTGTTTATAAATCATATGTATCCGACAAAATTGTTACTTGTTTATAAATCATATGTATCGGACAAAATTGTTATTTGTTTATAAATCATATGCATCCGACAAAATTGTTACTTGTTTATAAATCATATGTATCGGACAAAATTGTTATTTGTTTATAAATCATATGTATCCGACAAAATTGTTATTTGTTTATAAATAATATGTATCGGACAAAATTGTTATTTGTTTATAAATCATATGTATCCGACAAAATTGTTATTTGTTTATAAATCATATGTATCGGACAAAATTGTTATTTGTTTATAAATCATATGTATCCGACAAAATTGTTATTTGTTTATAAATCATATGTATCCGACAAAATTGTTATTTGTTTATCAATCGTATGTATCGGACAAAATTGTTATTTATTTATAAATCATATGTATCCGACGAAATTGTTAAGAAGACCTAAGTGTACAAAAGACATCATATAATTATGAATGAGTAATTTTTTTGGAAAGGAAATCGTATAAAAAAAAGTTTAAATTCTAAATATTCAGTTGACTGAAATACTAATTTAGATTTTCAAGCTACTATAATTTGATTCAGATCAATTACACGTTGCTTCTTCTATATTATACTTTAAAACATTTTATTTTTACAACCTCCATACTATTCATTTTTAACTACTACCAAAAATGACAAAAAAAGTTTTATAATTTTTTTTCCAGCCCCAACCAACAACTACTTTGTAAGGTTATTCCGAGGATAAAGTCCAGATTTATATATGATTATGTCTGTCTCTGAAATTATCCGTCTCTTATCACTCATGTCAATCTATTTCTGTTTTTTCTTTCAATGTGTTTTCTATCACTGTGATTTCTTTTACTTTGATTTCTCGCAAAGTGTTTTTTTTCTCAATGTGTTTCTCTCACTAAGATTTCTTTCGCTAAGATTTATATCTATTGGATTTCACTCTCTGTGGTTTCTCGTACTGTGATTTCTCTTACTAATATTACTCTAAGTGTGATTTCTCTCAATGTATTTTATCTCAATGTGATTTCTCTTACAGTCATTTTTCTGACTGTCATTTATCTAACTGTGAAGTCTCTTACTGTGATATCTCTCACTGTGATTTCTCTTACTGATATATCTCTCAATGTTATTTCTCTTCCTATCATTTCTCTCAATGTGATTTCTCTCAATGAGTTTTCTTTCATTTTGATTTATCATACTGGGATTTCTATTTCAGTCATTTCTCTTATTGTCATTTCTCTTACTGTGATTTCTCTTAATGTGATTTTTCTTTCTGTTATTTCTCTGACTGTGATTTCTCTCCCAGTGATTTCTCTCACTGTGATTTCTCTTACTGTAATTTCTCTCACTGTGATTTCTCTTACTGCATTGAATGAAAAGTTGAGCCTCGTAGATATCAACTGTGACGTCATCTGTGTTCTCATGTAGTTCCGACATTTGAATGGGGTCATCAGGATCTCGATGACTATCACACCTGTGCACCTGTTTAGCATGCCTGAAATGTGGGTCAGGACAAAAACAAATAACATACTAGGTTTTTTTCTAAGGAGTGTTACCAACTCAATAAAATAAAATTTACAGAAGATTTGCAACAAACCATCAAACAAAAATCAAATATTAAAAAAAAATGATAATACATTTAACCTGATATATATTTGTGTTGTATATTTTTTTAGGTAATGGTGTTTATCTGTGTGAGATATCAGTGATATGATATCAACTAGAATCATTGACATATTTCTTAATCTAGGTTCAAATAAAGAATAGATTTTCAAAAAAAGTCTCAAAATTTCAAGTGAAGAATGTGAAGAATTCAGGAATGCAGAGAAGCATAAAAAATACATACTAACAGAGACACACACAAACGCCCACTAACACACACATAATCAAAGAGAGAGAAAGGGGGTGAGAAAGAAAAATAGAGGGATATTTAGAGACAGAGAGAGAGAGAGAGAGAGAGAGAGAGAGAGAGAGAGAGAGGTGGACGGAAAGGGAAACATAAAAGTGAGATCAAGTTGCAAAGATAAATACATATAAAGGACAGAGAGATGTGGACACTCATAATAAGGTACATATTTTATATTGGATATACAAATAAAGAATAGATATTCAAAAAAAGACTCAAAATATCAAGTGAAGAATGTGAAGAATTCAGGAAAGCAGAGAAGCATAAAAAATACATACTAACAGAGACACACACAAACGCCCACTAACACACACATAAACAAAGAGAGAGAAAGGGGGTGAGAAAGAAAAATAGAGGGATATTTAGAGACAGAGAGAGAGAGAGAGAGAGAGAGAGAGAGAGAGAGAGAGGTGGACGGAAAGGGAAACATAAAAGTGAGATCAAGTTGCAAAGATAAATACATTTAAAGGACAGAAAGATGTGGACCCTCATAATAAGGTTCATATTTTATATTGGATATCAACTCTTTAGTTCTTTTTCAAAAGTTTAAAAAATAGTTTTTGAAATGATATAAAAACAATAAAGTAGAAAATTGTCCATACTTTGAATTAATTTGAAAGTCTAAAAGTAAATTGTTTAGATCAGCGGTTCTCAACCTGTAAGTAGTTAAGCCTTTGTGGGCCAAGCGACACCTTCACACAGGTCACCTAAGACCATCGGAAAAAAACTTAATGATTAAATACTAATATTTAGGAACAATGTGATGAACTGCGAAAAGGGGCTGGGCTATCAGGAAGGTTGAGAACCACTATTGTAGATGCACTGTACCATCCCTTACCAAGTTCTTCCCAAATTTCGAACTTCTGGTCACAAGTTGCACAAGATGGTATACGTAAACAATTACAAGATGAACCATACACAGTTAAACTGTTGGTATCACGCAAAGTCGACCATATGTGGCATACGAGCTCTCAAGAGTGTAAGATACACAAAAAACAGATAATATAATTTATAAAGCCGAACATATGTATCATACAACGTCTCTAGATGGTAAGATACACAAATTAAGATACCTTAATATTCTAGACCTAATGCGACAAGTAGATGATATGGTGCAAACTAGACAGACTCGAATGTTAGCGGACATGTTATACTCGAGACTTAGTTGACATTTAGCAGACATGTTACAAACTAGACATACTCGATATCTAGCTGACATAGTACAAACTAGACATAAGCAACATTTATGTGACCTGTTTCAAACTGGACATAGTCGATAACTACCTGATAAAGTACAAACTAGACTTAATCGACATCTCGCCGACCTTGTGCAAACCACGAAAACGATTAAGTTATCGATCGATAAAGTCCCTACAAACCTTTCCTAGATCCAAGTTAAAGATAAATATTTGTTTGTGTAGAAATAATTTAATGTTACTGTACAACTCTCACAAGGAACCATAAGTTCATTGCAAATAGGCAGAAAGGAGATGAACATTTCTTTTGGATAGTGGATACCCAAAGCGCTGATTTTAATGGCCATGAGAGAAAATCTAATGAATTAATTTAAATCGACATATCGGAATGTGATGAAGATCACGAAGATTGTTCAAATGTTTTCTTCAATAGACGAGCATGGGTTTTATGCACCAAGTTAAGTTTACGCTGTTAGGGGAAGGCAAACTACTGCCCGGAAAATGGGCACCCGAAGGCATTAAATTTTTTTAAAAAATTGTGTTTTATTGTTATTTTATTGACTTTTACAGAATTTTTTGTGCAGTTATTATTGTTTATAAAATTTTTGATCACATTTCTTACTTGACTTTTGTCATGTAATGCTAAAAATGTGAATTTATGGAGTTTAATATAGTGAAATATTTCTTGACATGTAAAAATTAGACTTAATATACATGCGGCCCTCCATAGTTTTTTTACTTTGGTCAATGTGGCCCACCGCACACAAAAGTTTGCCCAACCCTGGCCAAGGGGGACCGCTGAAAAAAAAATATATACGATATTATTCCACATAAGCAATTGTAGATCTCTTTAATAAACAGGGGGTGGGGTGTGGGATTTAGCTAGCCAAACTGAAAAGTGCTCCAAAATATTAAAAACACACCCTATCCTTTATCATGACACGGCATGAGTGAACACTTGGAACTTTATTTCATGTTTGTGTTCCAATAAAATATGACATGAAAAGTTCATGACCGAGCTGATCGCAGAGCATGATCACGATTTTTAAAATATTATTAAACTTAAATAAGGAAAAAAACATGAACATGGATATCTGGATCCAGACACGTCCTATGACTCGAAATGAGTTGCTTCCTACCTACGCAATCGCAGGAACACATCTATAAAAAATTGAAAACTTTTATAATGACCAACATCTTATAAATTATGACACATGGAGTCCAATCATTTCAATATATTTATACTACACTTCACTCAAGATTTCATTAAAGAGACATAACTTATAGAGGGATAAAGAGTAAAAAATAAATTGTAATTTTATATTAAATGGCTTAGACGGACGTTTATTTTAAGTTATTTTTTAACAAGTCCTACGTCAGGAGGAAGTGCTCTTAAAGATTTATGAAAGAAAGTTTGTAACATTATTTATTCTTCTTGTTTTCCTTTTGGTGAACTAATCTTAAATAAGAGTTTTCTATGTGCTTTCATTGCTTTTTTTATGGTGCTCTTTTTATGTTGTTCTTTCTATGTTGCTGTCTCTACGTTGTTGTCTCTATGTTGTTGTCTCTATGTTGTTGTCTCTATGTTGTTGTCTCTATGTTGTTGTCTCTATGTTGTTTGAACTCAATATGTGCAGGTTTCTCTAAAATGCATTTTCTTTATAAAAAACAAAGCTTTTCAAGGAGACTTACAATCAAATCTTCTACGTAAATTGTTGCATCTAGATCAAACTTAATTTTTAAAACAAACAAAGCAAGAACCCTTCTAAAACGTTTATTGAATTCAAAGTAATAATATCCACAATAGTGTAAATGAGGTGTCCTGCGTTAAAAAAAAAAAAAAAAAAAAAAAAAAAAAAATAAAAAAAAAAAAAAAAAAAAAAAAAAAAAACCTTTTAAAAAATTTTTTGAAATTAAAATAAAAAAAAAAACAAAAATATAAAAAAAGTGTTCTGCGTTAAAAAAAAAAAAAAAAAAAAAAAAAAATTGATAAGATAAAATGAAATGAGATCAGACAAGATTCTTTTATTGATCCAAATAATTGGAAATGTTTGTTGATTGCATTGTACATACCAACTGAAGTCAAATATTATAGACTGCACCGGGGTCCATAAAATTAAAAGTTTAATAATGCAACATCTTTGCAAATTCCGTTCAATTGTAATGAGATTCATTTAAAAACTTGAATAACTATCCGAACGATTTGTGTAGTTCTAATATCATAGGAATAAGAAAAATGGCAAGTGAAGTTCTGCAGTATCACAGATACTGTAGAGTATTCAAGAATGACGCGTCTTTAGTTCTGAGGAATAGCTATAATACGTCAAGAAATCCCCTTACCTTAACTAAAGGGATAAAATGGTTGTCAGTAAAACCATAAAAACTTTAGACAATCGTCCAGTCCACTCATGTGTTAAGTCTAACTCAATACTTTGGGGCCATGATGTTCAGGAGGTTTGCCTAAAGAAAGTTTAATTAGGTACACGAACTTGAAGAGGGTATACGAACTATTCTACATAGGACATAGCACTGAGTCCCGAAAAGATATTATTCAAAACATAGCTAATCTTGAGACCAAACTAACGGTCCAAGTCAACGAAGCAATCCTAATGTTAACAAATAAAACTAAACCTCAAATATGGTCTGATTATGGGGAAGCCATAATGCAGACACGGCTGCGCAAAAAGCCTTAAACCAAATAGAATTTTAAAAATTTAAATGGAATTTAATCAAAAAGATTTAAACCAAATAGAATTAAAAAGATATATATATCAAACATAATTTTAAAAATTCGTCATACTAATACTTTGTGTGTTCACTAATAGCTGGCAAGATAACTATTTTTTAATATTTAGCCTAGTAACTACACACGAGGCTTTCCGTGCTGGTGACGTCATTATTTAGTTCGATGACAAAACTCACTACCCTCCATTGGAAAAACATTTTTTAACAGCGTCTCTTAAAATTGTTCTTCTGATTGGTCTCTATGGAGAATCGCCAAAGAATCAGAAAATATGACATTGCTGGCCAGAATCATAAAAGTAAACAAGTTTGCAGTAGGCCAACGACATTACTATTATATGAACCCGTGATACATTCAATAGCGTGTCAATTCGTCAATAACAATGTGTATGAGCATGACAATGATGAATTGCAAGAAATGCATGAATTGAATAAGTCTAAGTTTCCTTAATTAAAAAAAAAAATTAAACAATAATATTGGAAATATTATCATTCCCTGGTTATATTCAATATAATTCATCTTTGTCTATGACAACATTGATCAACGTAATAATGATAAATCAAAATAAGTATAACAAATGAAGGAATTAATACATTTGAGTTCCAAATTTTATTTTTGAAAATATTAAAAACAAAATTTTAAATAAGAAAATATTACCATTCCTTTAATTTTTCTTACACATAACCATTTACATTTGCCTCGGCCTAATTGAAATGTAACACTTTGCAATGAAGGACAAGTAGGTCATCATGCAGCTGTGAGCTGTCTTCGGATGGTAAATTCATAATACATAGGATGACCGGAAGACGTCAAGCAATAATAAATATTGGATCAACTAACCAGAGTCGGAAAGTCAGACCTCTGGTAGATGACCGAAAACCTTAAACACTTTCCACCAGAAGGCCGAAAGTCTAAATCACTATCGGCCAAAACCGAAATTAAACCGAATGCTAACTTTTCTGTTTTAGCTGAAACCGAAACTTGGCCGAAATTTGCCGAAAGTTATCAAATGGCACCTTTCGGCGATGAAACCTAAGCCAAAGCCGACATTTGTTTGACTTCTAGCTGTCAATGCGGATAAAACAGTTCATTCAATTTTCCCAATGGAAAGGATCGCTCTTAAGTAGAATTGTGAGAGTCTGAACCGACGCTAAGAAGGTTTAGAATAATGTTGATTGATTGGCCCGATGTTTAGAAACGTCTTTGACCAATGGCGCTGAACTATCGGACTGAAAAAAAAAGAACGGAATGTCTGGGCTTTTTTTTTCCTATTTCTTGTGTTTTGTGTAAGTCGTATATCATAACGGACTGTGACCTTAGCCAGACAAAGCCCTTTTGCTCTTTTAGATGGTAATTCAAAGAATAATGAAAACCTGGGAAATTCCTTGCCTTAGACTAAAGGAAAATGATGGTACGAAATGCAATGGCAAAGTTAAATGTCTTAAGTTTGTAACAGATGTGGCAAAGTTAAATGTCTTAAGTTTGTAACAGATGTTTTAAACATTCGCAAGTTATAAGTTTTTAAATACAAAAAAAAAAAAAAAAAGAAGAGGGTTGTTGAGGAGTGCTTAGTGGTCTCGAGGAGTGAGTAAGTGTATGGGGGAGAGAGAAAGTTGATGGAGGATTGAGTAGGGTTGTTGAGGAGTGCTTAGTGGTCTCGAGGAGTGAGTAAGTGTATGGGGGAGAGAGAAAGTTGATGGAGGATTGAGTAGGGTTGTTGAGGAGTGCTTAGTGGTCTCGAGGAGTGAGTAAGTGTATGGGGGAGAGAGAAAGTTGATGGAGGATTGAGTAGGGGTGTGGAGGAGTGCTTAGTGGTCTCGAGGAGTGAGTAAGTGTATGGGGGAGAGAGAAGGTTGATGGAGGATTGAGTAGGGGTGTGAAGTAGTGAGTAGGGGTATGGGGGTGTAAGTAGGATTGTTGAGGAGTGCTTAGTGGTCTCGAGGAGTGAGTAAGTGTATGGGGGAGAGAGAAGGTTGATGGAGGATTGAGTAGGGGTGTGGAGGAGTGCTTAGTGGTCTCGAGGAGTGAGTAAGTGTATGGGGGAGAGAGAAAGTTGATGGAGGATTGAGTAGGGTTGTTGAGGAGTGCTTAGTGGTCTCGAGGAGTGAGTAAGTGTATGGGGGAGAGAGAGAGTTGATGGAGGATTGAGTAGGGGTGTGAAGTAGTGAGTAGGGGTATGGGGGTGTAAGTAGGATTGTTGAGGAGAGAGGCGAAGTGTGTAGGAGTTAGTAGGGATGTGAAGGATCAAGTAGGGTTGTGGAGGAGTGAGTCGGGTTGTGGAGGAGTAAGTGGGTGTGTGGAGGATGAGTAGGGTTTTTTAGGAGTGAGTAGGGTTATTGAGAAGTGAGTAGGGTTTTTGAGGAGTGAGTATGGTTGTGGATGAGTGAGTAGATGTGTGGAGGAGTGAGTAGAGGGGTGGAGGATTGAGTAGGGTTGTGAAGGAGTGAGTAGGGTTGAGGGGGAGTAAGTAGGGTTGTGGAGGAGTGAGTAGGGTTCTTGAGGAGTGAGTAGGGTTGTGGAGGAGTGAGTAGGGTTGTGGAGGAGTGAGTAGGGTTGTGGAGGAGTGAGTAGGGTTTTTGAGGAGTGAATAGGGTTGTGGAGGAGTGAGTAGGTGTGTGGGGGAGGAAGTAGGTGTGTGGGGGAGGAAGTAGGTGTGTGGGGGAGGAAGTAGGTGTGTGGGGGAGTGAGTAGGGTTGATGGGGGAGGACGACCTGTACCTATTTCAAGAATGTTTGAAAGGCGTGCTCCAGGCCCTGGACGGCAATTTTAACACAGTGACGTCATTAATTGAAATTAATGATCACTTGAATTGATGACAAATTTATTTGTAAAATTAATTTGTACTTGACATGGTTAGACATTGTTAGGTCTACTCTAACTATTTATTGATATGATTAGACCTAATTTAAGTATTTGCTGACATGTTTAGACTTTTTTAACTATGGAGTGACATGTGTACACTGATGTTATTTTCCGCGCGTATTTCTTGTCCCCATTAAAAAGTACACTTCTTGAATCCAGATATCCACATCACAGTTGACAGTCTTTGATATCTGACATTGTTGACAGGATTTTTTCAGGTAAGTACAGAATTTCTTGAGCTCCAAATCTTCACTTGCAGTTTCCTGAATGTAAACCAACAGATCTCTGTGCAGAGCGATTATTTCAGATTTTTTTTCAAAGTCTTTGTGAGACATCATAATTTCTTGTACGCATGGATTGTCCTGAACATATTTAATTAAACTTTTTTTGTAGGCCTCAAACTGTTGAGTAGAGTTACCCCAGTGGAGTAACATCCCATGCTCGTGTGCTGACATCATGTAGTGGTGACCTTCCAAAGTCAAGTGTTCGATCATCGTACTCCCAACATCCAATAAATATTGGACATAATCTTCAGAAGTTTTCACCAGGTTAGGGTTCAGTGACCTGTTGTCATTACTTCTGGACAGCGCCATCTGTTGTCTGAGTAAAGATCGATAATGGACAAGGTTCATGATGACTTTCAGACGGAATTGGTGACTTTTGCAAGATTTCTGGAAAATTTCATCAGCTTCAACTGAACTCTCGAAGGCGTCATAAAATTGTCTCCTGAAAAAAAAATCAATCTTTATAGAGTCTAATCATAATCAAAATGTATATGCTCAGATACATTTATTTCCTTTCAATAATGGGGCGTACAGGAAAGTTGGTACCTCTAATGGGGGAAGTCGTGGTGCTCCTAGGAGCACTACGTCCAGCTAGACCCTCTTCTGTCACTCAACCCTCACCCGTGGCTCCCCGTAAGTGTTAGCATGCAACATCAGCCATACCCTGGGTAATGGATTCCACTAGCCTTATAAAGCAGGTGAGGGTAGCTGATGGGCCTCAAACTCTTGATTTAGAACTGCCTAACAACAGCATTTAGGTTCAACGGCGGAGAAGGCGATTACTGCAACGTACCGACGAGTGTGTAGAGAAAGTTGAGGGACGTAGAACATCCTGGTCATCCACTGCATCTGTACCCATCGCCTGTCCTCTTGACTTAATCTTGCCCCTGAACGTGGTGTGGTTAACGCTGCGCAACTCTTCCTCATTTTAAAAAAAGTCTTCCGCGCCGGTCTTGAGTCATCCAACACTCATCATCCAAAGTCCTGTCGCGACGGGTAAGTGATGAAGCGACAGGTGTGGTGCAATTGGAATTTTACCTGCAAGCCTGCACACAGGCGACTCAGGCTATATGGTCACTCTTTACTGATTGGAGGAGAATTGGAGTTCAGCAGCCACCTGAGTGCCTGAGCAGCCTTATTCAGGGCAGCACTGATCACCTTCATGCATGAGGAAGGGAATAGCAATGTGCGATGAAAATTGCTTGTTTCTTCACAGCCAGGCAGACTAACCGTGGTCGTACCCAATGTGTTGGTCGAAAAACAAAGATAAGCTCTAACCCACTTAAAATTGCCACGTAAGACATCCGCATAGACATAGACACTACAAACAGACCTCAATGACGAACTTTGTTCAGTGCCCATGAACCTGCAAGATACAAAATAGAAATTGTCACCCCTTGACTGAGGAAAATCGTCGTCATCAGTTTGCAGGACACCGTTCCTGAAACAGAGGTCCCCGCTAGAGCAAACCTACCTAGTATCTTCACAACCCTGATGCAGTCTAAACTCCGTTGGACGGAACACTTAGCCATTATGAAAAAGAACCGGCCCCCGAAACAGTTATTTTTCGATTAAGGCACGCTAGGCAAGCGCTTTCAAGGAGCGCAAAAAAGCGTTAAAAAGACTCAATGAAAGTGGCACTAAAGGCCTTTAGCATCACCCCAACTGAATTGGTGAATACAGCCCAGGAGAGAGTTAGATGGAGATCAGCTGTCAAGAAGGGTGTTCAATCTCATGGAGCCAGAAGGATAGCCACAACTTTGACACACAGGCTGGCCGTTAGAAGCAACCTTAGACTACCGAAAGCAGCAACTATCGCCTGCTCGAGCTGCCAGAGACAATTTCGAGTATGGATCAGACTAGTCAGCCACCAACGAATTCAGCGTGACCCACCCTCCCCCCTAACCTTATGACGAGATGGTCCTAATTGATCTTGATGGACGAACGACACTATTTAACATATAATTACTTCTTTAAAAAATCAAACTATTTCTTGTTTAGAATGAAAAACAAAAATGTGAGTTAAAGTATTTGTAAAAAAAATTAAATCTGGAACGAAAAGTTTCAAGTTATTTTTTTATTGATTATTTTTATTTATTTGTGTTTGTGTGTGTGTGTGTGTGTTTCTTTTCAAAGTATTATTTTTTTTCTAAAAATGTTGGATTTTTAATTCTAGTTACGTATAATTTTACAATGGCATCTAAACATCTATGTACTGTTGACAGACCGACGAGAGGAGGATGATCAGATTTAAAAAATGCACACACAAGTCTTACTGTTTAAATTTAACTTCGCCAAGGAAGGTCAAGGCTGACGCTGTGTCATTGTGAACCCAAGCATAAGACTGGCTTATTTGCAATGATTTTCTCAGATATTTCTCACTTTGATCTAGACCAGAAAATGAATCATTTACCAAATGAACAGCCATTTTTAAATTTGTTTATGAGTAAAATCAAATACGTTATCATTATGCTAGAAATGTGTACATTATAAGTACCAACAGGAACACACTAGATTAATGATAGTGACTTGCATATCATGTAAGCGTGTAAAGCCTAAGTTGACAGCAGTTGGGGGGGGGGGAATGACATATTAAAAAGGAAAAATAAAGTATTGGATGGATCTTCGCCGGGAAAAAAACAATTGTCATTCGAGAGAGTTGTCTTAAATATGTTTTTATGTTACGTCCATATTAATGGCATTTTAGAGAATTAGGTGGTCAAGATTAAAAGTTTAAGTGTACATTATAAGTACCAACAGGAACACACTAGATTAATGATAGTGACTTGCATATCATGTAAGCGTGTAAAGCCTAAGTTGACAGCAGTTGGGGGGGGGGCGAATGACATATTAAAAAGGAAAAATAAAGTATTTGATTGATCTTCGCCGGGAAAAAAACAATTGTCATTCGAGAGAGTTGTCTTAAATATGTTTTTATGTTACGTCCATATTAATGGCATTTTAGAGCATTAGGTCGTCAAGATTAAAAGTTTATGCTGCGTCATGGTGCTCGTAATTCACTAAAGAAATAAGTTGTTTAAATAAGTCTCCGTTTTCTCTGTCATGAAGTAAAGTCAATGGACGTGTAATAAAATATGATAAGTCTAATGGAGTTAGAGGTGTCTAGTATCATCGCACTAAAAGGGAGGTAATTGTAAAGTAATAATTCCTGACATTGAAATTAGACTTTAAAAACAAATAAAAAGGTATGTTCCATCTCATAAGTTTAAAATAAAAATTATATAATAAGAAACAAACTAATTATTAATTTTTTTGTTTAAAAAGATCAAATATAGTTTGCAAACTTTCTGACCTTGTTGCCCCTTTTTAGACAAGGTTATTGCCATACGTTGCAGGGCGACTAACATATTTTGTGGAACAATCTTCTCCAGGTAGCTCCTTACTTCATAGGATCTCTTGTACCACCACAATTCCTCGTCCAGATCTTTACTGACTTTGAAAGTATAATGGTCAATTCAATGTAATTAACGATAATGTTTTTTGTGTCTTGTTGATATATTATATATATATATACATAAGTTAAAATTGTTTGTTCATGGGTTTGTTTGTAGATTTCTTAAGCATATGATTCTTCATGGCTTCGTGAATTTTGACAAAAATGTGCATACATTCATTTATCAGTATCCTAAAGGAACCTTAGGAGGGGGGGGTGGGGGAGGAGGGTGAACATTTATAATATTCATTTATGAAAAAGTCCCTGAATTCGTTTTTTTTTAATTTCGAAAATGAGCCATATAAATTAAAGTACTAAGAAATACACCTTCATGATTGAAAGGATTTTGACAAAACTTAGTATACGTACCCTTGATCATCCATATTCAAATATCGAAGGGTACTGAACTCATAATATTAATTCCCTTAAGGCCGGGTGCCACATTTCTTTTTTTCCCTTATATAAGCTCTTTACATATCATTAGGCTTAGTTAGGCAACACTATAGGTTTTATGTGAATTGATGGATATAGTCCTATCTTGTAAGCATTACACGTCATGGTAACTTATTGAAATATTGGTTAAAATTAATAATATCCAATCCATTCAGGGCCCATCTAGAATTTTCCAGAAATGTATGTTATTTTAAAAAAAGCTGTATCTATGGCATTTCAAACGATTTTAATTGAACACATTTTAAATAAAGAAGATTAATCAAATGACAATTTAGTTCTATTCATTTCTATACTTTCATGGGGATTTTCTCCAAAAAATCCTTTATAACTCTAAATAACCATTAAGTCCCACTGGGAACATGATCCCATCGATTAAGAGGATCCTGATGGAGAAAGAGACCTAACAGTAAACTGGAACCCATCGGGTAACGGATCACACCGGATCGGGATCACACCGGGAAAGAGATCCACAAGAGAATGGGATTCCCCCCAGGTCGGGATACCAAAAGAATCAGTTAAGGACCGGATCCAGAACACATCTTTATCGAGATCACATATGGATCCAAACGGGGATTTGATCCAACAGAGAGCGGCATTTCAACTGGTGCGGGATCAATCGGGATCCCATCAGAAAATGGTTTCCCACCGACATCGTGATCCTATCGGGGACGGGATCCCACCGTGATGGTAATCCTATCGGGGAACGGGATCCCATCGAGATCGTGATCCTTTCGGTGGACGGGATCCCACCGTGATCGTGATCCTATCGGGAGACGGGATCCCATCGAGATCGGGATTTCATCAAGAAACGGGATCCCACTGAAAAAAGAAGTCTGTGGGATTGCGAACCACCAAAAATCTGGACCCCATGGGGATAGTCATCTTCCAGGATCGGGATCCTTTTGGAATATGGATCGAAACGGAATCAGATTATTAACGGAAAAAGGGAGACCATCTGAAACGGGTTAACAGCCTTAGACGAATTCCATTTGGATCCCACGAGGATGGAGATCCAACAGGGAAACGAAAGGTGTACAAAAGTTATTATATAATCCTTTTATAGGCGCACAATGAATCATGTTATTTGGTGCTATTGTGGAGATGTTTTTTAAACACGATGCTAATTTCGATATTAATTATATGGTTGTAGAAGCTGTGTCTTTTCACACAAAAAAAAAAACCCGGGAAATGCCGGGTATAGTAGCTAGTGTATATCTCCTAGCTAGCAAAATGATCAGAGCATGTAACAGGAAAGTGATTAGGTAATTTTGGTAGCAGAAAGTCAGTTTTAAAAATTGTTCTTTTAATATTATAAAGGAAAAAAAGAGAAATATTTAATTTAAATTATGTTTAAATATCGTTAATGTTAAGTATAATGTATGGTCGTAGTCCCATAGGGGGAGAAAGTTATTTGTTTGCCAAAGTCAGTGATACAAATGAAACACAAGATATCCAGAATAGTGTATCATTAATTTCACAATCCCATGTGTAACTTGATAATAATATTTGCAATTTGTATGTAATCTTAAATGGAAACAGTTTTAGACATAACCCTATTTCTCACCTCTTTCTTCTATGAGTCCTAAATTGAGCAGTAGGACTTCCAGGTAAGGATGATTAGGACAACGGTCCTCCATGTCCCTCAACAAGTTAATAAGCATTCCTTTTATTTGGATCAGGTTTTTTCTTTTACCTGGATTAGAATATTCATTTTAACAAAATCTTTGTTTTTTTAAATTTCATATATCCTTTAAATACAATATTTCCCACCGCCCCAAGTACAATATCCAGTGTTACAGAATGTGTGCCGACCTAATTTTGCTTTAACTTAAAGAACAACAATGTTCTCCTCTCTTTTTTTTTATTTTGATAATTACGTCACCGATTCCCACGTGCATTCCTAGAGATTCATGACAACGAATGTGTACCTTATAGGAGTCCTATCAGATTATAATCTTTGTGTGTTTGTGTATATATCATATGCGTATATCGAGTGTGAATATTATGTGTATATATTTTGAAGATAACAGCTTTTCATTAACTTCATTGTATGATAATATAGTTTTAATTTCTGTACATTCAATTCGGTATTTCTATATCAATGAAATAGGACAATTAAATTGAATATTGTTAGCATCACTAGATATAGTTTTATGAGATCCGTTGTCGACTGGTTTCAGTCCTATGTAACGTAGTGTTCAACTAACGATCCAACTCTGAAAGTATATTACATTTTCAAAATCTATAAAGATAAGTAACGCAAACAATCACTCACACTATTACACTCCCTATCACTCTTAGTATCATTCACACAATAACCTTCACTATCACCCCGTAATATTCTGACTATCATGCATTATATCACCTTATTATTATTCACACTATTACCCCAAAATTACTCTCATTCTCATTTACACTATAACCTAAATTATCTACCACAGTGATATTCACCCTTTCACCTTCAATATCACTCCAAGTATCCCTGACCCTATCACCTCCAAAATCAACCCCAGTATTCTTCACACTATCATCCCAAATATCACCCTCAGTATCATTTACATTATCACCACAAATATAACCATTTAATTATTCACACTATCCCCGACCTCACTATCACTCAAAGTCTTATTGATACTACCCCCCCCCACCCCCACTATCTCTCTTAGTCTTATTCACCTACGGAAAATTGACAAAGAACGAATGGACCAGGAGAGGTATCAGCACTCAAACTAAAAGCGTTCAACATTAACCCAGACACGGGGTAGGAAAAAGCAAAGGATCGAACTTCATGGCGTTCACCTTGACATCGGAGCTCCATGCAACATGAAGTTGGCAGAACAGTGGCCGCTGAACACAAGAGGCATGTCAGGAAGGCCGGTCTGACTCTGCTCCCGGAGATGTGTTATTATTTCCCTGCACAAGAGAATTTCTAGCCAGAATTGGCCTCCTTAGCCATCTGCGCAGCCACATAACTAGCACACACTCGGATGATTAAAGTGGTCATGGTCGACTCCCGACTGACGAACAACATGAAAGAGTCAAAAGGTAGACATTTAGCGAAACGACGCTGTCGCTACTAAAAGTACAATGGGGAAGGCCAACCTAACCAGTAGTCATGATTCTCCTTCGAGAAATGCAGTCGAGATTACCATTCCAATATTGGCCTGTTAAGCTTTCGTTAAAGGGTACATAGCTAATCCATCGTCTCGTGAAGACGGAAGGATCTCATATATATATATAAATCGCCTCCAATATCACTCCTTTTATTATCAACACTGCCCCCCACCCCCACAAATGTCACTCCTATTATTATACACAATACCATCCCAAATATCTCAAACAGTATAATTAACACTGTCACCCGCCAATATCACTCCTAGTATTATTCAAAATACCACCCCAAATATCTCGCCCCCTCTTTATTCACACCATCACCCTTAATATCACTCCCATCACAATGCTACTGTATCAAACCCAAACAACTTATCTTTACTATCCATCCTTTTTGCCACTATTATTGGAAATTTAAAAGTTCGATATGTTCCATTGAATTATAGTAGTTTTATTAGTGGCATGGAAATGTCATATTTGTATCAATGTCATAACAAACTAATACATTGACGTGTTTATATTCGTTAGACTTGTAAAATACTATATTCAAAACAAGTTTTGTATGTCGTCATGTGTCGGAAGATTGGATGAGTTAAAAGAATGTGAAAATCTTACTTTAGACGTCACACAATAATGAGCCGCGCTTTGCATTGGATTTATACAAAAAAATTTGTGAAATGCGCGAGATATTTATTGCAAACCAAACCGACAACTAGTTTGTGAATTTACTCCAACAGATACCTAAAACTAGTTTGTGAATTTATTCCGAGGACAAATGCCCGAGTATAATAGGAAAATGTCAATCTCTTGTCAAAAATTGTCAGTCTCTTATGAGTAACACCCTTCTCTCACTGGGATTTCTCTTACTGCATTGAATTAAAGGCTCAGCCTCGTAGATCTCAGCAGTGACGTCATCTTCGTTCTCCTGTAGTTCCGACACATGGGTGGGGTCATCAGGATCCCATCTACTGTCATATCTGCTGGTCACTTGTTTAGCACGCCTAAAGTAACTTTGAAGATACGAAATAAATATGTTTTCTTCTTACCAATGGAACCAATGCCCAACAAAATGACATATTATTTGGATCACACTCCTGTGCCTTAAATTAATTTGACGATAATGCTAACAACACTAATAATTATTGTTATCATTTTCGCCTACCACTACTTTTAATATTGAGTATATTTTATCTATGGAGGTTCGGTGTTAGGATCACACTCGTAGACTTAACTTACTTTAACGATTCTTGATAGCGACTTTGTCTGTTGAGAAATATCGCCTTTCTCCTCAGTGCCCACTTATAGAAGAAGACAGGTCCTTGTTCTCTGAGCGTCTCTATGGCCGAGTCAATGTGCCTCTCAGCAAGCTGCCAGTTAATTCCTTCATGATATATAAGATACAAATTATGAAAATGTTACTATTCGATCGGCACTCGTGCATCTCTTTAAACGATGGATGTGATTGTTCTTGTTTTAAAACCCTTTTTATAATGACCATTAAATTATCAACCAGAATACGAGGCTCTCATTTAATACAACAGCTCCTCCAATCGCACATTCCCGACCACCGCTCCATCATCTTCAGCCAACGCCTTCCCAAACACATGCCCCACCACCTCACCAACCATATGTCCAACAACCTCCCCAAACACAGGTCACACAACCTTCCACCATCTCCCCATCACATTCCCCACCCCCTCTCATCCAAATTCCCCACCACCTCCTCAAACAAATTCCTTGCTACCTTCCAATACTACTGTCCCACCACCTCCCACCAAATTGCTCACCACCTCCCAAAAACATTTCCCACCACCTCCCCAAACAACATATCACACACTCTCCCCAAACAACCTCTCACACACTCTCCCCAAACAACATCTCACACACTCTTCCCAAACAACATCTCACACACTCTCCCCAAACAACCTCTCACACACTCTCCCCAAAAAACATCTCACACACTCTCCCCAAACAACATCTCACACACTCTCCCCAAACAAAGCTCACACACTCTCCCCAAACAACCTCTCACACACTCCCCCCAAACAACCTCTCACACACTCTCCCCAAACAACCTCTCACACACTCTCCCCAAACAACCTCTCACACACTCTCCCCAACTAACCTCTCTAACACTCTCCCTAAAAACCTCTCCCACCACCAACCCAAACAATCTCTCACACCCTCTCCACATACAACCACTACCACCTCCCCCACCACAACCCCAAACAACCTCTCACACACTCTCCCCAAACAACGTCTCACACACTCTCCCCAAACAACATCTCACACGCTCTCCCCAAACAACCTCTCACACACCCTCCCAAAACAACCTCTCCCACCACCAATCCAAACAACCTCTCACACACTCTCCCTAAACAACCTCTCACACCACCTTCCCAAACAACCTCTCACAAACTCTCTCCAAACAACCTCTCACACCCTCTCCACATACAACCTCTGCCACCTCCCCCACCATCTCTTTAAACAAACTGAAACACCTCTAACACCACATCCCAAAACAATCCCCACTATCTCCCCAGCATATCCTACACCAACTCCCCCACCGACTACCCAACACATCCCCAAAGCCCCCCCCCTCCAACTCCCCAATCAAACCACTTAACATTTTCCATTAACTCACCAATACCTCCCCACCACCTTCCCACAACCTCCCCAAATACATCTGTAAACTTCCACAACACATCACAACAAACCCCCCAACCAGCTACAACACCAATGACATCCCAATCAACTCTCCAACCCATCCGACACAACCTCAATCACCCTCTCCCACAACACATCTCCACCACCTTCACCAAAAAATTACTAAAACCTCACAGAAACATCACCATCACCTCCCCGACAACTTCCCCACAATCTCCCCAACATCACTCAACCAACATTCTAATATATCACCTCCACCCCCACCAAGCCCTCCTTTAGCATCTCCCCAAGACATCCCTCACCGACTCCCCCACCACCCCCACAGTCCTCCTTGACCTCCCCAACACATTCCAACATCCTCTCTTAAAACCTCTACCCCCAACACATCCACACAACCTCCAAAAGACATCACTGCCACCTCCCCCACCACCTCCTTAACACATCCCCACCACCTCCTCCACCATCCTCCCAACAAATACCCCACACATTCTCCACCACCTCCCAACACATCCCAACCTCTTCCCCAACACATCCCCTTCAACTCCACAAAAACATGCCCGTCACCTCCCCAACACATCGCCACCACCTCATTACAACCTCCCCACCACAGCTCACAACACCACTACCTCCCGTCCACCTCCCTACCATCTCCCCCACCACCTAGCCCAACATTTTCTCACGACCTCCCCACCACTTCAACCAGCTTATTTCTAACACGTCCCCAACACCTCCCCAACACATCTCCCACCGCAGCACAGACCACCTTCTCCAGCACCTCCCCACCACCGCTCCACATGCTCGTGTGTCAGGGATTAAAAGACAAGTGACAGCTTCTGTCAGACATTTACAAATGTTATAGTTTTTGTAGACATACTAGAAGGTTAGGGTTAGGGTTAGAAATACTAGAAGGTTAAGGTTAGGGTTAGAAATACTAGAAGGTTAGGGTTAGCAATACTAGAAGGTTAGGGTTAGAAATACTAGAAGGTTAGGGTTAGAAATACTAGAAGGTTAGGGTTAGAAATACTAGAAGGTTAGGGTTAGAAATACTAGAAGGTTAGGGTTAGAAATACTAGAAGGTTTTTTAAAAGGACATTTGAAAAGAGCGTGACACCCTTTTGAATTTTGTTGATGTCCATTAACGTTTTATTGTATTATAAGTGTTTTACTTAATATTACAAGATATAAATATATGACATGACATTACAAGCTTCATAAGACATGTTTTACGAGCTTTATATGACATGCTTTTACGAGCTTTATATGACATGCTGTTACAAGCTTTATATTGCATGCTATTACAAGCTTTATATGGCATGCTATTACAAGCTTTATATGGCTTGCTATTACAAGCTTTATATGGCATGCTATTACAAGCTTTATATGGCATGCTATTACAAGCTTTATATGGCATGCTATTACAAGCTTTATATAACTTGCTTTTACAAATCCTGAAAACGTCCAACACTGCTCAGAAGAACGGCCCACTACTTTGTGTTAGAATGTGTACGGATAGCCGCCGATAATTGGTGATTATTTCTTTTTTACTTTAAATTGTGTTTGCATACTAAGTATTGCTAAAACTTATTATAAAATTAACAATACCATGGCCGACAGACCACAAACGCTGGTTCATATTACAAATAATGTTTTGTCAGGAAACATTCTGCAAACTTAAGTCAAATGTCAACGCCGACGCCACTTTATGCCTTGGTTAGTGTTGCTGTGGCTTGCTGAAAATTGGCTAAATTAAAAATAAACAGCAATTCCAACTGTTGTTTGTGATACATTTATTCCTCTCTTGCAATTTCTTTCTTTTCTTCTTGTTTATATTTTCCAGAAAATCAAAATGATTAAAAAGATGATGAATATCGCAACCTTAAAAAAAAATGGATAAATTTCAATAGAGCATTAGACGTATACAAACATGTCACTAAATTTCGTTTCCTATTAGGCTGGTAGCCTGACACGGTCTAACCAATTTCAACTATTTTTAATTTGAGATCACTGTTCTGAGAAGTGCCTACGAACTTAACAAGAATCAATTCATGATACGATCAACACACACAGATCGCCGTCACACCTCGCTACACAAACACACAGGGATTTCTGATCGTGTCCAAAATCTAATCCCACCCCCCACCCACCTCCCTGAACGTTCATTCT
This sequence comes from Lymnaea stagnalis, assembly GCA_964033795.1. Lineage (NCBI taxonomy): Eukaryota > Metazoa > Mollusca > Gastropoda > Lymnaeidae > Lymnaea > Lymnaea stagnalis. The sequence continues at coordinate 155,211 of CAXITT010000954.1, forward strand.
GAGCCATGGTTGTATCAGTGTCACGAAGGTTAGCTTCTCCGTATCAAACAACACAGCCAGGCCAACACTACGACAGCCTACAAGGCAATGAAGTGCACGAGTCAGCAGCGTAATGAGAATGGTTAGCGCCCGGTGACACTATTGGCGCCCAGGTAAAAGATTCATTTTAAGGCGCCCCCTTTTCATTTCTAACTCGCAAACCCATTTTTTCATCAATAAATAGTACATCAAAGCACATTTTGGTGCCCCTAACTAGCTAGTGCACGGGGACATCTGCCCGCCCCCTTTTCGCTACGCCTTTAGCACGGGTAGTGCTACGTCTTTCATTTCAGTGGACGATCAGAACTTGGCGTTAATACTACTGTAAACATTTCTCATCAAATGTATGACATGTTATGTATATTTTAAAACTGACGCATAAACGTGGTCACATTAATATATGAAATGAATTTAAGAAAAACGTCTAACATATTTTGCTCTATATTTCAGATCCAGCCTCTATCCCTGCCTGTGACAGTGTTCAGATAATTCTTAGGAGCGTCTAGAAAACAATATGTTATAACTCGACACAATGCTTATTAACTATTTACCACAGTCAATAAGACATTGTTGATTAGGTCGAATGTAACTTTGGATCATGCGCACATTTGATAGTTTCTAGATCTAACAATGTCACGAAAGAACAATATCACAATTGAACAAAATTACCATTGAAAAATGTCACACTTGAACAATGTCACGATTGAACACTGTCACGTTTGAACACTGTCACGATTGAATAATGACACGATTGAGAAATCAGTTAGTGGAGCTCAGTGCCGGTTTAATAACGTCCCAAAAATATAAGAAAGACAACACATAGATCAAACCTTGACCGAAAGTGTAGACGAGTGCCAAGAAACCTTCCATTACTGCCGTCTGCTGGGGAGTGCCAAACATTTTAGAACTTTCAAAGAGACTTTTGTAGAACAATTTGGCCTCTTGTGGGAAGCACGTGACCATAACTCGTCTTGCTTGGACTCCGACCTGATTAGATAATTTTTTGTAAGTAAAATTTACATGGAAGATTTGGGTGAAGGATATAGACAAGCATTGTATTTACTATATAATCTATCTAATCTATTAATCTATCGATAGATCTATCAATCAATTGATCTAATTGTCAATCAGTCTGTCAGTCTGTCTGTCAATCTGCCAATCATTTATCTATCTATCTATCTATCTATCTATCTATCTATCTATCTATCTATCTATCTATCTATCCATCTATCCATCTATCCATCTATCCATCCATCCATCCATCCATCCATCCATCCATCCATCCATCCATCCATCCATCCATCCATCCATCCATCCATCCATCCATC